>CM057838.1:2951654-3551654 GCA_030068075.1 Paguma larvata | reverse complement strand
GATTAAAAGATGAAAGTTCTGGTGAAGGCTGAGAGATGTGATCATAGCCCTAAAATGATTAATGCCAGGGAAGAGGTGAACTTTTCTTCTGAAAGGCTTGAAATATTCAAGATTTTTAACTAAAACAATAGTTGACCTCAAAGTTGACTATTACCCTGAGGATAAAGGTTTGGGGTTGGGTCCATCTAGGCAGAGAAAAAAGACCACAGCCTAGCAGATCACTAGTCAAAGCCAAGTTCAATGCTATTGGGATAAAATCAACCTGTCACGTTTGCACACCGTGAAAAAAGTAAATTGAGGTGGAACACAGGGTCTTTATGCCTTAGAGCTCTGTGACACCTCAGGGAATGGAAAAAGGGTGCCTCGTCCAAGGTGTCTTCCCAAGTTCTCATTGTAGACAGCACCGTAGTTACTGCTAAAGTTACTGATGTAGTGTTACGTTTTCGTTAAGAACCTAACGTCATAGAATGGGGTATTGAGAAAAAACTGTTTATAATGTAAGCAGTATGATTTGATAGAAACAGTCAATATTAGTAAAGAATAGCTATATTAATAACTTTAAATGATCTGATCACTCTGAAAACCAACATTTTCAGATAAACATAGACTTTTCTAAAACAGATATCACTTATTTAGTATATTATAAATGTAGACCTGTAACAAGGTGCCCATCTTTACCTTTAAAAAAAACACCACTCAAAAAAGTGGAAGTATTAGTTCAGTAATACATCACTGGAAAACTAGTATTGAGTGAACAAACTATATATACACGGAACAGAGGAGCATCAAGAGTGGTTCTTTCTTTGTAAATGGAGTAAAAATGATTTAAAACCCCAAATAATAACCCCATTGTTTTTATGTGTCTGTTTTCATTGTTCTTGTGTCATAAGTGGAGATTTACTGTGCATTTGACATTCCAAATTTAAATATAAATGCTATTTGTATCATCATCTTTTGAATTTACGTATAAGTCAGCTTCTCTCCTGTCACTCATTAACATATAAAATCTAGAGTGGACTGCATATGTAATATGAATGAATAATAAGTAATGTTCAAACTAGTGAAATATAATTAGCAAGTTCTATTTGGCTTTCTCTTTGGAACCAGTATTAGCAATTTGTTTGAAGTCAGACTATTTGCCTTCCTGCTATTAGCTATTGAAATCGTATGTGTGTTTGAGAAATTTCTGCAACTCTGTCGATCTCGTGCTGTATTTTAACTAAGAACTTAGGACACAGAACACTAATTTTAGATTTTTTTAATGAATATATTCATTTTAACATATTTTCATGACTCATTACTTATAATTTAGTGAATATCTTAACTTCTATTTTTTTAATTTGAACAAAGAAAGTTTAGAGTTAATATTTCCTTAATGCTTAACTGCTTAAAGCAATCTGAAAATACTAAGCATTAATACAGAATATATTTTAATTAGGATTTCAAAATGGTATAATTTAACAGGAGAGAACATAAAGAATTCAGTAATGAGATAAGCTGATTTTTTAATTTCTCTGACTATAATACAGAATGATCAGGATGGACAAGATAAAGCATTGTCTTGGATTATTATTAATGTATTTGATAACTTTGCCATTTATTCTAAAAAATGTTAGGCTTTAAGAAGCTGTTTCTTCTAGTCATATTCATCTGCCAAAGAAAATGTTGAGGGTAAAACTAACTAGGTCAAGTCACAAAAGATGGGATGGGATTTTCAGTAACCAAAAATGAGTGCCCATGACCTACAAGTCCAGATTGAGTCTCTAGAGAAGACAAGAAATAAGAAACTTTGTGGTGCATTTTGTTGTTGAAATAGGGGAACCCAATCACCAGTATATACCAGATTTCTCCCCAGCATCACCCACCAATAGCTATAATCATGATTTTAGACTTTAAATAACCTCTTTTAATAGCATCACAAGAATGAGAACTTAATGATTAAATTAATTGATTGGCCTTTGTTATTGTGGATAGTAACAGTTGTTACCTTGAGCTAGCTAAATAAATATTAGGTTAATTTCCAAATGCTTTCCTAGACATACCTAATACTATTTTGTTTATTATTCTTGCATAGTGTTTAAATTGCTAATTCTATTTTTGTTACTAAACAAAAATATGACAAATTAGTTTCATTATATCAAGACAACTTTCCCTTGATGTTTGATTTTGTTTTAATTTTTATGTTTATTATTTTTGAGAGAGAGAGACAGAGCACAAGTGGGGGAGGGGCAGAGAGAGAGGGAGACACAGAATCTGAAGCAGGCTCCAGGCTCTGGGCTGTCAGCACAGAGCCTGATATGGGGCTTGATCTTGTGAACTGCAAGATCATGACCTGAGCTGAAGTCAGGTGCTTAATTGATTGAGCCACCCAGGTACCCCTTCCTTGATGTTTGATTTAAACATGTTCACATGCAACATATCAGTCATAAAAACCACCTCCCATCCTGCAAAAATGTCATATGGTTTCCGCTGGACTAGGATATGATACAGGTTTTGGAATTATTACACAGGGAATTAAAAATACCTATATGGTTATTATAGTAAGAGCTCTAATGGGAAAAAAGCAGAATATATGCAGGAACATATGGATATTATAAGCAAAGAAATAGAAACTTTCAGAATGAATGAAAAGAAAATGCTAACAATAAAAAGCTTTCTGACAGAAATGAAAATGCCTTCGATGGACTGATCAATAGAATGGAAGAATCCAGGGAATGTCGGTGAGCTTAGAAGACAGTCCGATAGGCTTCCTTAACTGAAATGCAAACAGAGATATCAGACCAGAACTTCTCTGAACTCTGGGATGACTTCAAAAGGCGTAAAATACATACAATGGGAAACAGGGAAGTATACTAAAGAGAGAAAGAGAAGACAAAAATATCTGAAATAATAAGGATAGGACTTTACAGTGGAATTTCCATCAGAAGTCATCGGAGTAGAGTGAAAGAAAAAAATCAATCTAGAATTTAATATTCAGCAAAAGTATCCTTCAAATGAGGAGAAATAAAGGCTTAACAAACAAAACCTGAAGGATTTCCTTGCCCGTTGACGTGTCCAGCTGGAAAACATTTACGGATGTTCTTCAGGGAAAATGAAATGATGTAAGTGAGAAATTTGGGACCAACATAAAAATAGGAAATGTTAAAGGAGTAAGTAAAAAATGATTCCAGATTTATTTTCAAGAAACCATCATTTTAACCTAAGTTGATATAATACAACTTTAAGGTTTAAGCAATTCATAACCAATTAAAGACAAATACTTTAGGGACTCCTGAGTGGCTCAGTCTATTGAACATCCAACTCCTGATTTTGGCTCAGGTCACAATCCCAGGGTCATGGGGTCGAGTACCACATCAAGCCCCATATCAAGCCCTGGGTTGGGATCCATGCCAAGTGTGGAGCCTCTTTCAGAATCTCTCTCTCTCTCTCTCTCTCTCTTTCTCCACTACTGGCCCTTTCCTTCATTTGTGATATCTCTCTGTCTCACTCAAATAATAAAAAAAAAAGACATACTTTACAGGGAGATTAATAGTCTCCATTTGTACTCAATATAATAATTAAAATGAGTCCTTTAAAAATAAGCTTTAAAATTCATGTTTAAAGAAATATAAAAAGAGGGGCGCCTGGGTGGCTCAGTCGGTTGAGCGTCCGACTTCGGCTCAGGTCATGATCTCGCGGTCTGTGAGTTCGAGCTCCGCGTCGGACTCTGTGCTGACAGCTCAGAGCCTGGAGCCTGCTTCTGATTCTGTGTCTCCCTCTCTCTCTGCCCCTCCCCCACTCATGCTCTGTCTCTCTCTGTCTCAAAAATAAATAAACATTAAAAAAAAATTAAAAAAAAAAAGAAAGTCTTTCCGTTTAAAAAAAAGAAATAGAAAAAGAAATAGAAAATAGTTCATATTTATGATGGGGTTTTATTAAATGAGGATCCTTTAATTAAACATCTTATAACCACAAAAATAAATACTTTAGATAATCCATCTTGCTGCCTTCTGTTGGGCACTAGGTTTTACTTGAAAATCCTATTTTCCTCATAACACAAATCACGATCATGTCTCAGTTATCACTGTAATGATTTTATTAAAAAATCGTAAATCTGAATTGGAATCTTTCAGTGCTTTCTCAAGGTAAAAAAAATTCATGTTCATTTAATTCATTTGAAAACTCAGCATCTAACACAGGTGGTGACCTGTAGTAGATAAGTAGTGAATAATTGGATAAATGAATACTTACATGAGTGTATAAATATATAGTCCCACTGTAATTAGCCTAGTGATAGATCAATTATATCTTTCAAATTAGAAATAATATCCTATTTTATTCATGTAATGTATTTCATGCTAGTAGTTTTAAGTCATTTCCCTTAAGTTAGGTAATCTGATTACTGAATTTAGAGGAAAAAAACTCTTATTGAATAAATGAAACACATATTTTAATAGACACTTAAACTATTTTATAAATAACTGAGTTCAAGCCTTTTATTTTACAGATAAAATACTTTTTATCAACTAATTTAAGGATACAGAATTTGAAAAAAAATTAATGTTTATTTATATTTGAGAGAGAGAGACAGACAGGGTATGAGTGGGGAATGGGCAGAGAGAAGGAGACACAGAATCTGAAGCAGGCTCCAGGCTCTGAGCTGTCAGCACAGAGCTCAACACGGGGCTCGAACTCACGAACTGCGAGATCATGACCTGAGTCAAAGTGGGACACTTAACCAACCGAACCAGGACCCCAGGATACTGAATTTTGTACGCAGATCATAGGTGAGGGTTTGACTTAAAATCTTGATTAAGAACTGATTCTAGCAAATGACCATAAGGAAACAAGACACATAGATTGTTTAGTCCATTCAAATAAGACACCTGGGTCCTGGAATTGATATATTTGGTAAGAATTCAAATCCTTATCTAATCCATTCGAAATAAGGGATTAGATAAAAATTACTAGAGGGAAAGCCAAAAGAATTCCTTCTACTCTTTCTCTACAGAGAAAGTTACAGTATTTTGAACCAGCTTTTGCCATTCTAAATCTGTACCATCATACTTAAAACTGTTTTAGTAGATTCAAAATAGTCCCTCAATGCCAACATTGCACGGTTTTTCATTCCTACACCATTATCAGTTAGTATATTCTCAAAGCTTAGATGTAGGTGAGATGTGAAACCATTTGTTTTTATTTAGTTTTGTTTTGCTTACTGTTTTAAAAACAGCGTGGATCCTATAATATGTTTAAAGCAACTAAATACCCCAAATCCTAAATTTTGTATGCTACTGTAACTTATTTTTGTCACTGTAAATATGGCAGAAGACTTGGCACGAACAAAGCATTGAGGACTATTTTCTATGATTTATGGAAATAAAAAAAAAAAAACCTCTAATATAACTGTGTGTTCCACGGTGTAATAACAGAATGGGTCATAAAAATGACTGAAGCTCACACAGAATCCCATCACCTAAAAGTGATTAAAAAATTGCTCTCTCTCTCTTATTAAATACTCTCACAACCTGTGCTAATTAATGGAACAAAAACAAAGCCTTCACTAAGTGAAAAGCTGCCGAGTCTCTCGTTTCTTACCCAGGTTATTGTAGTACTAGAATTGTTTTCCTTTCAGTTTTCAACCTCTAGTATAAGAAATGTGGTGGAAAGAGAATATTTTTTATTATTTCCCTTTGAGGTACTTATGCAGTCCTGGTTTTTTAAAGTAATTTTTAATGATTTTTTGGTCTTTTTATTCTGATTCCATTATTTACAATGGTCTCTTCACGGGGTGCCTGGGTGGCTCAGTTGGTTAAGCGTCCAACTCGTAGTTTCAGCTCAGGTCATGGTCTCGTGGTTTGTGGGTTCGAGCCCCCCATCGAGCTCTGTGCTGACAGTGTGGAGCCTGCTTGGGATTCTTTCTCCCTTTATCTCTTTGCTCCTGCCCTGTTCATTCTCTCTGTCTCTCTCTCAAAAATAAATAAATAAACTTTAAAAAATTAAAAAAAAAAAAAAGAATGGTCTCTTAGCATCATACTGTCTCAAATTTATCCAAAGTTATTTTGTATGAGATCTTCAAGTATATGAGAATCTTTCTTGTATATTTCTCCCTGTATTTCCCTTTTTATTTACAGGAATGTGTAATAAGCAAGTAAAATATTCTGAAGAAAAAAATAAAGCAGTAAATTAAGTTATCATTCTGGGTGGACTAGTCAGAAATTTCGTGGCCTTTTATTCCCTTATCTGGAGATACTGTTTAAAAGTTCCTCTGTTCTTACAGTCTCCATTCCAGAGATGTTAAAAAGCCAGGAGATAGTCATGTCATCTCTAAAATTTTCTCTTTTTTGACTCTTTCTCTCAAGAGAAAAGAGAAATTTTTTTCTTTCATATACCAACAGATGTTCCAAGATTTTTTCTTCTTTCTGCTCCCTCCCCAGAATTCCCCAGGGCCTTTTTACACTGGCAGTCATACCAGAAAGTATTCGTTTCTGGCTATATTTCTCTTTTCTAGTGGTTGATTGCCTTCCTCAGCCTAGATGCCATAGGAACCAGCTTTAGTGCAGAGTGGACAAGACCTTCTGTCTAACACGAATGGGCTGAAACTGTGACTACAGAAAGCTAATATATCTTAGATGATATTTGTCTGATTCGTTTTCAAAATAAATATACTCCTTTGAAGTGAAGAGTCAGTTGTGAATCCTCTATTGAACTGCATTCTATTATCTGATCGCAGCAGCATTAGCTGAGAACTGCAGATTGACTCTATATTGAGTCAGCATCCTAAGGATCCGACAGGAGCCTCTGAATCATTCCTCACTTCTCTGAATACCTCCAGTGTCACAGGAGGGCTGGAGATGAATCGCAGGCATGATTGCACTCTCCTGCACCTCTTCAGATGTACTTAAGCTCTGCTTTTGTTTATTACTTACCAAGCCACGGAATCCTAAAGGAATACTTTGACTCTTGTGCTTGGTGTTCAAAATTGAACAAAAAAATTCCTTTCAACTTTCTATCACAGACAAGTCCTTTTCCATATTCCAGAAGGCCTGTTTTTTAAATTAACTTCAGGTTCACAGAACTTAATTGGTTTACAAATCTCTGAAACAAAAAGAAAGTAGATAGAAACTTCTAAGACAGAAGACGGACAGGACATGAAAGGATAGTGGAAGGCAGACTGTTTCTAGAGAGACAGGCAGGTAATAAGAGCTAACAATAAATCCTTTTTTAAGAAAATGCATTTAGAATACAGAACTTTGTACAGAGTATATTTAAGTTGCAAATTTCTATGGTGATAACTAATGACATTTATTTTATATTTTTGACAGCTAAATGAACTGCCTTTTACTCTCTAGACACTTGTGTACACACATACCTCTGAACCACAGCAAGTTCAAAATTGATGACTAAGCAAGTTAAAAAATTCTTTTTTAAAAAATAATTTTTAATGTTTATTTATTTTTGAGAAAGAGCAAAAGACAGAATGTGATGGGGGGAAGGGGCAGAGAGAGAGGGAGACAACGAATCTGAAGCAGGCTCCAGGCCCTGAGTTGTCAGTACAGAGTCCGGCGCGGAGCTCAAACTCACGACTTTGAGATCATGACCTGAGCCAAAGTTGGACACTTAACCAACTGAGCCACCCAGGCACCTGTTGGGAGCCATCTTGAGCACACAGGTTGAGCTGCTTCCCTGTGTGAAAACGTAGATGTTGCAAGTCTTCTGTCAACCAAATGGCACCCAGTCTTACCTCCTTCTAAATAACTTTTCAGGCTTGGTTTTCTTGAATTGCCCTCATTGGCCTTAAGGATGTAATTCTCTTTTGTTCGATGGCATTTAAATTAAAAGGAAGGACCTGGAGCACGATGTTTTGATGGATTTCATCTGAATGAGAGTAGCCTGACCAGACGTCATCTTAAAGTTGCATCTTGAGAATGGGTTGCACAGATTGATAGTACTTATGAGCTGGCTGGATACTGGTGTGACTGTGTAAATGTTAGGCCCCTATTATACAAATTCGCTCATTCACAAGCAAAGGACAAGCATTGGGAATTCTGTCCTTGCCAGATGGATTGCACCTCCCCCATTGTAGTTGGAAGAATAGGCAGAATGACTCCTGGTCTGTTTAAAGATAATTAACATAGGCAGGCCTAGGTATCACCCTGTTCTCTCCCCCTGCCCTAAATTTATATGCTAATTAACTTGAAAAACTTGCAACTTGCGAGATTGAGGAAATCACCGCTTTGCTGATAAAAAATACATTATTGTTCAAATTATGCTTACTGATGGCGTGTCACTCATTGCTGTAATGTCACTTACTACCTTTAAATAAAATACTGGGATCAGTAGGGCAGAGACACACACGTGCCTGCCTGGTTCCAGAAGCTATGCAGTTCTCTTGAGTTGTTCGTCGTGCTGACACTGTTCATTCCTTGGAAATTTCTGGACAGCTGGAGCTGGACTCTGGCAGGCACCCCAAAAAATTCTTACTCTAGGAGAATATTGATTGTCCTGAGTGGCTGTAAAAGTTCTTCATTTCTCACCTTGCTACCAGAATAGCTTTCTGTCATTGTTCCCAACCTCCAGACTCTCTTAAATTCCTACTAATCTAGTACGATCATTGCTGCCTATATTCTTTCTAGATCACGAACAAGATAGTAAACTTCAAAGTTCTTTAAAGGAGGAAAAAGAAACAAAAGGTCTTTAAATGATGAAAATAAATGTTTCGTTCTGTTGTCATCTTCAACCTGGGAGTAGAGAAAAGAATTTTAAAACAAAAAGAGGACTTCTGGAAACGTGTAAAAAGACAATGAAAGGGAAAATACAGTCAGATTAGAAAAAGAATTTCTTCTGAACAGAACCCTACCTAAGATCAGAAGATTTGGCTGGTTAGGTGACTAAAGACTTCTAGAGGGTTTATTCCTGAAAATCACACTTCATCACAGGAGAGACAATGAGAACAGTAACTGCAAAAGTACAGAGGAAGGGAAGCAAAATGGCCTAAACTGTTTTATATTTATTTTCTAATTCCATTGCAATTCATTCTCAGTAGCAAAACAATGTTAAATGCCTTCCATTAACTATTTCCTAGTGAAAACAACACTTCAAATCATTCAAATTTGTCTTTTTCCATGAGCACTTCTCTAAATTTCCCAGCACCCACTTCTGAATTAGAACCATCTGATGAAAGTTCTTACACTTCTAATGAGTTAAGTTTTAACTGCCTCTCTGCGGAATTATAATCAAAGGCCAAATTTGTGAAGAGAAAGTGAGAAAGATGGATTCCAATATATTGAGTCTGAGGTTGTAACTACTGAGAGAAAAGGAAAGCTCAGTGGGTCTCTGGGGTTTGTTACAAAGAAAAAGAAGAAGTAAAGCAGATTTGGGCTTGACAATCAGTCCTACGGCTTAATTATAGTACAAAGATATAGGACTCCTTGGCAGTCATCTTGAGACATTTTTACGTTAGTAAATCTTCTTTGTGTGCAATTTTTTGTTTTTAGAAGTTTAGTATGAAAAATAAAGAAAGTCACAGAAGATAAAGTCAAAGAGAGAGAGAGAGAGTGAATCCACTGTTCCATTGTCTATTTTGCTATATAAAGTAAGAAATAAAAGCTTTCTCCACTTCTGAGCTTGTTTTTCCATCCCATTGGTAACTGTGTTTAAATGTTCAATTTTGTAAACAATAAAAAAAGGAAATTAAGAAAACAAAAGCATATTACCATATCAAAAAGAACACAACAACTCAAGAATAAAACCTATCCAAGACAGCATGAGACCGGCACACTGAAAACTACAACATATTGCTGAAAGAAATTAAAGAAGATAATGGAAAGATATCTTGTGTTCACAGATTTGAAGCTTTAATATTGTTAAGATGGTAATATTCCTCAAAGCCATTTCAGATTTAATACGATTCCTATGAAAGTCTCAAAAACCCTTTTTACAGAAATGGAAAAGTTGGTCCCAAAATTCATGTGGAATTTCAAAAAACCCTAGATAGCAAAAACAATCTTGAAAAGAACGGTGCTGGATGACATGCGTTTCCCCATTTCATACTTTGTTCTTCAAAACAACAGTACTCAAGACAATGTGGTACTGACATATGGAAAGGCACAGATAAAGAGACAAGAAATTGAGACCAGAAATAAACCCATGCATCTAAGGTGAGCTGACTTTTGACAAAGGTGCTGAGATCATTCTATGGGAAAGAAGTAGTACCATCAACAAATGGAACTAGAGGATCACATGCAAAAGAATGAAATTGGACCTTGACCTCACACCTTATAGAAAAGTTAATGCAAAATTAAAGACATAAGCATAAAAATAAAAACCATAAAACTCTTGTGCAAAGCATGGGTTAAATCTTTATGATCTTGGATCTGACAATGTTTTTTTTTTAGATATAACACCAAAAGGATAAGTAATAATTTTTGAAAAGATAAATTAGACTTCATCAAAATTAAAAACTTTTGTACATCGAAGGATAATCTTAAAAGACAACCCACAGAATGGGGCAATGTTTGCAAATTTGATGTCTAATAAAGGTCTATCAGGCAGAATATAAGAAATATAAAGAATATAAGAAACTCTTACAGCTTAACAATAAAAAGACAAACAAACAAAAAAAAAATGGGTAAATTACTTGCATAGATATCTCTCCAAAGAAGATACACAACGACCAAAAAGCACATGAAAATATATTCAGTATTATTAGTCATTAAGAAGTCACAAATCGGAGCATGATGTGATTACAAATGACATCCCATGAGGTGACTATAATTTTCTTTAATGGAAAATAACAAATATTGGCAACACTGTGTAGAAATTTAAACCGTTATATGTTGCTGTTTGGAAAGTAAAGCTGTGCAGCATTGTGGACAACACTTTTGCAATTCCTAAATAAATTAAACACAGAATTAACATATCAGCAATTCCACATCTAGTTATATATAGGAAATTATTCAACGCGAGTCTTCAAACAAAATTTATACTAGAATCTTTGTAACAAATTTCAGGATGACAAAGGCAGAAACAACCTAAATGTCCATCCCTGACAGATAAACAAAATGTGGAACATTTCCGTACAATGGAATATTATTCATCTATAAAAATGAGGCGTAACGATGTGGATAAACCTTGAAATCATTATGCTGAGTGAAAGCAAAGACAAAAAGCCCCATATCATATGATTATATTTAGGCGAAATGTCCAGAATAGGCAAATTCATAGAGACAGAAAACAGTGAGTGGTTGAGAGGGACTTTGGGAGGAGGAACGTGACAGAATAAAGGCATGACTAATTAGGTAGTTTGGAGTTTGGGGAGGCAATGATAAAATGTTTTGGAAGTAGACAATGATGATTGTCTTACAACACTCTGAATGTACTGAATCGTACACTGTACAATGGTTAAAATGGTAAATTTTATGATTTACCACAATGAAAATATGAACAATATTTTGCTCTTTATGTTGTTATAATTTTATCAAGATTTCTAAAGATACATCCACTTCCATCTATATCAGTCTGTATATATGTATACACTATTATGTCAGTTCGTTTGTATTTCCTAGAAATATCTCTTGAACATATTTCCAGGATGGTCCATACGAGTAGATCTATTTATGCACTAATACTATTATTCATAGAAAATAGTATTCTATTTTATGAATGTGGCATCTACCTTGTACCATGAGGTTAAGTCTCATGTAGACTTACATGGTGATAGAAAGACAGGATGAGCACCTGTGTGGCTCAGTTGGTTAAGCATCCCACTCTCTGTTTCACTTCAGATCATAATCTCCCAGTTCATGGGATTGAGCCCTATGTCGGGCTCTGAGCTGATAGATTGGAGTATGCTTGGAATTCTCTCTCCTTCTCTCTATGCCCTTCCCCTGCTCCTCTCTCAAAATAAATACACTTTAAAAAAAGAAGAAGAAGAAGAAGAAAGGAGGAGTATGATCCTTTAATAATCACTATGCCGCCCTATCAGTTCTTGTCTGCTTATAGAATTCTCTAGAGTGGCGCCTGGGTGGCTCAGTCGGTTGAGCGTCCAACTTCAGCTCAGGTCATGATCTCGCGGTCTGTGAGTTCAAGCCCTGTGTTGGGTTCTGTGCTGACAGCTCAGAGCCTGGAGCCTGCTTCTGATTCTGTGTCTCCCTCTCACTCTCTGACCCTCCCCAACTCATGCTCTGTCTCTCTCTGTCTCAAAAGTAAATAAATATTAAAAAAAATTTAAAAAAAGGAATTCTCTAGAATTATTTTACATAATCGAGAAATACACTATCTCATATAACCTTTCCTGACTTTGGTATACTGTCAGTTATAGTTAAACCTAATGTTTCTCTTTTACTTCATTACTAACTTACAATGAGAATTTTTACAAAAACCTGTACCCATTTGTGTCGTTATTTCTATAGGATGGAATGGTAGTAGTTGGTTGGACCACACAATTAGACTCAATAAGTTTGCACTGATTTACACTCCAGGTAAGTGTGCCTATACCCATTTTCCACATATTTCCTGGCACTAGATATTTTCCAATCTTAAATAATTTTTTCAACTGAATGAAAAAAGATTGTATCTCCTTTTTAATATTTGTATATTTGAATTTCATTACTATGGGTGGAGCTGTATAACACCCTGTGGTTATTGTTTATTTGTATTTCTTGGTGTAGTTCCCTATAACCTTTAGTTTTGTGTAAAACAATGACTGGTCATTCTTATGAGGGTGTGGTCATCTGGATGATTGCCAGGGACTGTTTGGTCTATTATGCCTTACAACCTGTCCAGAGGTTGTCATGATGTCACCTGGGTTGATGGAGATGGCTCTGCCTTTTCACCTTTCACCTTTCACCTGCCAGCAGATAAGTCTGGAAGACTTTATAAACTGCTTCTATTCCAAAACTAGAAAAGTTAACCAGAGCAGTTGCAGATGCCTCTAATGCCTTCAAAGTCTTCTGCTAGAACCTGCCTCATGTGACCTAGACTGTTTTCTACTATTCAAAGCAACTTGCAAAGCCAGACAAGGTGCAGAAGTAGGGAAGTAGTCTCTGTGTATTCGTGGAAGAGTGAGTGAATTCTGTGGCCACTCGTGCATGCCATTTGTCCAGATACCAGTTGGATTGTTGGTCATATTCTTACTAATAGTCTTTGCATCTAAGGACAATTAAACTCTTCATCTATCATGTGACTTGCAAACATTTTCTCTTTTTCTCTCGGTTCTGTTTTAAATTTTACCTAACGCGACTTTCACTTTACAAGTATTTATAATTATTAGTAGCTGTATTTGTCTTATTTTTCCTTTTATGGTTACATACATGTTTTTCCAGACAAGACGACTCCTGTCTCAATGTGGTAACGAAAATACAAAAATATTTTCTTTTTTTTCCTAATGATTTTACTGAGTTTTAGAAGTTACTTTGGTCTATACATTATCATTTACAACCTCAGAAAAAGAAATTCCTAGATGAACAAAGTAGGATCATTTACACACTGACCAACCACCTAGATGGTTTCCATTCTGCCTACCAGCAAACCCGAGCAGAGGGAAAAATGACTCCAGAAAGGCATTCGTCAGCTACTAGACTCCTGGGAGAGATATGCAAATACAGTCGCCATAAAGTGAATATAACTGTCCCCCTGTGAGAGTGCTTGTGGGCAGCCTGGCAGACACAATAGTTCCATAGCAGCAGGCGGCTTACTGGCTTCTTTAGGGATGCATCGCCCACAAAACAGCTGTGCTTCATCAACTGGAGACATTATGTCCATATCTGTGGGGTGAGGACGAAGATGATGCCAATGACACTCCTGCCCTAATAACAGGTGAACAGCTGCTTCTGTGAAGTAATTAAAGCTAGGCCTGGCCTCTTCATTCTGCTCTGGTACTTTGATGCATCAATCACAATCTCCAATTCACCCAAATCTGCTACATTATTCCCTTGAATAAATCAGGGGCATATGCATTTTACATGGCAGGAAACCAAACTTAGCAGCGTTTTATCATAGCCTCACATGTCAAGCTTCCTAGACATTGGTGAGCCTCTCAGAGCGATCTAGTATTTGCCTTAGAATTTCTATTGAATTTAAGAATGTCTTAAAAAACAATTATAAGGGCTCAGATAATCTCACATAATATGTTATTTTATTAAAATGTATCAGTGTGTAAAAACTTTGCTCTAACTAACCATATTTGAAAGCTTTATTATTAGCATTTGAATTAAATTTTAAAAAATAATTATCTATGTATTGAAAAGCAAAATCCAGATGTCCTAGGAGAAAGTTTCTTTGAAAGAAGATTGCTCCTTTTGTTCATTAATCTTTTATTCTTTCATATTTTTGGCTGACATTCAGGAATGCCAGACTTTTAAAAGATGATCTATCCCAAGGTATTGAAATTTGTAACACTAAAGCTTAAAAATTGCTAAATTAATTGACATGCTCTAATAGCAAACAAGTGTCAGTAAAGTATGCATTTAGGATAAATGCATTAGCATTTAGGATGCTGCATTTAGCATCATTGATGCTAGTATTCTTTCAGTTCCAGAAGAGATCATTTAATAAATGGATCCATGGTAATACAAGTTCAATAAATATCTGCTCAATTAAAATTAAACATTTCACCTGCCAGAAGTATTTGCTTTCTGAAATCAAATTCTTCATTTTTGGAGTCGTTAGGTGCTCTTCGTTCTACAAGGAAATGATATGCTTGTAGAATGCAAATACGTGAGGCCATTTGTTATCTCTACCATTTCACTAGTTTCTCTAATTCACTTCCCTGAGCCTCGCCTGGTGTTCCTGGGATTGGCAAATCCAGAAGGGAAAATAACCTCAAGATAAATGGGGCAGTTCATAACTATTAAGGACATTTAAAGACAAGGGCAAATAATAAAGTGGTCACTTAGCTCATTCTATACCATATAATTTAAATTCCAGTTGCTGACACCGGGCAATTAGAGATGCATTTGTTTTCGTCAGCATGGATTACAGCAGAGACAAGGGCACTTTGGATTGGTGAAACTAAGAAAAATAAGGCAAATCTCATGGTGACTTTCAAGAAACTTTTAGTGTGTTTTACAGGATATCTTAAAATAGTCTGTAGGAGAAGAAATTAACATAACAATTTTATAGTCTCCAGGGAGGTTATTAGAGAAGCTGAACAAATACATTGAAAAATGATCATAAAAGTTTGGGTGACACTTATTATGAGAAATAGACACTATGATAAATAGATGGCCGTAGTGAGGTGGAAAGGAGAGGAGTTTACCTTTCACTTCACATAATTTGATGGGTAAGATATCTACCATGAAATTCAAGTAACAGATAGATAGATATTCCTTTAAAGGGTAAGAGTCAAAAAGATAAACCCAAAGTTATCAGCAAATGGAAATAGTGAAAGAAAGAGTCGACCTTTCTACTAAACATATAGGTTTGTACTCACAATTATTTAAATTTAATACCTTTTGACAAGCATCTGCATTGAATGCTCATTTCCATTTTTTCTTAAATATCAACAAAATAGGTTCTTCTTCATATAATTTTCAATGCACATGCTTCAATGTAATTAACAACTGTACTCGCACGTGCAAGAAATATTAAGCATCTGAATACACAAATTACATTTTTTAACTTAATTACTTCTACAGCTTAATTTGATTGAGTTAACTTTTTCCACTCGGTCTTAAAATAGAAAATAAATCACGAAGTGTTGGATGGAAAGGACTGCACGCTCTTGGTCTAAATCTTCATGCCGAACATTTATCTATCAGACATAACGGTTAGAAGGAAAGGAGGACATTAAAGAAAAGGAAAAACTAACTTCGATGGATTCTTGGTTTTTTTTTAACCTTCTCTGAGTTTGAAACCAAACAATACTGGATTTCAAGACTCATCTTAAGGCTACAGTAATCAAGACAGCTTGGTACTGATAAAAGGATTGACATATATATGAATAAAACACAATGGTGAATCAAAAAAAGGAACCAAACACTGTTCAGCAGATTTTTAGCAAAGGCGCAAAGAAGGGCAATGGAGAAATTGTCCTGGAATGTTTGTACATTCGTACATAAAAAAGAAAAAAAATTCTCCCTACTACCTAATATTATATGATTTTAATTCATATTACACAGATGGCTAATGATATTGAGCTGTTTTACATACTTATTGATCATTGTCATATGTTTTTGTGAAGATTTGTTCAATTATTGCCCATATTTAACTGATATATCTGTTGTTGATTTGCCACAATTATTTTGGGGGGAATATTCAATGACTGACAGAGTCTTTCTTTTGGACTTATGAAATAACATAAAATAAAAAGCACCCCTCTTTATTTTCAGGGTTTGTATAAATTTGGTATTATTTTATTTAAATGCTTGGTAGAACCTACAGGTGAAGATATTTTACCACGAATTAAATATAAATTCAATTTCTTTTATTGATTTGTTATGTTGTCACCTGTCAGTTTTAGTTTTTCATTTTGCCATATGCTGATTTTGCTAGATTGTGTCTTTGAAGGTATGTCTCCATTTCGTTTAAGTTGTTGAATATTGGCATAAAGCTTTCAAACTACCTCCTTCTTGTATTTTCATGTCTGTAAGATCTTTCCTGAAGTTCTGTATTTCATTTCTGATACTGCTCACTTGTGTTTTCACTCTCCTTTAATTTTGGTGATCTGTCTTGTGTAAAGAATTTTATAATTTATAAATTTTTTCATGTAACTTACTTTTAACTATTTTGATTTTCTTCTGTTTTCTGACTATTTTTATGGAATTTGCTGTTATCTTATTATTTACTGTAAACTTAATTTGATATTTTCTTTTATTTTTTTAAAAATTATGAATATAATTTATTGTGAAATTGGCTTACATACAACACCCAGTGCTCATGCCAACGAGTACCCTCCTCAATACCCATCACCCATTTTCCCTCTCCCCCAACCCCCATCCACCCTCAATTTGTTCTCTGTATTTAAGAGTCTCTTGTGGTTTGCCTCCCTCCCTCTCTGTAACTATTCTTTTCCCTTTCCTTCCACCATGGCCTTCTGCTAAGTTTCTCAAGATCCACATATGAGTAAAAACATGTGATACCTGTCCTTCTCTGACTGACTTATTTCAATACTCAGCATAATACCTTTCAGTTCCATCCACATTGCAACAAATGGCAGGACTTCATTCTTTCTCGTTGCCAAGCAGTATTCCATTGTATATATATATATACCATATCTTCTTTACCCATTCATCAGTTGATGGACACTTAGGCTCTTTCCATAATTTGGCTATTGTTGAGAGCGTTGCTATAAACATTGGGGCCACATGTGCCCCTATGCGTCAGCATTCCTAGCGCTATTTTGCTGGGTGATAAGGTAGCTCTATTTCCATTTTTTGAGGAACCTCCACATTGTTTTCCAGAGTGGCTGCACCAGTTTGCAGTCGCACCAACAGTGCAAAGGGTTCCCATCTCTCCACATCCTCGCCAGCATCTATAGTTTTGTGATTTATTCATATTAGTCACTCTGACTGGTGTGAGGTGGTATTTCAGTGTGCCTTTGATTAGTATTTCCCTGATGATGAATGACATTGAGCATCATTTCATGTATCTGTTGGTCATCTGGATGTCTTCTTTGGAGAAGTGTCTATTCGTGTCTTCTTCCCATTTCTTCACTGCATTATTTGTTTTTCAGGTGTTGAGTCTGGTAAGTTCTTCATAGATTTTGGATACTAGCCCTTTATCCGATACGTCATTTGCAAATATCTTTTCCCATTCTGTTGGTTGCTTTTTAGTTTTGTTGATTGTTTCCTTTGCAGTGCGGAAGTTTTTATCTTGATGAGGTCCCAATAGTTCATTTTTTTCTTTTAATTCCATTGCTTTCAGAGATGTGTCGAGTAAGAATTGCTGCAGTTGAGTTGCTTTCTCCTCTAGGTTTTTGATGGTCTTCTGTCTCATATTTATGTCTTTCATCTATTTCAAGTTTATTTTCATGTATGGTATAAGAAGGTGGTCTAGTTTCATTATTCTGCATGTTGCTGTCCAGTTCTCTCAGCACCATTTGCTCAAGACACTATCTTTTTTCCATTGGATACTCTTTCCTGCTAGGTCAAAGATTAGTTGTCCATACATTTGGAGGTCCAATTTGGTTTCTCTATTCTATGCCATTGGTCTATGTTTCAGTTTTGTTTGTTTGTTTGTTTTGTTTTGTTTTGTTTTTCCAGTACCAAACTGTCTTGATGATTACGCGTTTGGAGTAGAGGCTAAAGTCTGGGATTGTGAAGTTCCAAAAAATAGAAATGGAAGGAAAACTTCCAGATTCATTCTATGAAGCCAGCATTACCTTGATTCCTAAACCATACAGACACCCCACAAAAAAGGAGAACTACCGGCTGATATCCCTGATGAACATGGGTGCAAAAATTCTAATAAGTTACTAGCAAATAAAATTCAACCACATATAAAAAGAATTACTCACCATGATCAAGCGGGATTCATTCCTGGGCTTCAGGGCTGGTTCAATATTCACAAATCAATCAATGTGATACATCACATTAATAGAAGAAAGGATAAGAACCATATGATCCTGTCAATAGATGCAGAAAAAGCATTTGACAAAATAGAGCATCCATTCTTAATAAAATCCCTCAAGAAAGTCGGGATAGAAGGAACATACTTAAACATCATAAAGCCATATATGAAAATCCCACAGCTGATATATATCATCCTCAATGGGGAAAAACTGAGAGCTTTCCGCCTAAGATCAGGAACACGACAGGGATGTTCACTCTCACTACCGTTGTTTAACATAGTGTTGGTGGTCCTAGCTTCAGCAATCAGACAATGAAATAAAAGGCATCAAAATTGGTGAAGAAGTCAAACTTTCACTTTTTGCAGACGACATGATAGTCTACATGGAAAACCTGAAAGACCCCACAAAAGCCTGCTAGAACTGATCCATGAATTCAGCAAAGTCACAGGGTACAAAATCAATGTACAGAAGTCGGTTGCATTTTTATACGCCAATAATGAAGCAACAGAAAGAGAAATAAAGAAGCTGGTCCAATTTACAATTGCATCAAGAACCATAAAGCACCTGGGAATAAACCTCACCAAAGATGTAAAAGAACTGTATGCTGAAAACTATAGAAATCTTAGAAGGAAATTGAAGAAGACACAAAGAAATGGAAAATATTTCATGCTCATGGACTGGAAGAATAAATATTGTTAAAATGTCAATACTACCCAAAGCAATCTACATATTCAATGCAATCCCAATCAAAATTGCACCAGCATTCTTCTCAAAGCTAAAACAAACAATCCTAAAATTTGTATGGAACCACAAAGACCCCAAACAGCCAAAGTACTATTGAAGAAGAAAACCAAAGCAGGAGACATCATAATCCCAGACTATGATCTTTTCTTTTAAAGTAGCTTAGTAAGTTAAGTATCTAATTTAAAATCATCCTTATTTTTCTAATATAAACATTGACATACTTAAGTTTGCCTCCAATTTCTAGTTTAGTTATATTCCATAATTTTTATAAAATTAATGTACTTTTTAAAAGTTTATTTATTTAATTTGAGAGAAACCACATGCGGGAAGAGCAGAGAGAGAGGAAGTGAGAGAGAATCCAAAGCAAATGTGGGGCTTGAACTCACAAACTGTGAGATCATGACCTGAGCAGAAATCAAGAGTTGGAAGCTTAAGCAACTGAGCCATCCAGGCACCCCAAAGTACCTTATTTTATAATGCAGCTTTAGATGTGTAGAAAAATTTATTACAAAATACATAGTTCCCAAATACCCACCTCCCTAACCACACATATGGTTTCTCCTATTATTTACATCTTGCATTATGGTGCTACTTTTGTTGAAAATGATAAGCAAATATTGATATAATATTATTAACTAAAGTACATAGTATATATTAGTTTATATCATAGTCTTTGTGTTGTACCTTCTATGGCTTTTGGCATATGCATAATGATATGTGTCCACTTGTATCATATAGAATAATTTCACTGCCCTAAATATCCCCTGGGCTCCTCCCAGACCCATGGCAATCACTGATCTTTTTACTGTGTCCATAGCTTAGCATTTTCTAGAATGTCATATTGTTGGAATAATACAGTAGGTTGCCTTTTCAGACTAGCTTCTTTGACTTAACAATATGCTTTTAAAGTTCTCCATGTTTTCCTTGATATAATACCTCATTTCTTTTGTTTTATTTTTAAATTTTTATTTAAATTCCAGTTAGAATACAGCGTAATATTAGTTTCAGGTGTACAATATAGTGATTCAACACTTCCATGCAACACCCAGTGTTCATCACAAGTGCACTCCTTCATCCCCAATCACCTATTTAGCCTATCTTCCCCCCTACCTCCCCTCTAGTAACCATCAGTTTTTTTCTGTAGTTAAGAGTCTGTTTCTTGGTTTGCCTCTCTTTCTTTTTTTTCTCCTTTGCTTGTTTATTTTGTTAAATTCCACATATAAGTGAAATATGGTATTTGTATTTCTCTGACTTATTTCACTTAGTGTGATTCTCTCTAGTTCCATCCATGTTGTCATATAATGGCAGGAATTCATTCTTTTTTATGCTTGAGTATATCACCTCTTCTTTATACACTCATCAATTGATGGATACTTGGGCTGTTTCCATAGAACAATACTCTCTTGTGGGATGTACCACAGTTTATTCACCTACTGAAGGATAACTTGGTTGCTTCCAACTTCTGACAGTTATGAACAAAAGTTCCCTAAGTATTTATTTTCACAGTTTTTTGGGGGGTGAACATAAGTTTTCAACTCATCTGAGTAAATATCAAGGAAAACTCTTGATGAATCAAATGGTAAATATACGTTTAGCTTTTTACAAGAAACAGTCATCCAAAGTGGCTGTTCCAGTTTGCATCCCCATCAACAATGGATAAGAGTTTCTATTGCTTCACATTCTCACCAGGATTCGATGTTGTCAATGTTTTGAAGTTTAGCAATTCTATAGACATATATGAAGGATCTCATTATTGTTTTGTCAATTATCTAATGACATATGCTGTTGAGCATCTTTTCATGTTCAGTTTCCATTCATATACTTTCTTTGTTCAGATCTTTTCCCCATTAAAACCTTTTATTCTTATTTTTCTTAGTCACCCTAACAATTTTATTTAACAATTACAAATTTTTAACAATTAACAATTGTTTTTTTGTTTTTTTATAATAGTTTATTTTCAAATTGGTTTACATAGAACACCCAGTGTTCATCCCAGCATGTGCCCTCTTTAATGCCCGTCACCCCCTCTCCCCCCTCCCTCACCCCCCTCACCCTCAGTTTGTTCTTAGTCTTTGAGAGTCTCTTATGTTTTATCTCCCTCCCTCTCTGTGTTTCCTTTCCCCTCTTCCCCTCCCCTTGATTTTTGCTTAGTCTCACAAAGTCCACCTATTCATGGAAACATATGGTATCTGTCTTTTTCTGACTGACTTATTTCACTTAACATAATACCCTCCAGTTCCATCCATGTTGCTACACAAGGCCAGATTTCATTTTTTCTCATTGCCACGTAGTAGAAATCTGGCCATGTGTAGCAACATGGATGGAACTAAAACCTTTTTTCATATTGTTGAATCTTCAGAGTTCTTTGTGTATTTTGGTTGTCAGTTCTTTATCGGCTATTTTTTTTTTCTTTGCAAACATTTCTTCCTGCATGTGACTTTTCTTTTCATTCTCTTAATCATGTGTTTCACAGAGCAGAATTTGTTTGTAATTTGACTGAAGTCCAACTTACCAATTTTTCCTTTCATAGGTCATACTTTTTAAAAGCATTTATTTATTTATTTATTTAGTTAGTTAGTTTTAAGTTTATTTATTTATTTTGAGAGAGAGAGCATGAGTGGGAGTGCGGCAGAGAGAGTGGGAGAGAGAGAATCCCTAGCGAGCTCCATGCTAGGACCATGGATCCTGATGTGGCACTCAATCTCATAATCCATGACATCATGACCTGAGCCAAAGCCAAGAGTCGGATGCTTAACGAACTGAGCTACAGATGCCCCTCGTGGGTCATGCTTTTGATGTAAAATTATTTCCAAACCCAAGGTCCTCTAGATTTTCTTATATGTAATCCTTTAAGAATTTTAAAGTTTTCCATTTTCCATTTATCTGTATAACCCATTTTTAGTCAATTTTTGTGAAAGAGGTAAGATTTGTGTCCAGATTCATTTTGTTGTTGTTGTTGCATATAGAGTTCCAGTTGTCGTAAATACCATTAATGGTAAAAACATCCTTTCTCCGTTGAATTTCCTTTGTTCTTTTTTCTGTGGGGGTCTATTTCTGTCTCTGTTCTGTTTCATTGATCTATTGCCTTGCTCTATAATTTTAATGTTTTGTTTTATCATTCTATCTGAATATTTCTTTAAAAAATTTTTAATGTTTATTTATTTATTTTTAAGAGACAGAGAGACACAGAACGTGAGTGGAAGAGGGGCAGAGAGAGAGGGAGACAGAATCTGAAGCAGGCTCCGGGCTTCGAGCTGTCAGCACAGAGCCCAACGCAGGGCTCAAACTCACAAAGCACAAGATCATGACCTGAGCCAAAGTAGGACACTTAACTGACTGAGCCACCCAGGCATCCTGCAACTGAATATTTCTAAGGGTTCCTATAAATTCTTCCTTGACTTATGAGTTAAATAGAAATGTGTTTCTTGATTTTTACATATTTTAGATTTTTTTAGATATTTCCCTTTTATTATGTAACTTAATTCTACTGTAAACGGTGAACATGCTCTGTATAATTTTATTTAACCTTAATGATATAATGTATTTTATAGCCCTTATGTGGTCTAGCTTTGTTAGTAAGTCATGTGTCCTTGAAAAGCATGTGAATTCTGCATTTGGGCGTAGTTTTCTTATATAAATTCAATAGATTCATTTGGTTAATAATTTTGCAGAGGTATCATACATTTTTTATTGACCTTTGACCACTTGTTTTATCAATTTCTGAGAGAGGAGTGTAAAAATCACCAATATAATTTTAGATTTGTCTATATCTCTCTTTGTACCCTTGGTTTTTTGCTTGATAAATCTTCATTTTTTTAAAATAATTGCTTATACAATTAAGATTATGTCTCTTTGAGGAACCAGACCCTTTATCATTGTGAAATACCCTGCTATCACAGGTAATATACTTTTTCTTGTCAATTTCTTAAATAGCCATTTGTTTTCTTAAGATTAGTAATATATTTTACAATTCCTCTATTTTCTCTAATTTTCTTTATAAAATAAACTTTTTTAAGAATAGTTCTAGATTCACAGAAAACTGAGAGGAAAATACAGAGATTTCCAATATTCTCCTTTACCCCACACATGCATAGTCTCCTCTATTATCAACATTCCTCATCACAGTTGGACATCTTCTACAATTTATGAACCTATAAACCTACAGACCATAGTTTACAGGAGTGCTCGCTCTTGGTCTTCTACATTTTAAAGATTTCCAACTGTACAATAGCATGCATCCACCATTATAGTATCATATGAGGAGAGTCGCTGCTCTAAGAATCCATTGTGCTTTGCTTATTCACCTGTCTCCGCCCATTTAATTTCTGGCAACCACTGATGTTTTGTCTTTTCCAGAATGTCATACTGTTGGAATCAAGATTGACTTATTTCAGTTAGTAATATGTTTTGAAGTTTCCTTCACGTATTTTCACGATTTTCTTTTTTTAATCGTGTGTGTGTGTGTGTGTGTGTGTGTGTGTGTGTGCTGGATAATATCACAACGTCTGGATGTACTGAAGCTTATTTATTCATTTGACTATTAGGACTCATCACAACTTCTTCCAAATATTGGCAATTATTAATAAAACTCTTATAAACATCTGTGTACAGGTTTTTCTGTGGATGTCAGTTTTTAACTCATAGCTACATATCAAATTTCTTTGACTTTTTGTTGTGAAATAATCATAGATTCATCAGAACTTGGGGAAAAAATGTATAGATAGATTCCATGTGTCCTTTACTCAGTTTCCCCATATTGTAATATCTTCCATAAGCATAGTACAAAACAAAACCAGCAATTGACTTTGGTACAATCAAAGAACTTACTCAGATTTCACCAAATTCACATACAATATATAACTTTTAGGACTGGCTCTTATCCCTTCACATAATTATTTTGAAATTCATCAAAATTATAATCATGATGGAATAAAGTTATCACAAATTGACTTATCTAAGGAAGAGCTAAGGACATATATTCAATAAATCAGCCTCATACTTCACACAAAAATACTTTAAATCCAATGACGTGATGGTTAATTTTCTATCAACTTGGTGGGGCATCGTGCCTAGATATTTGGTCAAATATTATTCTGGTGTTTTTGTGAAAGTTTTTTTGGAAGAAATTAGCTTTAAATTGGAAGACTTGGAGTAAGGCAGGTTACACTCTATAATGAGGGTGGGCATCCTCCAATCAGCTGAAGGCCTAAATAGAACAAAGACTGACTTTCTCTGAACAAGAGGGAAATCTTAGTGAAAGACCTTTGGGACTCAGACTACAATTCTTCATGGGTCTCCTTCCTATTGGCCCAGCTACAGATTCTGAAGTTGCCAGCCTCCACAATCTCATGAACCAATTACTTAAGATAAATCTCTCTATGTATACAGACATCCTATTCATTCCGTTTAGCCAGAGGACGTTGTCTAATACAGATTTTCTAAGTCTTTCATTTCCTTAGATTCAGAGAAATTCAGAAAATTTCTGGCATCACTTGTTGTTGCTTGGTTATGATAGAAGAAGAGTTATTTGGATGTCTCAAAACTTTCCAATCACTGTCGTTGAAGAAACAAATAAAAATGATAATATGTATGAGGATAAGGCTAATGTGGCTTGAGGTGGTTGGACTGTCAGTGGGATGTTTCTAATGGCCTTAAATCTGCACAATTATTCTAGAACTGAGGTCTTCGATGGACAAGAAAAGCATAAAATCATTAATGACTTAATATTACACCCTTCATCATGATAGGGAAGCAGCAACAAGCAAATGATGGCAAGAGTCTCAGCAAAAGAGGCACAGTACCCAACACCATAACTGAGCAGAGTAGGTCAACAGGTGGAGGGCCTTGGAGTATGCTAAATTGTAGGCTTCCTGAGGGTAATGTGTGGCCTTGAACAGTACTGAAGAGATTTTTTTCAAGGATGGATGGATAATGCTAAGAGTTATCCAGAATAAGAAGAATTCCACTCTAAGATGATTCTTTTTATCATGGCAGAACATGAGTCTGAAGAAAGTCCACAGAGTCAGCTGTTGTGACCCATTTCAGTCCCCATTTGAGTGATAGAGAACTAAGTGTAATACGATAATATTTTTGTTTGTATATGAAAGTAAAATAGTCATCACTAATATGCATACCACCACTGGGAAAAGTTCCATTTTCCCTTTACAATCCTTTAGATCTTTTGAGTATCTTTTCAGTAGCTAATGGGTTAGGGCCAGAGTCATCCTGCCCAGATCTGTCACTTGCTGGCTAGATAACTGTAGGCAAATTATTTTGGAGAGCCTGTTTTTACATCTGTAAAAATGACCATTGATAATACCAGCAATGTCTCATTGAGTTGCATGAAGATGAAATAAGTTTTCTATAAAGAGCTTATAAGACTGTTTCACACATTTATGATACTCTATAGATGTTAGCTGTTATTTGTACAAAAAAAAAAGAGAGAATAAAATGGAACAACCATTCTAAGGCCAATACTGTAACATTTAGACCTATATAAGACAAAGATCTTCAACAGAGAAATCTCAAAACCAGAAAAGGTAAATATGGCATTCCCTACATCAGCATCAATGAGGACAGCTGTGGCCAAGAAATCAAATAACTATCATGTCTCCGATACACTAGGGGATAAGCACAGGTCTGCATGTGAATGAGAAGAATAAGGGAAAGAAGATCATAGAGGTATTTTAAATGTTAAAAAGAGAAGACTGTGACATCCTCAGGCTGACTGAGGAGTCAGTTGTCATGTGGTTACTGAGCAAATTATTTTTCATTTGCTTTGATTCAAGAGCTAAGTACAAAATAACCCATTAAATTGTTCTGTATATGCCTGGCTTTTTCAATTCGAGGTGGGAAAAAAGCTGCCTCGGTACAAAGTCAATATTCTATAAGATCGTGTTAGTCTTTTATTGAAGGATCTGAGGCATGCTAGAGTTTGGAGTGTGAGATTCCTGCTTTGAAGTTCTGATTTCTGTTTTTCTTACTTATTTAAACAAAAATCACTCATCATCACAACAAATCTATAATGTATGAAACTAAATATTAGTTATTTTTAGGGACAAGTCTTCAGGGTATCATTTCTTATGTGGTTATGATGACTTTGGAGAAGGAAACATTTTTCGGTTCTCTTTAATGATTAGTGCATATTCCTTAGTGGAACGCTGGGGAATCTATGTAAAAGGCAGAATGCAATGAACGCGGCGAGACAAAGTGGCGGCAGCACAAAGCAGGTGTGTGAAGTGTGTTATTTAGCAACACGAGCATGCTTACAGGGGAAAAACATTCTATTTCTCGATGAAAAAGATGATTATTTTTTGAAAGATGATTTAAACAAGTTAGATGTTTACTTTATAAGAGATTTTGTAGCCTTTTTATTTAAGGAAAGATAGAAATAACAGTTCTTGGTCATTTTACTATCAGATGCCACTCTATTTAAACATAGGTAAATTTAATGTAAAGCTACCCTCCAGGAGTTAATTATCTGACAGCTTAACTGTCTTAAATATTGTCAAGAACCTGGAAAGAAGTAAAATTCTCTCAGTGCGCAAAGAAGAAGTCACAAAAGCAATGATTCCTTTGTGAACCATGTTTCTAGAAGTTACCATCAGGTGTCTAAGACAATTTGTCACGATTCCATTTGCAATTCATAGCATATCACCTGTTTTTTATCTATTTGCCTTGAGTCGTTTAACTATATCCATTATGCAGTAAATTGTGAGATGGAGTACCCTTTAGAAGTGACAGACAGTAGTGAAAAGGGTTGTACACACAAGCATGTGGGTTCAATAGTGTTTTAATCAAGGGTTCCAAATACCTCAATAGCTTCTGGGGGGTCACCTAAAGTCACAGCATAATAACATAGTTGATATCTGAAGTCACTAAGTAAGTATAATCATGTGTTTTCTTTAAGAAGGAAGAAGAATTTTGGCTAACTCTCAAAAACATGCTAACTGTTTTAAAAATAACATCAAAAAGAAATAATGAGTCACAGTGTCAGCCGCATATCATAAGGTATGAAGGACAGTGACCAACGTGGCGGAAACGTCATTTACAATGATGTTCAGTAGGAGCACCTTTCTGGCTGAATACAAATCGTTCCTTTGAGAAAGGAGAGTCGCTCCTGGAAGCGAGGGTACAGTGCTCTGGGGCCACGCGAGCCCTTCCTGGTGGTGGAGGGAGAGCTGTGGGGAAAGGCGGGCTGCGGCACATCACTCAAAGCCCCACAGTGCTGGAGAGCGCAAGAATTCAAAAGCTGCTGTGCCTGAAGGGGTCGGGTTATGCAGGCAGCAAAATAAAGAGGCAAGTTTAATCATGTTTTTAATTTTTTTTAATTTTTTATTTCTTAAAAAAATTTTTAATGTTTATTTATTCTTGAGAGAGAGAGAGAGAGAGAGAGAGAGAGAGCATGAGCAGGGGAGGGGCAGAGAGAGAAGGAGACACAGAATCTGAAGCAGGCTCCAGGCTCTGAGCTGTCAGCACAGAGCTCAATGAGGGGCTCGAACTCATGAACTGTGACCTGAGTCGAAGTTGACACTTAACCGACTGAGCCACCCAGGCACCCTTTTTTTTTTTTTTTTTATTTTGAGGGAGGGAGAGAGAGATAGAGAGAGAGAGAGAGAGAGTGCATGTGCAAGTGGTGACCTGGGGGGGAGGTGCAGAGAGGGAGCGGAAGAGAGAGAATCCCAAGCAGTCTAGTCACTGTCAGTGTAGAACTCGCTGCATTCCACAGAGCCACCCAGATGCCCCAAGGCAAGTTTTATTCTAAAGGCACAGTCTGGGGGCACCTGGGTGGCTCAGTCAGTTAAAGGCACAGCAAGGGTGCTGCAAAGACAGTTGAGGAGACACTTACCAGGGACGCACACAGTCTAGCTCCTTGTGTAACTTTCTTCTCTGCCATCATCCGTCTCTGACGACTTATTCCCTTTCCCTTCAAAGGAAACTAATTTCTAGATCTTAAACTTGAGTTTTGAGAAATGATTCTAATGGCATCCAAAGGGAAATAGATCTAAAGAAAATCTACTCAAATACAAAGAGAGCTAACATACTAGCCAGTGGTGGATCAGCCAAGAGCAGCCAGATAAGCAATCCATGTGAGGTCCATGAAGATAGAGCATCTGAAATAGGAAGACAAAATGGTTATAACCTAAATAAAGAATGTTAAATTTTACACAAGATTTACTGTAGGACACAAGGGTAAAATTTAAATAGCATCGTCCTTGCATTTTCAACATATCTAAGAATATGGGCACCAAGTAGTAAGATGAAAAGCAAGAAACTGAACAACTTAAAAAAAAAAAAAACACCTCAAATAAACAGCCTAAGTTTACACTTCAAGGAAGTAAAAAAAGAACAGTCTACTCCTAATTTAGTGGAAGAAAGGAAAAAACAAAGATCAAAGTAGAGATAAATGAAATGGAGAATAAAATACAGAAGATTCATGTAATTAAGAGCTTTAAAAAAAAGACCAACAAAAGATGTAAAACTTTAGCTAGACTAAGTAAGCAAAAAGAGGAGAGAAAGAAATATTATCATAAATGAAAGAACAGACATTACTACTGATACCAGAAATACTATGATTATAAGCAACTACTAAGAGTAATTACATGCCAACAAGTTAAATAATCTAGAAGAAATAAATACATTTCTAGAAATGTACAACTTACCAAGATTGAATTTTAAGAAACAGAAAATATTAAGGAAATTGCATCAGTAATAAAAAAAAACTCCTAAGAATAAAAATTCTTGGACCAGATGGCTTCACTGGTGAATTCCGCAAAAATTTAAAGAACTTATATCAATACTTCTCAAATTCTTCCAAAAAATAGAATAAAGAACACTTCAAAACTCATTTTATGATGCCACTATTACCCTGATATCAAAATCAGACAAGGGCACTATAAGAAAGGAAAACCATAGGCCAATATCGCTGATGATCATAAGTGTAAAAATCTTCAACAAAATCTGAGCAAGCTAAATTCAACAGTACATTAAAACGATCATCCACCATGAACAAATGGAATTTATTCTAGGGACCCAAAGGTGATTCGACATTGACAAATCAATCAATGTGATACATCATATTAAAAAAAGTGATGAAAATCATATGATCATTTCATTAAATGCAGAAAAATCATTTGGCAAAAAGTTAATTTCGATTATAATAAAAACTCTCAATGAATTATTGTAGGAGGAACATGCTTCAATATAATAAAGGCCACGTATGACAAGCCCACAGTTAACACCATACTCAATAGTGAAAAGTGTCTTTTCCTATAAGATCAGGGTCAAGACAGGGATTTCCGCTCTTAACATTTTTATTCAATATAATACTGGCAGTCCTAGCCACAGCTATGATGATAAAAAATATCCAAATACATAAGGAAGAAGTAAAACTGTCACTATTGAAGATGACATGAAGCTATATATAGAAACCCCTAAAGGTTTCTATAAAGACTCCACCGAAAACTGTTAGAATTAATAAACTCAGTAAAACTGTAAGATATAAAGTCAATATGCAAAAACCAGTTGCATTTCTATACACTAACGATGAACAAGCAAAAAGAGAAATTTAAAAAACAAACCCATTTACAATAGCACCAAAAAGAATGAAACACTCAAGAATAAATTAAACCAAGGACTTGAAAAGTCTATATCCTAAAAAAACTATAGAACATTGATGAAATAAATTGAAAAAGATGTGAAAAAATGGAAAGATTTTTTGTATTTATAGATTGGAAGTATTAATATTCTTAAATGTCCATACCACTCAAGGAATCTATAGATTCAATATAATTCTTTCCAAAAGTTCACTGGTCCTCAACAAGTAAAAAAATAGAACTGCCGTATGATCCAGCAATCCCACATCCAGGTATATATACAAAGGAACAAAACCACTATCTCAAAGAGAGGTCTGTATCCCCATATTTGTAGTAGCATTATTCAACATAGCTAAGATATGGAAACTATTTAAGTGTCCATTGACAGACAAATGCATAAAGAAAATGTGAAGTGTGTATGTATACATATATCTACACACATATAGATATATACGCATCTACATTTATATATATGAATATAGATGGATGCACATTTATATATTATATATGAATATACATGTATATATAAATAATATATATAAAACCCTTTATATACATAATTAAAAAGTGAAGCCCATCATTTTTTACAACCTGGATGAAACTGGAGGCCATTATGCTAAGTGAAATAAGCCAGACAGATAAAGATAAAAACTGAATGGTAATACTTATATGTGGAATTTAAAAAAAAAAAATGGATCTCATAGACACAAAAAGCAGAGGTGCACCTGGGTAGCTCAGTGGTTTAGGGTCAAACTTTGGCTCAGGTCATATCTCACGGTTCCTGAGTTCGAGCCCTGCATGGGAGTCTGCACTGACAGCTCAGAGCCTGAAGCCTGCTTCGGATTCTGTTTCTCTCTCTCTTTGTCCCTTCCCCACTTGACCACTTTTCTCTCTCTTTCTCTCTCTCTCAAAAATAAATAAATAAACATCAAGAAAAAAACAAACCAAAAGCGGAATGGTGGTTGCCAGGGGCTGGGAGACGGGAAAAGTTGGCAGAGACTGATAAAGGATACAAACTTTTAAGTTTTAAGATGAATAAAGCCTGAGGATCTGTTGTATAATGTGGTGACCACAGTTGAGAACACTGTACTGTGTAATTAACAGTTGCTGAATAGCGCTCCCCCCAACCGACAAAAGTAAGTAAGTGAGGTGATGGATGTGTTGATGGTAGAAATTCACAACGTATAGCCAATCACGACATTGTATACTTTAAATATGTTACAATTTTATTTGTCAGTTATACCTCAGTAAAGCTGAAAGTTGCATATTTATAAATAGTTTAAAAACTATTCATATAATAGAGCACCAGAAAATTTCAAAAAAATGTATAAAGTATAAATTAAATTGGCCACATTTTCTATGACAACTTAATAAACTGGAGCTAAGCAAGCAATAAAACACCAAAATCTAAAATAATAACTAATTTTGTAATGATTAAGATATGTCCTAAATATTGATTAACTAGAGTAGTTGAAATTATAGAACATTTGAAAATATTATTGATTAGAATGTCAGGTGCAAATCTTTAAATTTAAAAGCCACAATGTTGCCCTTAGGAATAATCACAGGAATACATTTTCTGGTTATGAAATATATAAGAATAAAATTGAAATCCATGTAAAAAAATTACAAATAACATAAAATTGATTTAAAAAGGAAAGAGTCATAAGTAAACTGAAAAATAGACAAAATAAGAGACATAAAAATGGACTCAATACCTCCAATTAAATTAATATCTTAAACTTCTTTAAAAGAAAGAAGATATAAAACATGCTAAGTAGATACAAAAAGATGTTAGTATACATACAGATAAATAATTATACATTTCCTATAATTTCCTAATTCATTAAAATCATTACAAGTTAATATATTTTTAAATTATCCCAAACAAGTAGAAATGGATGAACATATAATCAATCATAAAATAAATTTTAAAGGTTTTTAAATATTACTGACAATTTACGGGCTGTGCTCAGGTTTATGGTAAAATTCTTACAACTCTAGAATTAGGTAAGTCCCATACTGTAAAATTTGTTCAAAGGTCACATGAGATCCAAACTTTCCCAACTACCTTTGAATATGGTAAAACAGTCTTCACCGGAAAAAAAATTGATTTCCTTCTAAGTCAAATTAACTCCAGTTCAGCCCCTGACAACCCCTGAAGACTGCAAAATATTATATTCAATATTTGAGACCACGTAAATATTTCTGGAGATGATAAAAGAAACTTGGATTTACACAATCTAGCAACTGTTATCTATGGTTACCCTTGGCGACCTCAAGCCCTGGTCAGTGTTTCCCATTTCCTATGTCTGCAGATCAGCGTGTGTGTGTCCATCCATCTCTCTGCAGTGAGGTGAGGGAGAAAACTCCCTTGCCAACTGGCTTCCAGTTAGGTCTGCCAGTGGAAGGGACTGGCTTGACTGGACAAAGTTAGGAGCCTTTCTTAACTCCTGCTTTCTGAACACACCTGTCAATCAGCTCTTTGTATAGTGTTCTTTGTGAAGTATGTGTTCTGTTTAGACATTTTACTCCCTGAAAAGAAACTGGACTATCTACCTTTTTATAATTGATTTTTAGAATTCAAATATACACATACACACATTTTAAAAAAAGTTTAATGTTTATTTTTGAGAGAGAGAGAGAGAGACAGAGCATGAGCTGGAGGTGAGAGTGGGGGCAAAGACAGGGAGACACAGAATCTGAAGCAGGCTCCAGGCTCTGAGCTGTCAGCACAGAGTTGGACACGGGACTCAAACTCGTGAACTGAGAAATCATGACCTGAGCCGAAGACAGACATTTAACCCGAGAGCCACCTAGGCAGTTATGTTTTATAAAGTCACTGCAAGCACTGAATTTTAGCAAATACTGAAATATTGCTTCTAGGGAAAATACAAGATTAAGTTCCTGCAAGACTCTAGTCACAACATTTTTGTTGACTGATCAGTACATAATCTTTGGGGCATGATTCTGTTTGAAAATACCTTATTTAGTATGCTGCAAATCGTTGACTCGCTAATACTGAACTCACAGCAAGTGGCGCTATAAGAAAGTCCTTGGTCAATGATGTATTCTGCATATCCACTGTGATGACTGGCTTAACCTTTATCCATTCTCAAGGTGACTATGATGAACATAAGTACTTAATTTAAACATTGCCCAATTGTTTCCCTTGATGTTTAGCAATATTTATATCCTACTTAAGAATTCTTTGCCAAAACTGAGGGCACAAAGCTATTCTCCCGTTCTCTTTTATGGGGATTTTAGAGTTATTTAAAATATTAATTTTAATAGTTTTAATGTTTGTTTTTGAGAGAAGGAGAGCACAGGCAGGAGAGGGGCAGAGGGACAGAGAGAGGAGACACAGAATCTGAAGCAGGCTCCAGGCTCTGAGCTGTCAGCGTAGAACTCACAAACTATGAGATCCTGACTATGAGCCAAAGTCAGACGCTTAGCCGAATGAGCCACCCAGGTGCCCCAGAACATCAATTTTAAATATTACTTATTAATAAATAAGGCAAATAAATATATCAACCAGAATCAGCATGCAAAGTTTCTACAGTATATAGATACAGTAGGCTCAATGTACGGTTTTGTTATCTCTGTTTTTTAATTAAAAAAATGATTGTCCTTTCTGATGCACAGTAAAATTATTGACCACCAAAGTGACCTTAAAGTAAATTGAAATTAAACCCCTAAACTTAACAACACTTATGTAGTGCTTAGTACGTGTCAGGCACTGTTTAAGCACTTTACATAAATTCGCTTATTTAATCCTTAATTAAAATTCTCTGCAGAAGTGTGGCTGTTGTCTCCTTTGTCAACATCACGCGAGGCTAGGAGAGATTATGTGATTTGTTCCAGAGCCTGCAGCTCACGAGTGGCAGACAGTACATGAACCCAGGCAGTCTGGCCCCACAGTCTTTGCTTTTAACGATTTTCCTGTCTCAAATATGCAATGTAGAAACACCTACCTTACTTAAATGTTAGATGAAAAATAATTGGAGAGAATAGAAAACAAAATAGGAAAAATTTAAAAGGTATTATATACAGATTGTCAAGAGTCATGAACGCTCTAAGATTTACCTACTTACAAGCTAACATGTTGCAACACATAATAATTTCATGGACTAGCGCAGAAGACACTAGACTCTTAGGCAGTGCTGAAGCTTAGTTTTTAGTCACACTGCTGGCAACTGCCAGAAGTTCATTATTTTTGCGCTGTTTTCCTGACTCAATTCCATAGGGCAATGAAGAAAAGCCCAGCGATCCACGATCTGGGTTGCATTCCGGTGGATAAAACCAGAGTTTTATAATGAGCGGTAAGTATGCCTGAATAGCTCTTCAGAGGAAGCTGTTATCTTTATTATATTGATCAATCCGCATACCTGCTTTTCGCTCCGGCGGGAGGCATTAGCTCTATTTTCCAAGGCTGTGAGCAAACATGTTATTGGCGAAAGAGAGAGACAAGACTTCTATCTTCCAAAGCACTTCGCTATAAAAACATCCTTGCTGATACAGTCCAGAAGAAAGGGTGGTGAGAGCCTCACTTGCAAAATGTGCAAACCATGAGAAACTTGGGGAAAACGGTCTCCAAAGAAATGATCTCAACATGGGAACGCATTTCGTATGTAAAACTGAAAGAAGTCATCAAGGAAAAAACATTGGTGTGTGTGATCGGGTAATAATTTGAGACATCAGCCTGTAAAACAATAGACAAATAGCACGTCAAATACTAGGCGAAAGCTAAATTGGAAAACAGTATTTACATTATAGAGTAAATTATTACTATTACCTCTAAATGTAGAGAAAACATGTAAGGTCAGCAACTGATCAATGGAAAAATTGCAAAAAATGCAATAGATATAAATAAATATTTAAAAAATGATCAGGAAGTATTTGAAAATAAACTGCAAACCTACTAGTAATTAACTACATAAGTCAATAATACACACATTACGTTCTTGCCCTGTGGAAACTCATACTTGAATATATCGCTAAAAGTCATATAAATTGATAGAATATTTCTGTAAGAAATTCATTAAATAAGCATCAAAAACATCGAATTGTTTCTACCTTTGGCCTTATTCTTATAAGTTACAGTCACACTACTTTCAGGAATCTGTCCAGCTCTGTTATAAGATATCCGTGTACATGTGTATCCAAAATCATTCATTTAAAGAGGTCGGTATTTAAATTGGTATCCATACAGATAAAAATATTAATATAGGAAATATTAAATGAGAAGGAAAAATATCCCCAGTGTAATTCCAAGTAATAAAAGCAAGCTTGAAAACACAGTGCAGTTAGAAATTTCTCGTAAAACAGGTAACTATTGCATACATACGTAGGCGCATATGAAGACAATGATAAATAGAGGTTTATGGAGAGAAAATATGTAGTTTTTATTTCTGAATTTGTAATTTATTTTTTTTCCAAAATGTTTTGTACATGACTTTTTAAATTTGATATATAGTTTCAGAGGAAGTTGCGAAGTTAGTACAAAGAGGTCCTATGTACTGTCCCTCAGTCTCCCTCAATGGTTATGTTTCACACAGAGCGTAATGTCCAAGCCAACGCTTTCACTTGTGTATCACACGTATAGATGCGTGTACCACTACTGCAGTCAAGATGCAGAACTATTCCATCATCACGAAGATGTCAGTCAGGAGACAAGTTACAGTCGCACTCATCCTTCTGCTGTCCGCCACCCCATACCCCTGGCTGAAAGTAGTTGCTTCGTGAGAGCTGTATAAAGGAAATCTTATAGTGCATGACCTTTTGAGATTGGTTTATTTCATTTTGTAGAGTGCCTTTCACCTTCATCTAAGCTCTTACGTGGGTCAATAATTTGTTCCTTTTCATTTCTGAGTAATAGCCCCTGGTTGGATTTCCAAAGATTGTTTAGCCATGTACACATTACGGGACATTTCGGTTGTTTCTCATTTGGGTTACCACAAGTAAAGCCACTGTGAACAACACTGTATGGATCTTTCTGTGAACACAGGCTTTCAATGGTCTGGAATAAATGCCCGAAGGGACGATTCTTAGGTCGAATGGTAAATGCATGTTTATTTTATGTTTTTATGAAGCTGCCAAACTGTTTTCCCCTGTGGCTTCCAAATTTTCCATTCCCATAAGTAACGTAAGGGAGATCCAATGTCTCCACATTCTTGTCAGAATATGTTCACCATTTGTTTAGCTGTTATGATAGATTTGTAGCGATAGCTCACTTTGGTCTTACTTCACATTTTTTATTGGTTAATGACATAGAACAGATTTTCATGTGTTTATTTGCTATCCATGTATCTTCTATGCTGAAATGCCTATACATTGTTTTCTGCCCATTTTCTAATTGTTTTCTTTTATTGAGTTTTTCATTCTGCATATATTCTGTCTCTGAGTGCTTGGCAAACGTTTCCTCTCCGTCTGTAGCTGGCCTTCACCTTCTAACAGTATCCTTCATGGCACAAAAAATGTTCTTGTTGGGTTGTGTTGATGAAGCCTAATTTCTTTATATTTTCTTTCATGGATCAAGGTTTTGCTGAAGTCTTTGAATACAAAGTCCTGCAGAATAACTCCTATAACTTCTAAATGTTTTATAAATTTTCATTTCAGATTGAAATTTTTGATCCATTTGAGGTACTTTTTGCATAAACAGTGATTTTTTTTGCCTTGTTATTCAATTAGGTACTGCAATATTTGTTGAAAAAAACCATAATGTCTTCAATGTATGTTGATGTTGCATTATGCAATGTTGCTGAACTAACTGATTAGTATTAGAAGTTTTTATTTCATTTGTCTCTTTGTTTGTTTTGAGTGATTCTTCATAATTTTCCATGTGGATAGTTATGTATTCTCAAAATTGAGAAAATTGTATTTCTTCCATTTGGATCTATTTCCCTTTTATATCCTTTACTGCTTCTGTGCTGGCTACAACTTCCAGAACTATTTTAAGTACTAGGAGAGAGTTGACAAAGATCCCCTTCCTTCTGATCTGCTCTTAGGGGGAAATCATTCAGTCGTACACTAGTACATATGATGTCTTATGTAAATGCTCTTTATCAAAGAGAGGAAATACTTGTCTATTCTTTGTTTTTGAGCATGAGTTTTCACCATTAATTGTTATAATCATAGACTTTTTCTGCCTTAGCCTGTTAAAAAAGTAAGTTATTGATTGATTTCCCAATATTGAACCAGCTTTGCACCTCTGAAATGAACCCCAATTAATGATGGTGTATGGTGTAGTTCTTTTTATATATTGGCGAATTCTATTTGTTGACATTTTGTCCAGAGTTTTAAAATTTACATTATCAAAAGATACTAGATTGTGTAGAATTATTTTTAATTTTAATTTTAATGTTTGATCGAATACTCCAGTAAAATCCCTTTGCCTAAAGATTTCTTTTTCAGAAGTTTGTTTGTTTGTTTGTTTTAATGGTTTCCATTTCTTTACTATTTTAGGGCTACTTAAAAATTTCAATTTCAGATAGGGTGAATTGTACTTGGAACTTTATAAGATAAAACATAAGTTTCATTTAAATGGTTAATTTTATGTGTACAAAGTTGTTTGTAGTATTTCCTTATCATTCTTTTGATGTATACAGGGACTGTCGTGATATCCCTCGTTTTATCCTAGATAATGAGTTTCCCTCCTTATGATGGCTTTAGGATGATTTTGCTCTTCTTTCTCTAGGTTCCTGAGGTCAAAACTTAAACCGATGCTATGAAACTTTTCCATGTCTCAAGTGTAAGCCTTTATAACGATAAATTGCCCTTCCATGTCTTTAGATATGTCCGATAAATTTGATATGTTGTATTTGTATTATTTCTCCCTGTCTGCTTTCAAGAGTTTGTCTTTGTCTTTACTTTCCAGAAGTGTGATAATGATGTAACTTGGAACGGATTTTTGGGGAATTCCTCCCCCTGGAATCTCTTCAGCCTTCTGAATCATCAGGCTGATATATTTTGACATATGTGAGAAATTTTTATCAATTATTTCCTTGAATAAATTTTTAGCTACATCTTTTTCTCTCTTTCTGATGCACCAAATTATGCTGTTTGATCTTTTCTTACTTCCCTCACACCCCTGAGTTTTTCTTTTCTTTAAAGTTAATTTTCTAGCTTTTGTTCAGAATGCATAATTATATTCTATTTTTAAGTTTACTAATTATTTCCACTTCTTTTCTACTTTTAAGCCAATTTATTGAGGGATTTTTGTTATATTATATTACTAAAATTTCTATTTGTATCTTTATATCTTTTTTTTCTTCCTAAGATTTCCCATGTCTTTACTGAAACTTTCTATTATTATTATTATTTATTTATTTTCATTATTTTCCATTATTTCATTGGTATTTCATAATTGTACAATGAAACATTTTTATGATGAGTGCTTTAAAATACTTGTCAGATAATTCTAATATATAATTCATCTTGGTATTTGCATATGTTGATTTTTTGCTCATTTGGTTTTAGATTTTCCTGGTTCTTGTTATGACATGATTTTCTATTAAATCCTGGACATTTGGATGTTATGTTACAAGATTCTGGATTTTATTTAAATCTTGTATCTTAACACGGCTCATCTAATACTATTTCAGTGGGCGAAGGAGGATGCTATCTCCATGGGAGAGGAAGTCTAAAACCTTCATCCTGTTCTGTTGATATTCTGATGCTGGGTGGAGGTGGAAGTTCAAGCTCCTCCTTAGGCTTCCACTGATAGCACAGTGCTGGAAGAAAGGAAAGAGCCTTGCTCCCCACATATCCTCCACTGACCCTAGGGAGAGTTGAACTCATTACTAATGGATGTTGATGAGAATCCCGACTGTCCACTTGGCCTTCCTGATCACAATCTCAGTAAGCAGAGGGAGCATGTCTTGTTACCCCCTGGTGGGGTGAGGGTGGAAGTTACCCCATGGGTCTCCACTGAAATAGTAGGCATGAAGCGTTATTACTACCCAGTGATAAAAAAAAAAAAAAACCCCAGTTCCCCACCCAGCCTTGTCTGACACACCCAGCAGGAGGGACCAGAGGCAGGGTGTTGAGGTAGCTTGTTGCAGACTGGCAGTCTCTTTATTCATTTAACCTGTGGTGTTTTGCTGGCATAGAGTGGTTCCATCTAAAAGTTTCTGTTTTGGGACACTTGGGTGGCTTAGTCAGTTAAGCAATAGACTTTGGCTCAAGTCATGATCTTGTGCCTCATGAGTTCAAGTCCCACATCGGGCTCTGTGCTGTCAGCTAGGAACCTGGAGTCTGCTTCCGATTCTGTGTCTCCCTCTCTCTCTCTCTGTCCCTCACCCACTCACACTCTGTCTCTCTGTCTCTCTTTCTCTCTCAAAAATAAATAAACATTAAAAAAATAAATAAATAACAATAAAAGTTTCTGTCCTGCTAGACTACCTGGGTTGGAAAAAGCAGGCTTTTGCTAGTGTTTCTCTCCTCTTCCCATTTCTCAGCTCTCCAGCTCCTTTTATATCCAGTCGGAGACGTAAGGGACAAATAAAAACAAGGAAATTTCCACCTTAGTATTGCTCCATTTTCTAGTTAAACCACTTTCTTTTCATCTTTCAGACTTGTCTTATGCTTGTTTTCTATATAATTCAGTGGTTTTAGTTTTACTTTACTGGAAGGATAGATTAAAAAGTGTGTCCATCTTCCCGGAGGCAGAAATCCTTTCCTGTTGTTTTTGTTTTGCTTTGTTTTAAAATAGACATACTTTACTTTGTAATGGGGGATAAACTATTGTTATATGTAATTGTACTGTTCTTTTCTTTTATTTCCTGTGTTTAATACTAAGTCTAAGAACTCATTGTTTTTATAAACATCATTCTTTTGAGATTTTGGTCTTCATTTTATCACATGTATTGTCCTCAGGTTTTCTAAAACACCTCTCTGTAACCATCAATTATGTCTTCAAGTGCCTTTAAATGTTCCTATTTTTACATAATATGATCAGAATCATTTGTTGGTTTTACCTCCTGTTGATATTCAAATTAACAACACTCCAGCTCAATCATTTTATTTGTCATTGTGCAAAATACCCAATGGGAATGCATGGCTTATGCTACTGATTCTCTCTAGAATGTCTCTTACTACCCTCCACTTATATATGTCCTAAATTCTGTATAATTCAGCATTCCTGAAGACTTTTCTACACAAAGAATTTGGAAGTTGGTCCCTTTTTGAATTCCTATAGTTCCCATTGTTAATATTGTTCATTTAGTAATAATATGTGCTAACTCTAGTTCTAGCTATAAATATATATAATTTGCAAGTTTAATTAAAAATTACTGAAGGCAGATGAGCCTGGGTGGCTCAGCTGGTTAAGCATTTGACTCTTTGATTTTGGCTCAGGTTATGATCTCATGGTTCGTGGGTTCGAGTCCCGTGTTGGGCCTCTGTGCTGACAACACAGAGCCTGCCTGGGATTCTCTCTCTCTCTCTTTCTCTGCCTTTTCCCCACTTGTGCCTTTTCTCTCTGGGTGGCTCAGTCAGATAAGCAGCCAACTGCAGCTCAGGTCATGATCTTGCAGTTCATAAGTTCGAGTCCTACATCAGGCCCTTCCCTGACAGCTAGAAGTCTAGAGCCTGCTTTGAATTCTGTGTCTTCCTGTCTCTCTCCCCATCCCCAGCTAACACTTTGTCTCACTGAAAAATAAATAAATGTTAAAAAATATAAAAAAATAAAAATTAATTACTGAAGACAAATTTCTGTTTGCATTAAAAATGTCCAGCATACCTGGCACAGTGAATCATTATGATCCAATCAGAAAATATGTGTGTATTAGTACATTTAACACTTGTTTAGAATGAAGTCGCATGTATTTATATAGACCTGTATAAAATCGATATTGAAATAACACCTAGTCCCTAAAAAGTTACTTGACTATTAGTTTTCTGGTTACTATCCTCCACAAAATTTAGCATCCCAAAAGAGGCAATCACTTTATTATATCTCATGGTTTCTATGGGTCAGCCACATAGGATGGGCTCAGTTTGGCAGTTTTTGCTCAGTTATTCAGCTGCAGTAAAACAGTGGCTAATTATGGAATAGTGGAACAATGAAGCAACTAGCTACCTAGCTTTTCACATTAACTCGGGGCCCCTCCATATGATCTCCTCAGAAGTGCAAGTTCAACATTCCTCCCAGAGTGGCTGTTTCATGACAGACTATTCACAGGGCAACCGGAGACTTAAAGAATGAGTGCTGCAGGTCAGATGCTGGAAGCTGCATTAATCACTATGGCCTACCCCAGAAATTAATCAGTATCATCTGGATGGCATTCTGCAGATAAAAAGCATGTAAAAAACAAAACAAAGCAAAACCAACCCTGTTTATAGCAGCATTATCTACAATAGTCAAGTTATGGAAAGAGCCCAAATGTCCGTCAACCGATGAGTGAATAAAGAAGATATGATATATATATACCACATCTTCGTTATGTATATGTGTATATATATATATATATATATATATGCACATATGTATATATACACACACATACATGCAGTAGAATATTACTCAGCCATAAAGGAACAAAGTCTTCCCATTTGCAAGGACATGGATAGAGCTAGAATGTATTATGCTAATTGAAATAAGTCAGTAAAAGAAAGACAAAAGGGCATGGGGATGGGCTAAATAGGTGGTGGGGATAAAGGAGAGAGCGTGTGAAAAGCACCAGGTGATGTGCGGGAGTGTTAGTCACTATACTGTTCACCTGAAACTAATATCACACTGCATGTTAACGATCTGCAATTTAAATAAACACTTAAAAAAAAAACCGTGAAGACCTAAGGGAAGGGAACTAGACTCTACTTCTTAAAAGAGGAGTGGTGCATTCCTAGGATAGCATACGGACGATTGTGCATTTGGTAATAAAAACATGCTGTTACTAGTGCTGTTTTTTTTTAACTTTTTACTTTAAAATTATTATACATTTTTAGAAAGTTACAAATCCTAAACATTTCTTCCTAAGATCCAGAGCAATGTTCGCTCTCAGCATTGTTATTAAACTCTAAGTTTTAGCCAGCACAATAAAGCAAAAAAAGGAAATAAAATATATAGATCAGAAAAATACAACTGCCCATATTCAGGATATCCAAGGCCTATATGGAAAATTCTAAAGAATCTAAAAAAAGAATCCTAAAAATAATAAGTAAGTTAAGGTCATAGGACAGAAAATCAGCTTACAACTTTTATTGTATTTCTATATCTTAGTAACAAATACATGAAAACTAAAATCTCCTTTAAAGTGTTCAAAATATGAAATTATTATGAGTCATATCACAAAAATGCACAAAACTTGTATGCTACAATGTAAATAGCTAAAAACCAAGAAATCAAAGTTATCTAAATAAATGGAGAGATATTTCATATCCATAGACTCAGACTCAATAAAAGAAATATGTAATCTTCAAAACTTTATGTACAAGTTTAATACAATTCCTATCAAAATTCTAGTATGTTTTAGCTGTAAACAAAACAATTGAAAAATTTCTATAGACTGTCATACATAAATTAATTATTAAAAATAAGAGTAAAACAGAAGGAATCACTGTATTTATTTCAAGAATTATTGATAAATAGAGTGATCAGGATTGTGTGGCTTTGTCCTAGTGATGGACATACAGGTCAATGGGGTGGGTTAGAGAGCTGGAAAGTAGCTCCACAGTAACATAGCCAACTAAATTTTGACAACGTTATAAAAGAAATCTAATGAAAGTATAATCTTTACACAATGGTGCTGAGGCAATTGCATATACAGTTTTTTACATATGTATGAAAATAATTAAATGCAACCCAATTCACATACCTTATGCTTTATACCAAAATAAACTTGAGAACAAAGCCCAAATCCAGTATAAGGAAGAAAATAATAAAGATTAGAGCAAAAATAGATGAATTAGAGGAAAACACACACACACACACACACACACACACACACACACAGAAAGATCAATGAAACCAGGAGCTGTTTCTTTGAAAAGATCAATAAAACTGACAAATCTTTAGCCAGACTCAAAAAGAAAAAAGAGAGAGGACTCAAATAAATAAATTCATAAATTAAGAAGAAATAACAATGGACACCACAGATATGCAAAAGATTATAAGAGAATATTATGAAAAATTCTAAGCCAACAAACTGAACAAACCAGAAGAAATGGCTAAATTCCTAGGAACATATAGCCTTCCAAAACTGAATCAGAAAAAAAATAGAATTTTGAATAGACAGATTGCCAGAAATGAAATTGTATCAGTAATCAAAACACTGCCAACAAAAGACCTCCAGGACCAGATGGCTTCACAAGTGAATTTTTTGAATTTTCCCAAACATTTACAGAAAAAAAGGATACTTATTCTTCTCAATATAGTCAAAAAAAGAAAAAAGAAAGAAAGAAAGGAAGAAAGAAAGAAAGAAAGAAAGAAAGAAAGAAAGAAAGACAGAAAGAAAGAAAGAAAGAAAGAAAGAAAAAAGAAGGAAAGCTTCCAAATTCATTCTACAAAACCAGGATTATTCTGATTCCAAAAACAAAGATACCACTAAGAAAAAAAGCTCCAGGCCAGTGTCTCTGATGAGCGCAGTTGCAAAACTCCTCAAAAAATTGTTAGCAAACCAAATTAAGAAATAAATGTAAAAATCTTTCATTGAAAAAACTTTCCTTGGAAATGTTAATCTACACATTTAAGAACACCTGCCCCCACTCAATAAACTTGGATTAGTATAAACACAAAAAGCTCCACACCCGGATACATTGTAGTCAAACAGCCAAAAGTCAGAGGCAAGGGATAGATCTGGAAAACAACAAGAGAAAAGTGATTCATAACATAGAAAACGTTCTGAATAAGAAAAAGAGCCCAATGCACACCAGAAACTTCGGCATCCAGAAAACAGGGGGATAACATGTGAAATAATATAAAGCAAAAGATTGTCAACCAAGAATTCTTTATCCAGAAAAATTATCCTTCAGTAATTAATAAAAACTTAAGATTTCCCAGATAATCAAAAACAGGAAACGTATTGCTGGCCAACCTATTACATAAGAACTACTAAAAGGAATCATTGAAGCTGAAAGGAAAGGACATTAGTTGGTAACTTCCACCCATATGAAGAAATAAAGAGCAGAGTGCCCTGAGGTAGTACACAGGTGAATATAAATAATAGCAGAGATGCATTTTTGTTTGTAAGTCTTTTCTTCTACTAACTGATTTAAGAGATACCTACATAAAACTAACTGTAAAACTATGCTGAGCTTTGAACATATCAAGATATAGTAAATATGACAATAGCAGCACCAAAGACAGGGGATGGAAAGGGTCTATATTGGAACAAAATTCTGTATACTATTGAAATTAATATTCATGCAAGCTGGATTGTTTCAAGTTAAGATATTAATTTAATCCCCACTGTAACTTCTAAGAAAACGACACACATACAATAAGAGAATCAGTAGAGATGAAACAAAATCTCAAAAGGAATGGAATATGTAAAATATGATTTCTGAACACAATGGAATGAAATTAGAAATTGATAATGTAAAAAGTTTGGGAAACATTATTATTTGAAAATTAAACACACATACGGCTAAAGGGGGAAAAGAAATCACGGCTCTAGGGGGAAAAGAAAGATTAGAGAAGAAATAAATAAAATAGACAAAAGAAAGACAATATGGGAAATCAATGAAACCAAAACTTGGTTCTTTGGAAAGGTCAGCGTAGCTAGACTGGCCAAAAAAATAAGAAGAATAAAATTACTAAAATCAGAAATGAAAGAGGCAACATCTCTTATGCACATTAGAGAAATGACAGTAATTTTATGAGAATACTGTGAGCAACTACATGCTAATACATTAGATAACCTAGTTGGACTGGACACATTTTTAGAAAGATACAAAATACAAAAACTGATTCAAGAAGAAGTAGAAGGATGATTAGGCCTCTATAAAGTAAAGAAATAGAATTATTCCAATTGAATTTAATTGAATTTGAAAACAAAAATATCAACAGTAAACTACAAACCAGTATCTCTTATGAGTGATGAACCAAAAATCCTCACTAAGATGCACGCAAGCACTATATATAAAATAGTGTTATGTGACATGGCAGCTGGGAATTATTCCTAGAAGGCAAAGTTGGTTTCTCATAAGAAAACCAATCAATGTAATACACCAGATCGGTAGCATAAAGAACCAATAAAATCACAATTTATCAATTAGATGTAGAAAAAAAAACACTTGACTAAATTAAAATATCCTTTCAAAATAAAACACTCCACAAACTAAAAATAGAAGGGAGCTTTCTTAACCAGATAATGCATATGTTAAAAGAACCTATAGCTAACAGCATGTTAGTGGTGAAAAACTGAATTATTTCCTCTAAGATCAGGAGCAAGACAGGGAGTTTGCTCTTTTCGCTTCTGCTCAACATTTTACTGGAGGATTTAACCAGAGCAAACAAAAAAGAGAAAAAAAGTCATCCAGAATTAGAAGAAAAAAGTAAAGCTATACTTACAGCTGATCTGATTATAAAAATTCCTAAAGGAACCCACACTAAAAAAAAAAATCTCCAAGCTGTTAGAACAAATAAATAAGTTCAGAAAGGTTGTAGGATACAAGTCCAATATAAAAAAAAATTGCTTTTATTTTTATGCAATAGTAATAAAAACTCTACGGTGAAATTGAGAAAATAATTCTAGTTACAACATCACAGTAATAAACATTTAGGAATAGATTTAATGAAAGAATTGCAAGATTTTTATAAAGCAAACTATGAAACATTGTTGCAAGGAATTAAAGAAGACCAAAATGTGAAAACAATCCAAATGTCCATCAATGGATAAATATATTAACAAAATACTATATTCAAAGGAATGAAGCATGGTACATGTCACAACACGGCTGAACCTTAGAAACATTATTCTTATTCAAAAAAGCCAGTGGAAAAAAATAGCATATATTGTCTGTTTCGTTTTACATGAAATGTTCAGAATAGGCAAATCCACAGAGGCTGAAAGTTGGTTACTAGTTGCCACAGACTGGAGAAATGGGTGAATTAGGAGGGACTGTTAATGCGGCTAGAGGTTCTTTTCTGAGGTGATGGAGATTTTCTGGAATTTGACAGTGCTGAAGCCGTAAAACTGAGTATATTGAATACCACTGTATTGTACATTTTAGCAGAGTGCGTTTTATAGTACTTGAATACCTCTCCAATAAATCTGTTGTTAAAAAAAACACAAAAAAACTTTCAATGTACTTAAAAGCATTCAAGTGTGTGAAACAAGCTAACCGTTGCTTAACTAATATAAATTTATATAATTCTTAAAATGTCACTTGTTTTATTGGTGATACTATTTATTGCTTGCTACTGGAAAGTCTGCATAACAACGTTTATGTGGGAGAAAGTTAGGGGCACCTGGGTGGCTCATTAGGTTAAGCATCTGACTTTTGATTTTGGCTCAGGTCATGATCTCACAGTTTGTGGGTTCAAGCCCCATGTTGGGTTCTGTGCTGACAGGGTGGAGCTTGATTGGGATTCTCTCTCTCTCTCTCTCTCTCTCTCTCTCTCTCTCTGGCCCTCTTCCACTCACATTTTCTCTCTCACAAAAATAAATAAACTTTCGGGAAAAAAAAGTTAGAAATTAGATTGCTGTATGTATACATATATATTAGAAACGAAATAATTCATGAAAGTATTGTTTAGTTTATAGCAAAATAAAAATAAGTAATACCAATGAATATGGCTGTTAAGTTTATTGCAAAACTCATGAAATTAGTTCAATACACACTTGTTTCTGTCATTAGGTGGCCTATTTAAGGTGCATTCAGGTACCTTGACACATGAAATAGATGCACAACAAAGAAAATTTGTGGATCAGAGAGCTTCATTGGTTAATTCCAACAAACATTTAAAGAACTAAAAACCAACTTTTCTCAATTTATTCCAAAACAATTGAAGAGGAAGGAACATTTTGTAACTTATTCTTTGAGGCCATCATTACCCCCATACTGGAGCCAAAGAAGTACGAGGAAAGAAAACTACAGATCAATATCCCTTATCAACATGGACACAAAAATCCTCAAAACATACGAGCAACCTGCGGTATCTGTGTAGCTCAGTTGGGTTGGTCAACTCTTGATTTCATCTCAGGTCATGATTCCAGGGGTCGTGGAATTGATCCCCATGTCCAGCTCTGCACCGAACGTGGAGCCTGCTTAAGACCCTCTCTCCCTAACTCTGCCCCTCTCCCCCACTCACACACACACACTCTCTCTCTCAAATAAAAAATATTTAATTAAAAAATACTAGCAACCTGAATTTAGTAGTATATTAAATGGATTATGCATCATGATCAAGTGGGATTATTGCTTGCAATGCAAAGACAGGTTTAAAATACAAAAAAAAACAAACCTAAACCAAAACCAAACAAAAATATAAAAACAGTCGTTGGTAACGTGTCATATTAGCAGAAAGAAATTAAAAAAAAACACACAAAAGATCATCTCAATGGACCTAGAAAAAATAATTTGACAAACATTGTTTCACAACAAAAACACTCAACAAACTAGGAACAGAAGGAAAATCCCCTGACATAAGAAAAACTCACCGCACACATCATACTTACTTGTGAAAAACTGAAAGCTTTTGCTCTAAGACTACGAGCAATGCAAGAATGCTCGCTTTGGCCCCTCTATTCAATCTAATACTGAAAGTTCCATCAGACCAATTATCCAAGTGGAAGCAATAAAAAGTTTAGTTTCTAATTTTGAAACTAAAATGATCTCTTTACAGGTGATATTACTATATATGAAGAAAATCCTAACAATCCATAGAAAAAAAATTAGAACCAATAAATAAATTCAACAAAGTAGTAGGGTACAAAGTCAACGTACAAGAATTAGTTGCATTTCTATACACTAATGATAACCTGAAAAGGAGTTAAGAAAGCAATTCCATTTACGATAGTATCAAAAAGAATAAAATTCTTAGGAAGCTCACTGATATACTCCTTATCATAATCCCAATGACATTTGTTTTGAAGAAATAGAGAATCTCATCCTAAAATCTGTATGGAATCTCAGAGAACCCCAGATAACCAAAACAAATTTGAAAAAGAAGAGTAAAACTGGATAAATCACACTTCCTGATTTTTTATACTTACTATGAAGGTATAGTTATCAAAAGAATGCAGTATCGACATAAAGACAAACATATAGACCAATGTAATAGAATATAAAGCCCAGAAATAAACCCTTACGTATGTGGTAAAATGATATCTGATGAGAGTGACAAATTCATCCAATGGAAAAAGATCTTCTTTTTCCTCTTCTTCTTCTTCTTCTTCTTCTTCTTCTTCTTCTTCTTCTTCTTCTTCTTCTTCTTCTTCCTCTTCCTCCTCCTCCTCTTCTTCTTCTTCTTCTTTTCTCCTTCTCCTCCTCCTTCTTCTTCTTAAGTTGCTGGCAAAACTGGATTTCTACATGCACAAGAATGAAATAGATCTTTACCTAAAATCATATACAAAAACTAACTACAAATGGATCGATGTAAGACCTAAAAGCATAAAACTCTTATAAGTAAATGTAGGGCAAAAGCTTTGTGACATTGGGTTTGGCAGCGATTTGTTGAATATAACACCAATGGCACAGGTGACAAAAATGGATTCTTAAAAGTTTTCTGCATCAAAAATCTCTATCAACAGATTATAAATGAAATCCACAGAATGGGAAAAATGTGCAAATCTTATATCTGATAAACGATTAATATCCAGAATATATAGGGATCACCTAATATTCGATAATGAAAAAACAACCTGTGACAAAAATTCACAAAAGACTTGAATAGACATTTTTCCAAAGATGATATACAAATCGCCAATAAGCAAATGAAAATATCCTCATCACTAATAATTAAGGAAATGTAAAACAAAGCTACATGATGCCACCTTACACTCAGTAGGATGGCTACTATGGAAAAAAAAAATAAAAACGAAACCAGAAATAACAATGCAGGCAAAGATGTGGAAAAATTGGTACCCTTCGACATTGTTGGTGGGAATGTAACATGAGACAGCTGCTGTGGAAAACTCTATGGTTATTCTTCAGAAAATTAAAAACAAAATTACCTTAAAATCCAGCAATTGCTCTTCTGGCTGTGTATCCAAAATTTGGAATCAGGATCTTAAGTGATATTTGTACATCTGTATTCAAAGCAGCAGTATTTATGATAGCTAAAAAGTGGGAAGCAACATCATGTCGCCATCAACAGATAAATGGCTAAGCAAAATGTCTCCTGTACATACAATGGAATATTATTCAGTCTTAAAAAAGAAAAATTCTGACATTTGCTAACATGGATGAATCTTGAGGACATTCTGCTAAGTGAAATAAACCAGTTACAAAAAAACCAAACCCTGTATGATTCCAGTCCCTTGAGGTACTTAGAGTAGATGAGATCACAGAGACGGAAGGTGAAACGGTGGTTGCTAATAACAGAGTAACGGTGGATTGGGGAATTACTGTTTCATGAGTATTGTAGGGGAGGAAAAATAACTTTCCCTTTATCCTTCTGAGTTTTTAGCTGAGACCCGTTTAATAAGAGACCAATGAACACGAGAAAAACAGAAGTTTATGCCCTATGTATACATGGGAAATACCCAGTTTATGCCCTATGTATACATGGGAAATACCCAGGGAAAAAAATGAGTAATTCCAAGGTGGCTTAGAATTGAAGATTAAATATCATTTTATCAGGGAAAAAGACAAACCTCTGAGGGAAGAGTAAACGATTTGGGAGGAAGATGGATGAGCACTTAGAAACACAGATGGGAGGTAATTTGGGACAGTCTGTGTGGGTGTGGTGTGGGCTTCCTGTCTCCTGTGGTAATAGTCAATGCTGCGTGGTTGACGTCGCCTGGGGAGGATTTATGACAACCCAGTGCCTTTTAGATGCCGGTAAAGGCATGTAAGGGGAGTTCAGGGAAACCTCTCCCTGTTGCTGTTTTTTAAGTACCCACAGCTCAAAAGAATCAATATGTCGGAACGGCATATTTTAGGGGGCGTATTTCGCTGCTCTTCAACACAGAGTTGTGGCCTTACAAGACGAAAAGAGATTTGGAGATAGGTGATTGTGATGGCCGCACACCATGAACGTATTTAATGCCACTGAATTGTACAATGACAGACGGTTAAGACGGTTTATCTTTGTGTATTTTACCATGATAACAGAAAAGAATGTTTATAGGTTAATATAACTTCCTTAGAAAAAGGGAAAAGGCAGTCAGTAAACCATTCCTGAAAAATCGATTGACCAATAGAGTGATGGCAAATACACTTAAACTGCCAAAACCAACAAAAAAGAAGTATTATTGTCTTTAGTATGTTCCAGGCATTGTCTTTGATATTACCATTTAATCATCACAAAAATCTTAGCGGTCAGATATTAGCATTCTAATTTTGAAGGTGACAAAAGGGAAGCCAAAGACGTTTAACTTGCCCTACGCCCAATATGTGACGAAACCATGGCTTGAACACAAAATTATATTGCCTTGTAACCCTTGCTCCTAATTGTTACTAAATTAGTTGCCTAAGGTCAAAACAGCCGTGAATGAGCAGAATTATGACCCAGGTTTGCTTTATTTTAATCATTAATTTCAAATAGCCTCCACCGAAAAATTCAAGGATAATAAAGAGATGTTCTCTTTCGCTCCTATAGCAGATTTTCTTTCATTCAAGGTTAATAAAGACAATCTCTCTCTCTCTCTCTCTCTCTCTCTGTCTCTGTCTCTGTCCCTCTCTCTGGAGGGGAGGTTTGGCAGACTTGTCAGCCTCCTGTATATGAGTATCTACCTAATCTCATAGGGAAATCTAATTTCCCTCTTTGTAATATGCCCCACTGTATGTGCAGGCAACCGCAGAACTTCATCACCACACCTCATGGAGACCAGAGCTCAGGAAACCAACACAAGCTGCTAAGTGTGTGTGCTAAGTGTGAGTAGTAAGCTAATCCTGAAAAGTCTGCCTGCAAGGGAAAAGAGAATACATAGACAGTCACATAGAACGCAAACAGCATGGGCAGTTTGACCCACCAGACAGCAAGAGCTATTATAAAGCCATATTACTTAGACCCTTCAAATTGGTAGAGATATGGACCAATAAACCGATACAGCCACACAGACATCTACGTGTGGAAATTAATGTGTAGCAAGATGGCACAAGTCATCCATAGGAAAAGGATGGCCTATTCAAAATCGATGGAAAGGGAACTGACTATATTTCCACATAAAAGCCGATTATTTTCATGTCATGCAGTTCATAAAAATCAATTCCATGTTCCTAAAATAAAAAAGCAAAACTATATAACATTTTAGAGGAAAATATTTGATGATATCTTCATACCTTTACCATAGAGAACAATTTCTTAAAACCAAAAACTATAAACCATAAAAGTAGTCACTGATAAATATTACTCCATAAAAGACAAAAGCAACCATTCGCTAAACAAACATCAAAATAAAGTTACAAATAAGCCCTAGGGAAATCTTTGTGTCTTATATGTAAAGCAAGGAGCAGTTGTTCGAACTATGAAAGTGTTCCAATGAAAACAAAGCCTGATTACTGAGCAAAAAAATTACAAAACACCTAAAAAGATATTTTTTAAAGAGGAAAACTTATTGGTCAATAACAGTAAATGCACCGAATTAGGGAAATACCAATGAAAACCAAACTGAGTTGCCACGAACATCTATCCTTTGGGCTAACTTCACAGCTGCCTGCACAGTCCACTCACACACACAAGGCCACATGGGCAGGAATGCCCCTGCAGCATTTGTTAAAATAGCAAGAATTTTTTAAATATCACAAATGTCCATTAATAGGTGATTAAAGAATTCAATAACGACTTTGGGTAAAATTGATAAATAAAGTGATTAATACAAACTTTCTGTGCTAATTTTTTTCACTTGTAAATTAGACATAATAGAGATATTGTTACCGTGTAACTACCTTAGAAGAGTTGTGGGGATTAAATGAGTTATACATACGAGGGTTCCCAGTTCTATCCAGCATGTGTTAATTACTCATCCGTGTGTGTGCGCGTGTTTTCCCTTATTCATCCGCGTTATAAATAAACTAGACCTGCGTTAATCAGCTCGCAGCATGGGCAAATCCTGAATGTTTTATTTTAAACAGAAGTGCAAGCGGCAAAATAATATACACAGTATGGCACCAAATATATAATGATTTAAAACACATAGACCTCTAAAATATCTTGAATAAGGGTGCACGATGTGTAAAAACAAAGAAATTATAACAACGAGCACAAACCGAATTGTATATGCCCCAGGTAAGTGGCATGCATATCCTTGGACTCCATACACAGAGGCGTTAACTGTATTGGTAATGATTTATATGTTAGCAGAGTAATGACTACATGAATACTTTATATAACTTTCTATTTTTATACCTTTTACTCTGAAATAATTTATAATAACTTTAGGCCAATAATTTAGATTTAGATTCATAGATGTTATATATTTACTCATTTGTCTGAATATTAAAGATCATTTGTCTGAATATTAAAGATCATTTGTCTGAATATTAAAGATCATTTGTCTGAATATTAAAGATGGCTCAAAATTATTTCTTGAGGACAATCCTATTTTATTCATGGCTTTTCTGTTATATATTGTAGGACAGAAGTGGTACCCCTATATTTCAGCCCAGGACCTTGTTGGCTCTACATTTATATACATATATATTAGACATATGATTACAAATATAGAATAATGTAATCAAATATGAGCAGAATCAAGAGACAAAGTTTTTAGAAAAAAATATTAAAACTTCATTGTTGCGAAAAAGGAAGGAGAGAGAACTGTTTTCTTCACATATGGTACACATATGTGTTCTTAAAATAACGCTAAAAAAAGGTCATCCTTAATGTCATCTAAATTTGAAAATGGGTTTCTACTTTGCATGGGTCACAAAATTAGGAATAAGATATTGACAAGGCAGGTGGAAAAGGTGAGTTTTCAAATTTGGAAGTCATCACATATTAATATTTCAGATTGGTAGAAAATTAGAAAACATCAATTATTAAACTATGTTCATCAGAAAAGACATGAACCGAATCTAAATTATGGACATTAAGCTAAAAGAAGCAAGAATCTTGTACATACACTGGCTAACTCGTATCCGCAGAAATAAAAGGTCATTCTCAGAATGTTTCATTTAAATGTTGCCATAACTTTAGGAATTCTAAAAATTTAGATTTGAACCTACCATCTGCTGAAACTATTACCATCGGAAACAAGTCCAGCTGTGTGCTCAATTAGCTAAACAATCATTAAAATGAATCATGTATAAAAAATGTACCCTTTTAAAATTAAAAGTAAAGCGCTTAATTCATACAAATGTTCTCTGCGGGGGATCTCCCCTTCCTTGCAGAAGGAGGTGGGCGAAAGATTGCCTGAGTCCACACATGCAGATAACAGATATCACCCAAGAATTCCTTCTCTGGAGATTTCCCCAAGAATCTTTAAATCCAGAGCACTCTGCCAGAAGCTGCATGGAGATACACTTCATTTGAATACTGCTCTCCATGGAAACGAGCAAACATCTGTAAAATTAATAAGCCAGAGCAAACTTCTTGCTTCTGTAGACTTTTAAGATGTTCTATTTCCTTATAAGCCTTCAGATCTTGTAAATACTCTGGTAAATATGAAACATTTAGCATAGCTTGTTAATGTCACTTTCTCTCAGCTGCTTCCAAGAGACGGGGTTGATGAGTTTGAGTACAGGAGTTTGAAATATATTTGAATGCTTCATTCAATCAAAGCAATTTCAAAGAATGTTCACACTTGGCTTGAGGTGCTACTATTTCATTAAATATTTGTTTTCCCTGATAAGAGTTAATGAATTGCCTGCAGGAAGCATTTATCAAGCTTGACATATTTTGTAAAACGTTGCTCAGAAGGCCTTCTTGGTAGTTTTTACATTTAGAATTGAACTGCACTTGATGTTTCGATAACGTATCTATTCTCAAGGAAATCAAGAAATTATTTCTTATCGCTTACATTTATGCAAGTTTTATAACCCAAAAGAGCTACAAATAAAAAGCTCACCATAAGCAACTTTTATAAATTGTATGTAGGGGAGAAATGATTCATTTGAAAGGAGTTCCATTGGGCAAAGTGATATGAAGCCTCCCATATGTTTATTTCAACATTTCACTTCTCAATATTTATTTAGCATATAGTACTTATTAAATTACTATAACATGTCAGGCACTGTTCTTACACAGAGCATACATTGATATATAAGAAATGAACCCAGGATTTATGCAGTCATTATCTCCTCGCGGATACTGACGCATGAACAATTTGGAGTATATTCTACAATCTTCCGCGTGCCATCACAGAGGTTATAAAAGCGGGACACATAAAGGAGCTTTTTCAGCAGGAGTTATAGGGTGGACAGAGGTCAGAAGAGCCCCCTCAATACGTGCGACAGCAGAGTTCACTCTAAAGGATCGGGAAGAATAATACACACAGGAGAGGGCATCCCAGGCACAGAAGATGTATGTGAAGGCCCAGCGTAAAATAGAATCTGACATAACAAGTCATCGCCAGCAGTTTAATCTGATTAAAATATATACTGTAAAGGGGAAGAGGTGAAAATACCAGTACGATCCGGGTCATACAATTTTCTCTGTGTCACATTAAATAATTGGATTTAGAATACAGGTGGTGGGAAACGTCGGAGAAGTATCAAATAGGAGCCAACAAAAGGAATCTTTGTTTCGGAAAGGTTGCTATGGTTGCCACATGGTGGCTTTTTAGAATAGGTTGAAACTTTTAGCAAGGAGACAGAATAGCAGCCTGAAAATCCTGACAAATAGGAATTAGGAAAGCTGATGCTTCTCTCAGATTCCTTTGCATCCCTTTGACTTCCATGAGCCCGTCTCCTTCTCTATGCACTTTAGTTTGTCAGGTCCACCCCTAAACCCCGAGGCTCACATGTTAAACAATTCTGTTCCAGTGAAACAGCACGCACAGAGAATTTGGATTTGGAACCAATGACTCACTAGTTTGGAAGTAAAATGAAAGCCCACCCCTTTTGTCCCCAGGAGAAACCAGAGATCCCCTGTGGATTCACACTAAAGCTGAGGTTTGACTATAGTCACACCTCCCTTTGTTTTTTTCCCTTGGCCTCTCCTACTTTCCTGATGGCCTTTCTGATTTCTCTAAATAGCACTGCCTTATTAATAATTTGCACAGGAATTATGGTCTCAAAGTCAACTTTATAGGAATATGACCTAAGTGTTAATACATCAATGATGCAAATTGAGTAGAGGCTAAGGCATTGATTAATTGATTTGTATAATGAGGTAGTGGTCGGAGTCAAAGAATAGACAGGTTTCTGGCTTGGCTGAGCTGACGATATTCTTCCTTGATGGGTGACAGTGGGGGAAATATCATCATGTTGTCCCTGCCCATATTAAAATATTCTTCCTTTCTCTATGTGTATATCCATCTACATCAGTGTATGCACCTTGGAAACCTAAGCATGGGCTGGATTTTTGTCCCTGTACAATATCATCACTGACTTCCATGAAACAGCATTACAAAGTGTGACACTGCTTGTTTAAAGATACATTGTATCTGGGGGCGCCTGGGTGGCTCAGTGGGTTAAACTTCCTACTTCAGCTCAGGTCCTGATCTTACAGCTCCTGAGTTCCAGCCCCTTGTTGGTCTCTGCCCTGACAGCTCAGACCCTGGAGCCTGCTTTGGATTCTTTGTCTCTTTCTCTCTTTGCCCCTCCCCCACTTGTGATCACTGGCTTCCTCTCTCTCTAATATAAATAAACATTTAAAAATAATAAAATAAAGATACTTTGTGTCTAGATTGTAAACTTTGTGAAAAATACCCCTAAGTTTCTAGATGAATCATGGTTCTCCTTGATAACAATATTACTGTACTAGTGTTAACTGGGAGACATACTCAGAAAAACCAGACATGAAATCATCTTTACAAAAAACTTTCAGACACCTAGATATTAGTCTGATTTAATGTTTTATAACTAAAAATTTATCATTACATTAAATGTTAATTATATTTTAATTTAATATTTTTATCATTTAATTTTAATTATATCTTATTTTAAATTATAACTAAATGTTTTCATTATTTATTATATTTAGTGGTCCTGCTTCTGTCTGAGGGCACGGTCTCTCAGACTTTCCTTGGATTCCTCATGATTACACTGGGTTGGTTGGTTTGGGGGAGGAAGACCACACAAGTGAAATGGCATTTGCACCAAATCATATCAAGTGTGCATACACAACGTAAGTTATCACTTACGGTTTTGATCATCCGATGCAGGTTTCTCCGCTACAAAGTTTCATTTTTAACTCCTGCTTTCCACATTTTATGCTAGTTCTATTCACCAAAGGAAATCACTTTGCATAGCCTATGTACTCGTCAAGGGTTTCCAGGAAAAAAATTGGCATACAAGCATATCTCTAAATTTGTAATATTAGCTGATCTTTATGATCAGTTTTATTAAGCATTTATTTCAAGGTAACTGTAAGTTCTTGCTGGTGTCTTCAGCTTATCTAAACCCTCACCATAAGGGTTAATCCAGTTTCTTTCCTTGCTTGCCTGTAACTGCCCCTTCTAACAGCGAGAAAATTGGCTCCCACTGTCTTCCATCCACTTATTAACTCATTTCATTCGAGCACACACATGTAACAGTATATGAGAGTCAACCTTTATTCCCATGGGAAACAACTTCACTAACAAGCATCTGCTTCCTTTATTCTTACAGAATCTGCTCATTTCCATTTACTGAGGTCGTACCTCCCCCCGCCACCTCCTTCAGTGAGGATGTTTTCTACACTGGTCATATATTTAGGCGATCTCATCAAAGTTTGCATTGTCTCCCGGGACCCTTCACCTCTGAAATGGCCTTTAAGTTGCAGGCAAGAACGTTCATTCTTCGTCCAGTAAAGTTCTATGGGTTTTGACAAATACATAATGTCAGGTATCCACCATTTAGTACTGTAAAAAATAGATTCACTGAATCTCTTCACTGCTCTACACTGAATGTTGTTGTCTCCTCGAAATTCATGTACTGACATCCTAACCCCCACCATGAAGGTTTTAGTAGATGGGGCCTTTGGTAGGTAATTAGGTCATGAGAGCAGAAGCTTCATGAATGGGGTTAGAACCCTTATGCAAGCGTCTCCTGAAAGCTCCCATGCCCTTTCCTCCATGTGAGAATGGAGTAAAAAGATGGGTGTTTATGAATAAGGAAGCAGGTTCTCACCAGACACCACATCTGCTGTTGCCTTCATCCTGGACTTTCCAGCCTCCAGAACTGTGAGGAATAAGTTCTGTTCGTTATTGCCAGCCAGTCCGTGGTAAACTGTTTTAGCAGCCCGGACAGACAAGGATAGAAACTCCCTGTGTCTTATTTATTCGCACCTACACCCACTCCCTAAACCCCAAGCAACCCCTGACCTTTTTTGCTGTCTCTGTAATATTTTCTTTTCCAGAATGTTATGTAGTTGGAAACCTATGGTATGTGGTCTTTTCACACTAGTTTTTTTTCACTTAGCAATAAACGTGTAAAGTTTTTCCATGTCATTGTATGGCTGGATAGCTCATTTCTTTTTATTGCTGAGTGATGTACAGTTGTATGAATACACTGCAGATCTTTAAAATACATGCACTATTCATCCAATGCAGGTCTTAATCTCATGAGCCATGAGATCACCTGAGCCAAAAGCAAGAGTCAGATGCTTAACTGACCTAGCCTCCCAGGAGCCCTCGTTATGGTGATCTTTGATCAGTGATTATGACTTACCTGAAAGCTAAGGTAATGCACTTTTTGGCAACAAAGTATTTTTAAATTAAGGTATAAACATTTTTTAGACATAATGCTATTTCACACTTGATAGAGAATAGTATAGTGTAAACATAACGTATATATGCACTTGGAAACTGAAAAATTCATTTACTTCACTTTATTGTGATATTTGCCTTATAGTGGTGTTCTAGAACTGAATCCACAATATCCCTGAGGTACGCCTGTCTATATATGTATCAGGTCTATTTGGTCTAAAGTGTCGTTCACATCCAGCATTTCCTTATTATTTCTCTTTGAAATTGATGTATACGTTATTGAAAATGGGTATTAAAATTTCCACCTAATATTGTATTATTGTTTATTTCTCCTTTTAGTTCTGTTAATTTTGCTTTATATATTTAAGTTCTCTGATGTTGGGTGCGTAAATACTTGCAATTGTTATTTCTCCTTCTCTTTCTCCTTCTCCTCCTCCTTCTTCTTTTTTTATTATTTGCTTACAGTGACTTTTTCCATTTCTTTATACTCAATCTATGTGTGTCTTTAAGGTTAAAATGAGTTTCTGGTAGGCAGCATATTGTTTGATCCTGTTTAATTACTTGTTTTTTTTAAGCCATTCAGCCATTATATCTTTAAATTGGGGATTTAATCCATTTATATTTAATGTAATTATGTTAGGTAAGGACTTATTATTTCCATTTTGTTAATTACTGTCTTTAATCCGTTCTGTTACCCTGTGTCTTTTAATTGGAGTGTTTATTCCATTTACATTCAGCATTAATATTAAAAAATATGGGTTTAGAGTCAAGGTGTTATCTGTAGGTTTCATGCTTATAAGGATGTCTCTGATGCTCTGTGTTCCTTGCAACCTTTCCTTCATAGAGTCCCCTTCAGTATATCTGGTAAGATTGGTTTATTTGTGATGTATTCCTTCAGTTTTTGTTTGTTTGGGAAGGCATTTATCTCTCCATCCATTTTGAATGACAGGCTGGTCGGGTAAAGGATTCTTGGCTGCATGTCCTTCCTGTTCATCACATTGAAGATTTCCTGCCATTCCTTTCTGGCTTGCCAAGTTTCTGTGGATAAGTCCGCTACTACCTGATGTGTCTGACTTTGTAAGTCAAGGCCCGTTTATCCCTAGCTGCTTTCAGGATTCTCTCTTTATCTTTGTATTTTCCCAGCTTCACTATGATGTATCATGCTGAGGGCCTATTTGGGTTACGTCTGAGGGGAGTTCTCTGTGCCTCTTGGACTTCAATGCCCATTTCCTTCTTCACGTTTGGGAAGTTCTCATTAGAGAATATGATGAAAAACCATATGCCATCAAATTGAACAACCTGGGAGAAATAGATAAATTCCTAAACAGCCACATGCTACCAAAATTTAAACAGGAAGAAAAAGAAAACTTGAACAGACCCATAACTAGTGAAGAAATTGAATCAGTTATCAAAAATCTCCCAGCAAATAAAAGTCCAGGGCCAGATGGCTTCCCTGTGGAATTTTACCAGACATTTAAAACAGAGTTAATACCTATCCTCCTCAGGCTGTTCCAAAAAATACTGTCTGGTTGTTTTATAGATCCATCATTCTTTGCTTCTTATCCTACTGTCCTTTTTCATGTTTTGATGTCTTTTTATCAGTATGCTTTAACTTCTTTTTCATGTTATTTTGTGTAATTGCTGCAGATATTTGCCTCCTGGTTACCAGGAGACCAGCGTAAGATGTCTTAAAATTATTACCCCATGTTTTAAGCTGAAAACAACTTAACTTCATTCGAATTCCTAAACCTTAAACTTTTACTTCTCCTCCCCTTCACATTTTAGGTTATTCTGTTACGATTTATATAGTTTTTTATATTTTGTATACAGACATTTGTAATCACAGATTATTGTAGTTATGCCTATTTTTCCTATTTTTTAAACTCTTAAACTAGAGTTGTGGGTGAATTGTGAATCACCATTACCAAATTACAGAATCTAATTCTGACCATGTGTTTACTATTACCAATGAGTTTGATGCTATTTTTTAATCATTTTATGACTTTCATTAGCTCTTCTTACTTCTATTGAAATAACTCCCTGTAACATTTCTTGTAAGGCACATGTAGTGGTAATGAACTCCCTAAGTTTTTCTTTGATTGGGACAGACTTTATAACTCATTTCTGAAGGAAGACTTTACATAGAATTCTTGGTTGACTGTTATTTTTTTTAAATGTTTTGAATATTGAATAGAGATCTATTCAATATTGAATATATCTTTCAATTCTCTCCAAGCCTGACACATTTCTGTTGAGAAATTTGCTAACAGTCTTATGGGGGTTCCTGTGTATGTAACTTCTCTCTTTTGTCTTGTTGCCTCAAATTTTTTTCTTTGTCTTTGACTTTTGACAATTTACTTATAATGTGTCTTAGTGTAGGCCTAGTCAAGTCCAACCTTTTGGGGGTCCTTTTTGACTCATGGATATGAATGCTATTTCTCTCTCCAGGCTTGGGAAGAGGTCAGCCACTATTGCTTTAAACATACTTTCTGTTCCTGTCTTTTTCTCTTCTCTTTCTGGAATTCCCAAGATGCAAATATCATTTCTTTTTATTGCGTCTCATGAGTCTCTTAGGCTTTATTCACTATTTCCCCCCCCTTTTTTTTCTTTTTGCTCTTCTGACTGGATGATTTCTAATGTCCTATCATCCATGTCTCTGATGTTTTCTTTTACATGATCAATTCTGCTTTTGAAGAATTGAATTCTTCACTTCAGTTATTGTTTTTTTTAACTCCAAGATCTCTGCTCATTCATTTTAATGGTTTATATTGGTATATCTTCTTGTTTTGTTCATGCAATGCTTGAAAGTTTTTAATTTTCATTTAGTTGTCTGTGTGTTCTTATTTTTCATTATAGTACTTTGAGAAGTTTATTCTAAATTGTTTTTCTGACAGTTCACAGATCTCTATTTCTTTTTTTTTTCCATTTTTTTCCGATCAATTATTCCAGCTATATTAGTGCCCTTTGGTGGTGTCATAACCCTGGATTTTCATAATCCTTGATTCCTTACATTGGTATCTGTGCATTAAAGTTAATCAGATTCCTTTTTCAGACTTTATAGGTTCAAAATGTGAGGCTAGGAAAGGTGGGGAATATTCCACTGCCTAAGAACAGTTAGATAAGACTACTGGCTTGGTTCCCTACCCAAATGAAACTGTATTGTGGGCTCTGCAGTTGTCTGGATTCTTTGGTTCAGCTTACTGGATGGTTAGGACTGGACACTGGATTCATTTGTAGGTGTGGTATGAATTAGCTTCCCTGCCCTGGAAGGGCACCACGACAGACTACAAGGTCTGTATGACTCATTGGGGACTCAAATTAGGCAAGAGTGTACACTAAATTTCCCGGTTAAGTGAGGCCACTGGCTTTGGTTTGCAGATGGGGGAAGCCACAGCTGGAGAGAACTTGGTTCTGTGTTCAAGTGCTACTGTATGTAGGGCTGATGAATCAGCTTTGCATTTTCCTGTTTGCTCTGGTTGCGTTTCCTGGTCCAACAAGCTGAAGGCTGCATACAATGATGAACATGGCTATGAATTAGAGTCTTTGCTTGACCATAGCAGGAGAAGCAGCTCTAAAATTGGCAATACTCTTTGTTGTCTTAACTCTATTCATTCTGCATGTCAAGTTCCCTCACCAAACATGGTCACTGGCTTTGCCCTGTAAGCAATGGGTTTTGCCTGCCTTTCTCTTTGGTTGAGCACCACTGGGCAGTGCAGCTTTCAGGTGTTTTTATCAGCCCTCCTGGTCAGTGGGGCCAAGAGCCGCAGAGGGTGGGGCTATGCCTTGGGACACTTGCCTGGGCGGGAAGGGGTGGGACCACTCCAAGCTATCCTCCATTTACCAAATAGTCTTTCTCCCTTATTCTTGAAGGATATTTTTACTGTATATGGTATTGTGGATTGATAAACCATTTCTTTCAATACTTGGAAAGTATTGTCCTACTTCCTTCTGGCCACTATGTTTTCATGTTTTCAGAAGTGAAATTTACTATCTTCTTAACTGGATTTTTTTCTTCTATAGGCAGAGTCCTTTCTCTCTTATTACTTTCATTTTCTTTGCCTTTAGTTTAACAAAATAAATGTTTTCACTTTGATATAGTTTGACTGTGATATATTTTATAATTTATTTCTTTGAATTTATCCTGTTTGGGGTTCAGTCAGGTACTTGAATATATGTATATATATATATATGTATATATATATATATATATTGCAAATTGGGGCAGTTTTCAGCCATTAGTTCTTCAAATACTTTTTAACTCCAACATTGTTTTCTTTTCCTTCTGGGAATCCCGTGACAAAAATGATAGATTTTTTTGCTCTAAGCCCACAGATCCCTGAGGCCCTGCTCATTTGTTTTCAGTTTGTTTTCTCTTTCTTTTTCAGCTTTTGTAATGTCTAACATTCTATCTTCACATCTACTGTCCAAATGTTTTCTGTCTTGTTAATTTGTCCCTCATCAGGTCATATGACTAAAGCGAACATGCTCTCCTTGGAGCCTTTACGAACTTGTGTTCATTGGTGTCCTGAGTTGCTGATTTCTCCATTAGCCAGTCGGAGACACATGAGTCAATAAGAAAACTCAGAGATTTCACTATTATTCCGTTTTTGAGGTCTTAAGTTTCCAAGTCAACGTGCATTTTTCTCTCCATGTTTTATGTAGACAAGAAACTTGCATTCAGCCTATTTTAATAACCCTTTGTTTAATCTTGTGAAAATGAATGAGCAGTTTTTCTCAGTGTCCTTATATACCAAAAGAAGATAATAAAATGTAACTCAAAGGTCTTAGGGAAGGTGGTGGAAAGGAGTGGTATCAAGGAAAGCTTGGTTGAAAAAAAAGTAACATTAAAAATGACACCTGGAGTGAATAGAAGTTACGCATGTAAATTAGTGAATAAGTTTCCAGGTAGAGGCCACGCCAGGTTCCAAGAGTCAGAGCAGAAAGGTGTATAAGGCAAGAGAATAGCCATATAAAAGAAGTCTAGAGAAGTTGGAACCAAGTGGTCTTGGTACAGAAGAACCTGGAGTTTCACAGGTGAACCATGCAGATAAGGCCAATGCCAGTGAAGGTCTTGCTGTTACAACAACTGCCACTGTATCACAGATTCTGTGTGATGTATTCTCAGTTTATCAAGAGCATCTACTCCTGAAGGGAGTACCTACGTTCATTGCGATAGGTTCTGCTGTGAACACACGGTTGTAAGCTCATGAATTTGAGACCTCAAGCACCCCTATCAAAGCATATGGTGAAGGAGAACACCACCTCAGAGCAATCCACAGGCCACACATCCAATCATCGAGCACGTTGTGGATCTTTGCTCCCACGTCTGATTAGAAATAAAAAACAAGGGGCGCCTGGGTGGCTCAGTCGGTTAAGTGTCCGACTTCGGCTCAGGTCATGATCTCACGGTCTGTGAGTTTCAGCCCCGCGTCGGGCTCTGTGCTGACAGCTCAGAGCCTGGAGCCTGCTTCGAATTCTGTGTCTCCCTCTCTCTCTCTCTGCCCCTCCCCTCTCATGCTTTGTCTCTCCTGCTCTCAAAAATAAATTTAAAAAAAAAAAACATTAAAAAAAATTAAAAAAGAAATAAAAAACAAGAAAAAGCTTACCCACTTTTCTAATACCTCCAACTTTTAGGTAATTACTAGGATTGAAATTCGATTTAAGTACTTTCCAAGTATTTATATATATTTATGTAGAACATTGCTAGAGTTTATATAAACTCTATACATGTTCTACTCATTTTTCATGATTTTCTAATTTGCTAGAGGACTTAGGGAAATCTGTAAATTTTGTGCTCTTACCCATAGAATAGAGATAATATTAAGACCTACCTTAAAGGTTGCTATGAGGGTTGAATGAGTTAATATATGTAAACAACTCAGATGCATACTGAACACATAGTAGATGCTATAAAGCTGTTATGTATTGTCATTAATATCCGTCGGTTTTAAATCACTCTGATTTTATTCTCCAATATGTCTCTTGGCTTAATGGAATTTAGGGAATATGAATTTCGATAAAATACAGACAGGAATATCATCATTTTGGAGCATGGTATTCAACACTAAGCCAGAAAGGTTTGAGGAGGAACGTTAGAGCACTACACAAATTATTCACATTTTGCAGAAAACACGCAATGAGGTGCGAGAGAAAAGATGGCCCCCTTTCAGAGACAAATTGCGTTTATTTAAATACTTCATAGAGGCTATTCCGAATCCAATAATGCACTTAGATTTTTCTTCACTTCCTCTGACCTCAGCAGTATCGGCTTTTCTGAGTGGGACTTGGAACTCAAATGAGCAGAATTATTACCTTCCTTTTGCATGTTAATAGAGTAGTTGGATATTCAACCATAAACAGGAATGACCTGTGTCACACAACAACATAGATGAGCTCAAAGCACATTCTGCTGAATGAAAACACAAGACGCAAAGGTCACGTACTGTATCATTCCATTTATATGAAGTATCCAGAAAGGATTAAATCCATGAAGATAAAACGCATATAGATGGTTATGAGAGTCTGGGGGAAGGGAGACTGGGAAGAAATAGTCTAATGGAGAATGCTTTTACTCTGGAATGATGGAAATCCTTTGAAACCAGATAGAGGTGGTTGGAAGCACAACACTGTGAATACACTAAGTGTCACTGAATTGTTTACTTAAAATAATTTTGTGTTTTGTAAATCTCACATCAACCTTTTCTATAAAAAAGAATAGAGTAAGTTATACATAATTACTGTCCACTAGAGTTTTAGGACATAACGGATGGTGAAGCTGAAAGTGCTTCGTATATAAGAGCTCAGATAGAGTGTTTCTGACAGAAGTGACCATGGCAACACAATCATCTTTTAGGAATGACATAATTTTGTTCCACAAAATCATTTTGTGGGAACTGTCAGAAAGCAGATCTGCAAATCCCGTTACTGCACATTCAGAGTCATTTGGAAATGTCAACATAACATATTCATGGTTATTTGACTTTGATTCTTTGGTTTCACTTATCTTATTTATTGAAAGAAATCACTGACAGAAGAAAAGATGAGTTAAAGTAGTTTCTTTCATCCTGAATATTCTTAAGAAAGCTAACTGGTTACTGCTAGATAGCAGAGACCCTTATCCTCTCTGGACGCATTTTGATTGTTTTTATCTTTCCGAGTGTGTTTCACCACACTAATAAATTGAGTTCCTCTGTGCAATTCTATATCTATATATGTTTTTTATTGTTTACTATACAATGCTTTAATTTTGAATTTTTTTCTTTTATCCTTGCCTTTAGAAAAATTCTCTCGAAATAATTTAATTGTTCCATAGAGATATGTACTACTCCATTTTAAAATTTGACAAGTTTTAAGATGTATTTATATATGACTAGCCATAGTTCACTATTATAGATTACTATTTATAGATTACTAAAATGTGTGTATATATATATAACTACATATAACATATAACATATATACATTATATATGTGTGTATATATATAACTACATATAACATATATATATAACTACATATAACATATATATATATATATATATATATATATATATATATAACTACAAGATATTTTAAAGATGTTATCTATTTTTGAGAAAAAGCCAGACAGTGCAAGTGGGCTGGGGCAGAGAGAGGGAGACACAGAATCCAAAGCAGGCTCCAGGCTCTGAACTGTCAGCATAGAGCCTGATGCAGGGCTTGACCCCACGAACCGTGAGATCATGACTGAACAGAAGTCAGATGGTTAACCGACTGAGCCACCCAGGAACCCCTAAGATGTTTTTAATAAAATGATAATGCAAGACAAAAAGTATCAGTTCTAAAAAAATTAAAGAGAAAAAGTATAGAAGAATATCAACTCTTGTTTTCTTATCTTGCTAGCTATTATTTATATGATTAGCAGTTCCATATAAGATATAACTTTCCTACTCTTTTCTTAGAAACATAAGCAACTATGTTAGAATAATGATTAAAATAGAATAATGTAGTCACTTTTGTAATGTCATCCACTTTAGTTCTGAACAAAACCTCACTTTTGGTTATTGTTTTTGTTAAAATCACTCAACAGTAACACCTTTCGCTAAGCACCTCTGTGTTCCAGACATGGGGCAAGGTGGTGAATATACAATGGTAAGCAAAATGGACATAGTCTCTGCCTTCATAGAAATTAGAAATTAAAGCTTGATAGGGAAGCTGGTAAATTAAACCATAGCAATAAGCATGGCCAAGTGCTGTAAGTACATGGAGGAAAGAATTCAATTTTTCTAATGGAGAGAAGGAAGAAAGCTTCTCATAGTAAGGGACATTTAAGTTGCCATGTAAAGGACTGTTATGTGTTGAAATGTGTTCTCCTCAAGACTGATATCTTAAACTCCTAACCTCGAGACATCAGAATGTGACTGTATGTGGGGAGAGGGCCATTGCAGATGTAGTGAGTTAAGATGAGGTCCTAGTGGAATATGGCAGACCCTTAATCCAGTCTAACTATATAAAAAGACACACAAACACACACACACACACATACAGAGAAAGAGAGAGAGAGAGAGAGAGAGAGAGAGAGAGAGAATACCATGTGAAGATTGCAATTATGTTGTCAAGGAACCACCATGCACTAAGAAAGAATCCTGGAACAGACCTTCACAGGGTGCATGGTCCTACTGGTACCTCCATCTTGGATTTCTAGCCTCCAGACAGAAGCTAATAGACTTGTGTTGTTTAAGCCACTCAGTTTGTGGTGGTTTGTTACAACAGCTCTTACAAACAAATACAAAGATGATGACAAATTTCAGGTTGAAACATTTGGGAAGAATAGTAGCTGCTGGGCATGGAGAATTAAGAATCTTATTCTGCTTATGGTTAAATAAGGATACCACTATGTACCTATTAGAATGGCCAAAGTCTATAATGCTTACAATAGCAACTGTTGGTGAGGATGTAGAGAAAATGTATTCACATTCATTACTGGTGGGAATGCAAAATTGGAAGAAATTTGGATAATTTCCAAGAAAATTAAACATATTCTTACCATATGATCTGGCAATCACCCTCCTTGGCATCTACTCAAATAAGTTAAAAACTTGTGTTCACATAAAAGTAAACTCATGGAACCTTTTAAATAAATATATATATATATATTTTTATTTGTATTTTCCTTAGCTGGAATATACATTACATGAATATGTTTCTTTCCTTCTCTCCATACTTGTTCATGTAAGAGGTAGTACCTCTTTCGTGCCTAGAAGGCTCCGAGGCTGATTAGAGGCGCCTATGACAGAAGACAGAAAGGATACAGTGGACGAAGCGCGAAGAAGGTAGAACCTTTGTGGACACAATGAAAGGGATCAAGACTGGTATTCTTTTGAAGGAGAACATACCCAAAAATATTTTCTGCAGAGAAGTGATCTCCCAAAAGAGAAGGAATAATATCAAAGGTGAAATACTGTACATTTGAGTTTTGAAAAAGGAAAGCCATGGAAACAGAAAACAAATCAACTGTTTACAAGGGTTGGGTTTCCAAGGGGTTGTCTACAAAGTGGCATTTATTGGTGAGATTGAACTATGCTATAAATTTATTTGGTAGTGGTGCACAATTATATCCATTTGTCAAAATGTACAGAACTCTATTCGGGAAAGTTGTTACTTTGTATTTAACTTTGAATCTTAAAAAATTAAAAAAGAGAATATTCGTGAGGTCCTGATCCTTTTAAAATATACCATAATTCTACTTTTTCCTAATAGGTAGTTAACTTTTAAAAATTCACACTTTGCTAATATTGTTCATACATTCCCCCAAAACACAGTTACCTATTTTGTACTTTTTGAAGGACTATATTTATAGAAGTATTTAAATCCATGCACTTGTACATTAGTAAATCAACTTCTTCTTGGAGCTATACAAACATGGATATATATAACAACATTTATCTAAGATGAATTGTGCTTATTTTTGTGATGGTAAGGTTTAATATAATATCTACTTTTGAATATTCTTTTTAATTGCTTAAATTACTTATGATGGGCATGAGATATTTTCTCATCAGCTTTTTTTTTTCAAAACAGAAAAAGAGAATATCAAAAATGAGAGAGACACTCATTTAACAACTAGAATGATATAGTTATCAGAGTTGTCTCAAGTGATTCCTGTGATCGCTCTCTCTTGGCACTATAGTTACCTGAAAGACAACTGCTGTCTGGTAGGACATGAGTGGTGGGCTGCTCCTCAGTTACAAATGGCCAGAAAGTGCCCTGTCACAGCAGTCCTTTCACTGTAGACTTAGCTCTCAATGGACTACTGTGAAAATATCAAAAGTTGTAGTTCTGGGTGTTTAAGTAATTCCGCAAAGAGCATCCTTCTCCATCTCGAGGGCCTGGAGAAGTCACACGTGTAATCCTAGTAAATATCGACCAGCCAGAACAGACTGCGTCTGCACCCCAGGCTGATGGCTCACATTTGTCCCTGTTCATTGCGGGTAAGTCCCCAGAACACACGTGAAACTTATAGATCGAACTCAAGAAGTGAAAATCCAAATGTAATAAAAAGTATTTGTTTTTATTTTCCAGTATGCTTCATTAGAAAAAGTACAGTTTTATTAGTAGTACATTAATGAACTTAAAGAACGAAGTGACAAGTCATTTGTCACAGATATTAATTTACATTTTACAAACATCCACCAAAACAATTAAAAATGAAATAAATATATTTACATTTCATATTTCTGGTATTCTTGCGTTTTTAATATGTATAAAATATATAACATTTATAATATTTTATTTATCTTCAAAAGCAACTTCAAATGTGCAAATAAGTGAATTATGACTTTAAAGTATTAAGGAATAAGAATAAATCATAAACGAGAGTTTTAGAGGTATGAATAAAGCAATTCCTTAAGAGGAGCTCATGAGTACAGCACTATTAAGAGTAGCAAAATATTTGTTATTAATATCAGAACGTGTACACTTACCTTAAAAAGCGAAGCACAAGACCGTCCTTGCGCTTTTAAAGCTTCTCCACCTGCTGATTTCCAGCAGTGATTCTAAACCATTGTTAGAATTCTCAGCTTTCCACAATCATAAACCAAGCTTCTCTCAAACCCAGCATTCCATGTAAACAAAGGGTACGAATAAGCTTTGTCGTAAATGAGGGATTCGTCGATCTATACACCAATGCACCCAAGGAAAATTTCTCTGCTTTCATGGTTAATACGAACTTGACATTTATTTTCAAGTAATTACTTTCCTTCTTGCGTAATGACAGTTTTGTGAGCAAAGACCTTAAAACTCTACGTTGGTACCTGCCTGATAACTGGGCCAGAATGACTAGCTGGTTATTCTCCCTTTAAAACAGTGTTGGGTGGTAAATGTTGGGGTAGCATCACACTTACATTATCTTAAAGTATGTTTGAAATAAACATTGACTGCAGTATAACAAATTAAAAATGCCCCTGTCTTAATATACTTCGGCTTAAATGAATTGTTATTCTTTATCAGGCAAAATACATTATTATAGTCATTAGCAAATATTTCAAATGATATCTGAACTCCCTTCTCTGACCTAGGTACATATAATATACTATTCCCTTTGAGCTTGCACTATGTACACTATAATGAACCCTTTCATGTGCATATATATGTATGTATGTATATATATATATATACACACATACGTATACATACATGTATAATGTGTACACACACACACACATACATACCTAACCCAAGGCACTGGAGGGGTTAACACATAATGAAACATTCTGCTATTAAAATGTGCTCTGGTACAAACTAGGGTTTGATGAATAAATCTCATGCACCTAAACCTAAATTACATGAGAAATAGAGATTTCTCTGAGTATTCTGTTCATTTTTAAGCTTTCTCATTCAAATAGTCCAAGTTATAACAAATCACAGTCACTAATCATTCTGCTGTAAAGGAAAGTGTTAAACACTATTTGATAACTGATGAAGATCAGAATAATATTTTTCTAATAGGTAGGTGCTCCACTAATGTTAAGTAGTAATTTAGGCCTGTTAGTTTCTTTTTTTTTATCAATGGTATCAAAAATAAACACAATACTGTATTGTCATAAATTTTAATTCAAGCTACAATTTATAGTGTAAATTTAAAGTATATTAAATATATATTTGAAATATATTCATCTAATATAATTTGAGGGTAGCATTTTATATATACATATACACACGTGTGTGTGTGTGTGTGTGTGTTGTACAAGGAGATATATACCCATACATATCTCATTGTGCACCTTTTCCTTCATACACATAAGCACAGGCTAGGAGATTTTTATTATATAACCAAAACGATTTTTAATTAAATTGTTTTTGTATATTTAAAATGGAACTTTTAAAAATTGGACATTACTTTTTGAAAATGATTACATTGCCCTTATATAAGATTTTAAAACTACTTTCTTTTTCCTTTTGGCTGACTGAGCCATTTCATACTCCCCGAGACCAGATGATTTCATTGGGGACACATAAATCCTGCCCCAATGTGGGACGCTGTGAGTACAACTCTAATTCACAGCAGAGACTCCGCAATGAACTGGCTGGTACTGCTTCCCACCCTAAGGAAGATGACTCCTTCTGCTCTTCCTCCATAGACTCAATAGCGGCTTACTGAAGCCGGCTTTTGGTGGGCTTCTGACTTTAGAATGACTCTTCCTTCCATTTGGTCAATATAGTGAGCAATAATTTCACAGTGTTCTCCCAATTGTGAATAGATATCAATTTTATGGTCAAAATAAGTTATATTAAAACCATGCAGTGTCCAGTTTCTTTCAGTAAGGTGTCCTAGATGCAACTTAACTCTTGATAGTTACAATTATGAGCCTTCACTTTTTCTTTTCGATTTAATGTGCTTAAGAATTAACCAAACACACAGTGAATTAATAATTTAGAATGATTATGGGAATAGCTCGATAAATTTTTAAGTATAATGATCATGTGTCCATTTGGCAAACAATTTTAATTCTTTCTTTAGTAAATATTTTGTCATATTTAAAAAAAGAAAATCGGAGACGCCTGGGTGGCTCAGTCAGTTGGGCAACCGACTTCAGCTCAGATCATGAGCTCCTGGTTTGTGAGTTCCAGCCCCGCATGGGAACCTGGGCTGACAGCTCAGAATCTGAAGCCTGCTTCTGATTCTGTGTCTTCCTCTCTCTCCGTTCTCTCACTTGCTTTCTGTCTCTCTGTGTCTCTCAAAAATAAATAAACATTTAAAAAATATTGGAAAAAAAAAGAAAATCAAACCACCTTATTAGGTATTTCATTATCTTCATGAGGAAATATCCAATGTTTGATTTAGTTTGGAACATGCATGTTAATAAAAATTGGCCTTTTTCTTATTTTAATAGGCAGTTGGTTGTTTAAAGCCAGATCTCAGTACAGCTGTAGTAAAGGCTTAGAAGGTTTTCCACATTAAACGAACGGTCATGTAACATCCGGGATCAGTCACGTGCACGTACCTCCCCGTTTTCAAATTTCCATCCCCTTCACATTAACTAGACAAGATACTTAAAACAACCCACAGAGTTTGGCATTATATAATCGTTTTTATGACATGGTAAGTTAGAAATTTAAATTTTTATTTTCATATCTTATTTTATTTCCTAATAAAATATTACTAAAATCGGAAAATGTCATTTACCTAAAATAAGTAAAACTTTGAGACTATACCCTATGGTCATTTTAGTCCATGGATAACTAGTAGAATGAGGATTACAAAGAATGATTTCACATTCCACATATGTTGATACTACTTTCTCTACAAAAGTTTTTGGGGTCACTGAAAATTTATGAAACCTTAATTTGACAACAAATCCCATTATGTAAGTATAAATCTCCTTAAATGAAGGAAAGAACAAGAGGTTCATGAATGTTTTCTTCATTCAGAATTAAATCAACGTATTTTGGCATATTTGGCTGACACTAGCAGCGATCGAACAGTGGTTTCAGTGATTGAAGGAACAATAGTACATTTTACATTGTGACTATCATAGAATCAATGAATTTATTCTTCTGAAATTCTTAAGGATATTTAACAATGAGATAAACAAAATTGGAGTGCCAGTGTCATGTCGCGGAATGAATCTACAGAAAAATCTACATCAGCAAATTAAAGTGCTTTCTTCTTTGATGACATTTTTTGCATGCTTTTTTCCTTGCATCATATGGTCTTTTGCCTCTTTTATGTTACTTATATTTCAATGATAGGGCATTAGTTCATGATCTGGCCCAACATGTATTTGTCATACAAAATAATCTAAAATACAGAAATAGCCATTTAAGTGGTAGTTTTATTTATAGGTAGCTTACAATTTTTATATTATTTACATACTTTGAATCATTCATTTTTTTGTCTTCACTTTTGATGAAATACTGATACAAATAAACTGAGTGAGAACGAGCTGTTATGTTCTTCAAGATTATTCACAAATGCCTTCCAAAATAGAAATGCTTTTGAGATCTCTTATGACCTTCTTGTTTTCTGTTGAATTGTCAAATTGAATTCAGTGTTGACTTGCTGATATCATTTCTCCGGGGTCTAAAATGATGACTATGTTTATTCTGTTTATATAGTCACGGGAAGGGGCAACACAAAGCTCAGTGTGTCAGGTTGCGTACTTGGCTTTGCTTGTAGTGGCAGAGCTGGGAGCAGCAGAAGCTGTAGCCTGATTGCCTAAAAACAGAGGGTCCAAACAAGCTACTTTGGCAGCAAAGAATGAATGAATGCAGTGAAGAACAGCAAATAGATTGGAGAATTCCAGCTCCTGAAAAAGAGAGAGAAATGCTTCAGATAAAATAAAAACCAATTTCTTTTAAAAAGTTGATAATTAGACAACTAGATAATAGTCATTTTTTTCAAGCTCGATAAACTCAATTAGAATTAGTTATTTATATCTAAGGTATATAAACTGTAGGCCTTTTGGTTTAATATATAAATTTCATGTGTGTTGAAAATTTACTTCAAAACATGGCCATCTAAGGCTAGAAATACTAAACATTTTTATTATCTATGAAAGTCACTTCAGTATAGATAAATGCTGCATAGAAATATATCTGACAAAAATAAAATTTTATTCATGATAAAGTACAAGAGAAACATGGAGTAGATTAAAAGTTTTTTCAGGGGCGCCTGGGTGGCTCAGTTAGTTAAGCATCTGACTTTGGCCCAGGTCATGATCTCATGGTTTGTGAGTTCAAGCCCCACGTTGGGCTCTGTGCTGACAACTGAGAGCCTGGAGCCTTCTTCGGATTCTGTGTCTCCTTCTCTCATTTTTCAGAAAAATGTTAAAAATTTTTTAAGTATTTTTAATTTCTTTATATTTCAAATGATAAATTTGTATTAAAATATTTTAAAAATATTCTTCATTATTCTCTAGAATAAGTTATAATTTGTCATAAGACACTGAATATGAAATGCTGAAAGCAAGGGTGTATTAATGTTTATGGTACTAGGAGCCAAATGGTTTTGTTCCAAAATATAATGCATGCATTAACTTTAAGTGTAATTGTCAAGTTGTTAAGTGTAAGTGTTTACATTTGTTGTATCTGGTTGTTCTAAAAAAAATCAACCAAGGCCCACTAATTGAATTTTTTAAAAAATATTTCCCATTTAGGGGTGCCTGGGTGGCTCAGGTGGTTGAGCGTCCGACTTCGGCTCAGGTCATGATCTCGCAGTCTGTGAGTTCCAGCCCCGCGTAGGGCTCTGTGCTGACAGCTCAGAGCCTGGATCCCGCTTCACATTCTGTGTCTCCCTCTCTCTCTGCCCCTCCCCCACTCATGCTCTGTCTCTGTCTCAAAAATAAATAAACATTAAAAATTAAAAAAAATATATTTCCCATTTGGATCCTTCAAGAAATTTGTATCCCATATGGAAAAACAAACGAAGAATAACAACAACAACAAACAAAACAAAAAACAAAAACAGAAAAGAGTTTTGTTTTGTTTTTTTTTAAACACAAATGGTGTCAGACCGGCAGTGAAATCATGAGGTGATGTTCAGGAGAGATTTAAAAGCTGACATCACAAATATTTTTTATGAAAAACCATCCCATAAAAATGTCTTAATTCTAAGAAAATGGTGAGAAGACAAATACGTACATGTGCTTAATGGAATTTGTATGATAAACTTATCACAAAGAGGATTAGCTAGAGGGTAATAAACCATATGAAATTGCTGACAAAGTTGTTGCTATATCATTACATATTTGTAATAAAGGATTCAGAATTGCAATTGATATGCACATTAATAGTGTTTGCAATTTGTAGTAGGTGACAATGAAAATCAATACAAAGTGTCTATTCAGTTGGGACATACTGTACTATCTGCCATCCATCAGGAAACTACTTAAGTAAAATAATTCCCCTTAGGAATATTTTTCTCAGGTCACGCAAAAGGAGCACACATGAGCACGACGTAAATTCATTCGTAGCGTGTACAGTACAGATAAAGCAGCTACGGTGCCTCAGTAATTCTCTTCAAATCTTTGGTATCGTATTTCACAGCTTCCTAATGCAAATGTTAGCTTAGTCTAGAGAACAGCAAGGATTTGATTTAATTAGTCTAATGTCCTTAAATGCTTTAATCTAAAAATGATTTTAGTGACTTCATCATAATTATTTCAGAAGGTTTATTTTTAACGGTCCACTTCGGTGGCACTATGACGTGTTGTCAACTAGCAGCTTTCTGTTTGTCTTAACTCTACCTCAAAGTCCCCTAGTCGTCCCTTCATTCGTTGGGCAGCCAGTTTATGTCACCTGAAGATTTTGAGTATGTTCCATAACAGTTCATATTAAGCCTAACATGTGAAAAGGGTGGTAAGGTCTTGGAAAATCTGAATGTGCCTAGGTACTATTAAAAAATAAAGCAAGAAAAAGCATGCAATTCTCTCTTGGTAAAGGCAGAAATATTTTGAATATTGCAAGTAGGCAAAATTATAACAACTTTTTTCTCAAAAATACTCTGTCACATCTTTATTAACTTGGAGATTAAATCTTGGCTATCAAAAATAAATATCTAATTATACAGAAAATTTTAGAAAGATTGCTCTTTCCAATTATTGATATCTTGTAAATTATATGCCGATTATTTGATGAGATTAGCACTTTAAAGTTTTTATACCTTTTTTCAGGGGAGTTAGTGGTAGACAGGAAATAATAGGTAAGAAGAGAAAGCAGGAGGCAGAGATGTGCTCAATTTTGGTTCTTCATTCCAATGTCGACTCATCTTTCTTCTGTCTTCATGGTCACTTTTGGCAACTATATCTCTTCTTGGGGCTTCAATTATCATATACTTATATTGATATTTATTTATTTATATTTACTCGTCTCTAATATGACTCCTAGACCTACACCTCTGTCCATCCACCTGCTGACCATCTACGATGACATTCATCAAGTATTTACGATTTTACATCAAATTTATTTTGATTATTTATGACAATAAAGCTCTTCTGAACCACATAAACCTCACTAGACATAAGTTTTCTTCAAAATTTAATCATTCATTCATTCATTTGGTGAATATTTAATGAGTGCTTAATATGCATCTAGTATTTTTCTTGGGAGTAAGATGTAAATAGTGAACAAAACAGACAAAAAATAAGTCCTGATGGGACAATAATTCTAGTGGAAAAACACAAAATACAAGACTATAAATCAATGAAATATAATATTGCTGAATATAATTGTAAGTATAGTCAAGAAAATAAAGCAGGGGGCACCTGGGCGGCTCAGTCGGTTAAGCATCAGACTCTGGCTCAGGTCATGATCTCGTGGTTTGTGAGTTCAAACCCTGTATTCGGTGAGCTTGAGCCCCACTTTACGTGAACAAGGACCCTGCTATGAGTGAGTCCCACTTCTGTCTCTCTCCATCTCTCTTCCTCTTGGGATTCTCTCTCTCTCCCGCTCTCTCTCTACCCCTCACTCACTTGTGCCCTCTCTATATAGCAAAAGAAAAAGGCAAACTATACTATTGAATGTGAAGTCATACTTGTAAGAATCTGACTTGGTAAGTATCCCCCAAATATAAAGAATTCATACAACCCAAGAACAAAATGACAATCTGACTAGTTAATTTATTTAATGTTTATTTATTTTTGAGAGTGAAAGCAAGAGAGAGAGAGAGAGAGAGAGAGAGAGAGACAGAGCATGGTGAGCGAGGGGCAGAGAGAGAGACACACAAGATCCAAAGTAGGCTCCAGGCTCTGAGCTGTCAGCGCAGAGCTCGATGCTGAATTCAAACTCATGAGCCATGAGATCATGACCTGAGCCGAAGTCAGACGCTTAACCGACTGAGCCACCCAGGCGCCCTGACAATCTGATTTTTAAAACGGGCAAATCTGAATAGACATTTGCCAAAGACGAATCCAAATGGCCAATGGATACATGAAAAGGTGCCCGGTGTCACTCATCATCAGGAAAGTGAACATCAAAGCCGCAATGAGGTATCACCTCATACCTGTTAAGTGGCTATTATCAAAAACACAAGACACAACAAGATTCGGTGAGGATGTGGAGAAAAGGGAACCTTGTGCACTGTTGGTGGTAATGTAAATTGGTGCAGACACTACGAAAACAGTATGAGGTTTCCTCAAAAATTAAATATAGAACTTCCAGGGTCACCTGGGTGGCTCAGTCGGATAAGCATCTGACTTCGGCTCAGCTCATGATCTCACGGCTGCTGGGTTCGAGCCCCACATCGGGCTCTGTGCTGACAGTTCAGTCTGGAGCCTGCTTCAGATTCTGTGTCTCCCTCTCTCTCTGCCCCTCCGCCACTCAAGTGCTGTCTCTCTCTCTCTCTCCAAAAAATAAATAAATGTTAAAAAAAAAATAGAACTTCCATATGATTCAGCATTTCCACTTCTGGGTATTTAAGCAAAGAAAAAAAAAACCACTAATTCAAAAAGAGACATGCACCTCCATATTCATTGCAGCATAATTCACAAAGCCAACATATGGAAACAATCTAAATATCCATTAATGGGAAATGAATAAAGGAATGTGATACAGTCAAACACACACACACACACACACACACACACACACACACACACACACACAAGAGAATATTATTCAGCCATGAAAAAGAATGAAATCCTGCCATTAGTGACAACATCGATGGATCTTGAAGGCACTATGCTAACTGAAATAAGTCAGACAAAGAAAGACAAATACAGTATGATTTGACATGTATGTGGAATAATAATAATAAACAAGCTCATAGATATAGCAACCAGATTGGTGGTTGTCAGAGGCAATGATTAGGAGGTGGGTGAAACAGGGGAAAGGGGTCAAAAGTTACAGACTTCCAGGTATAAAATAAATAAGTCATGGGGTTGTAAGTACAGTACGGTGACTATAGAGTTAATAATACTATGTTGCATATTTGAAAGTTGCTAAGGGGGGGGGGTGTAAATATTTAGAAGTTCAGGTCAAAAGACCAAAAATTATAACTATGTATAGTGATAGATGTTACCCAGACTTTGTGGTGATAGTTTCACAGTGTATTCAAATATCAAATAATTATGTTATACATCTGAAATATTCCATGTCAGTTATACCTCAATTAAAAAAAAAGCCATGTTACTGACTTCAAAGCTTCATAAGAAAGAATAACAAAGCTTTAATCCATGCTTTATCATATTAAGTAAAGTAAAAATAATTGTCAACTCTGCTTGCCTGCACACTTTCCTCTGCTTCCTCTGCAATCATGTCTGACAAACTCAATATGGCTGAGATGGAGAAATTCGATAAGTCAAAATTGAAGAAGACAGAGGTTCTTGGGTGGCTCAGTCACTTAAGCCTCCAACTCTTGATTTCAGCTCAGGTCATGATCTCACCTGAGATAGAGCCCTGTGTTGGGCTCTATCCTGACAGCGCAGAACCTGCTTGGGATTCTCTCTCTCTCTCTCTCTCTCTCTCTCTCTCTCTCTCTCTCTCTGTCTCTCTCTCTCTGTCCCTCCTCTGCTTGCAACTCTATCTCTCTCAAAATAAATAAATAAATAAACTTAATTTTTTTTTAAATTGAAGAAGACAGACATGCTAGAAAAATACCTGCCGTGAAAATAAATGATTGAACAGAAGAAGCAAGGTGAATTGTAGTGAGCCTGTACTGCCGACATGTACTGTGCATTCCAGAGCACTGCCTTCTTATCTCGCTTCCTTCCGCTGTCCATCTTTAGATGCAGAGAGGCGGGGTAAAGTCTAAAGGACTGTGATGTTCCTTTTCACATCAAAGAATGAAGGACTACTGACAACAAAGATTGTGTCTGCCTCTCTCATCTGCCTCTCTGGCTGGGAGAAAAGGAAAGGAACTTGCATGTGGGTAAAGGAAGATGTTGAATGGAATGACAGTTAAATCTAGAGCAAAAACAGCTGGTCCACAGTGTCCTACAGGCTATGAGATGCAGTTTAATCAGAGTGCCATTACCTCGTTCAAATGATTTTAATTATTAGAATGCACAAAATTTTAATATATAAATGAAAAGTTTTAAAACCAAAAAAAAAAAAATTGTCCAAGCTAAAAAAGTAAGTAAGTAAATAAATAAATAAATAAAATTTAATTAAAAAACTAAAATACTTTTTTGAGGTCATCCCCTGGTTGAATTTTTTTTAATTTTTTTTAACGTTTATTTATTTTTGAGAGACACAGAGACAGAGAGTGAGCAGGGGAAAGGCAGAGAGAGAGGGAGATACAGAACCCGAAGCAGGCTCTGGGCTCTGAGCCGTCAGCACAGAGCCCGACGCGGGGCTCGAACTCACGGACTGTGAGATCATGATCTGAGCCGAAGTCGGCCGCCCAACCAACTGAGCCACCCAAGCGCCCCGGTTGAATCTTTTTAAAAATTCACTTTGGGGGGCGCCTGGGTGGCTCAGTGGGTTGAGCGTCTGGCTTCGGCTCAGGTCATGATCTTGTGGTTTGTGAGTTCAAGCCCCACATCAGGTTCTGTGCTGACAGCTCAGAGTTTGGAGGCTGTTTCAGATTCTGTATCCACCTCGCTCTGTGCCCCTTCTCTGCGTGTGCTCTGTCTCTCTCTCTCTCAAAAATAAATAAATGTTAAAAAAATTTAAAAAAGAATAACAAAAATGTATTTATATTGTCAGTTGTATTTAATTATGAAATTAGCTTTCAAAGTATGCTTAATTTGGGGGCACCTGCATGACTTAGTCGGCTAAGCATCTGACTTCGGCTCAGGTCATGATTCTGCAGTTTGTGGGTTCAAGCCCCACGTCAGGCTTTGTGCTGACAGCTCAGAGCCTGGAGCCTGCTTCGGATTTTGTGTCTCCTTTTCTCTCTGCCTCCCACCCCCTCGGTCACACTCTGTCTCTCTCTCAAAAATAAATAAACATTACAAAAAAAGTATGCTGAATTTCTTCATGTGGGTTTAAGTTACTATCCTCCTAGTTGGCTCTGAAGGAGTCCGTGGTTTCCTGGAGTGCAGATCTCCTAGTGACAAGCTCCGTTGTTGCTAATCTAGTAATGATTTAATTTCTTCATTTTTGAAGTGAAATTTAGCTCCATGAAAAACTCTTGTTTGCTAATCTTTGTTTCACAGCTTCAATATGTCATTCCAGTGCCAAGAGGCCTGTATGGCTTATTATTAACAATCATCTGTTACCCTTACTACTGATCCCATGGACTCTCGGACCCATTCTCTTGCCACTTCCAAGATTCTCTGCTTGGGCTTTAGAAGGTTCAATCACGATGTTTGTTTCTCTTTGGGTTTTTCGTACTTGGAGTTCACACAACTTCTGGGATTTGGAGGTTAATGTTTTTCATCAAATTTGAGAAGTTTTCAGTTGTTTTATTTCTTCAAATAATCATGCTTCCCTTTTTTTCTCTGCTTTCCTTGGATTCCCATTATGCATAAGATTGATGCTGTCACACATGTAAATTTCTGAGAATGTACATTTTTACTCATTTATTCATTTTCTGTTCCTTAGACTGGACAATTTCAGGCGACTGAATAAGATTGAGATGTACGGAACTCTTAGGGCCTCTCATTCTTTGTTTAAAATATCAAATCTCTTTGTTTAGTTAATTTTGGTTTTTACATACTTTTATGCTATAATAATTGATTTGATTCTTTTTATTATTTCTATCTCCTTTTTGACATTCCTCATTTCATGAGATATGCTGTATTTCCTTTTAATTCTTAGAGCATGGCTTCCTTTGACCCTTTGTACATATTATGCAGAAGACAATTCAAAGTTTTGCCTTTTTAGTCCAACAGCTGGATCTCCTCAGGGAAAGTTCCTTCTGGCAGTTCATTTTCTGATAAAGGGCCACCATTTCATAATTCTCTAAATATCTCACAACTTTGGTTTAAAGCCAGACATTTCAAATAATATGCTTTGGAAATAAGACTCTCATCCCTCCATAGGATCCACTATGGACGTAGCTTGCTTTTGCTCTTCTTTCCTTTCTCCTTCTCCTTCTCCTTCTCCTTCCTCTCCCTCTCCCTCTCCCTCTCCCTCTCCTTCTCTTTCTCTCCTCCCCCTCCTCCTCCTCCCTCTTCTTCTTCTTCTTCTCCTTCTTCTTCTTCTTCTTCTTCTCCTTCTTCTTCTTCTTCTTCTTCTTCTTCTTCTTCTTCTTCTTCTTCTTCTTCTTCCCCTTCTCCTCCTCCTCCTGCTTCTTCTCTTCCTCCTCCTCCTCCTCCTCCCTCTTCTTCTTCTTCTTCTTCTTCTTCTTCTTCTTCTTCTTCTTCTTCTTCTTCTTCTTCTTCCCCTTCTCCTCCTCCTCCTGCTTCTTCTCTTCCTCCCCCCCTCCTCCTCCTCCCTCTTCTTCTTCTTCTTCTTCTTCCCCTTCTCCTCCTCCTCCTGCTTCTTCTCTTCCTCCTCCTCCTCCTCCTCCCTCTTCTTCTTCTTCTTCTTCTTCTTCTTCTTCTTCTTCTTCTTCTTCTTCCCCTTCTCCTCCTCCTCCTGCTTCTTCTCTTCCTCCTCCTCCTCCTCCTCCCTCTTCTTCTTCTTCTTCTTCTTCTCCTTCTTCTTCTTCTTCTTCTTCTTCTTCTTCTTCTTCTTCTTCTTCTTCTTCTTCTTCTTCCTCTTCTCCTTCCTCCTCCTCCTCCTCCTCCTCCTCCTCCTCCTCTTCTTCTTCTTCTTCTTCTTCTTCCTGAACTTCTTGGAGTAATCCATAATTCCGTAAAGCCTTTATTTCCCATCAATGTTGCCAGGTAAGTTTCCTAATAGTCACCACTTTTTCCATGGTTTGACTCAACCAGAGCTGAGACACTGGTTCATGCATATCTGTATCTCATTCTAGGTTCTCAGAAAGATATCAGAGTTTTCCAAAGCCTCTTCTTCCTCATATTGTAGTTTTAAGGTCTCCTTAGCTTTCTGTTTGTTACTACTACTATCGTCACCTCAGGTAGCTAGAATGCGCTGCTCTCTCCAGCAAATATCTTGGGATTGGGTTTTCCCAGTGAATTAGGTCAAGTCAAGTAATGAAAAGTATTGCAATTAAAAACAAAATTTAAAAGGGGCACCTGGGTGGCTCGATCGGTTGGGCGGCTGACTTCAGCTCAGGTCATGATCTCACAGCTCATGAGTTCGAGCCCCACAACTGGCTCTGTACTGATAGTTCAGAGCCTGGATCCTGCTTCAGATTCTGTGTCTTTCTGTCTCTCTCCCCCTACCCCACTCAAACTCTTTCTCTGTCTCTCAAAAATAAATAAACATAAAAAAATTTAAAAAAAGAAAGGTATTGCAAATGTGCTTTTCCGTGGAGCTTCGGAAACATCAGATAATAATACTTTTCTGGGGAAGGGGCTCTCTGAGGAGTTCGGAGCCCAGTCTGTACTCCTCAGGGGTCTCTGGGCTAAAACATTTATTTCACTTCAAAGTCTGAAAAAGTTAATTCTGATAATTTTGACTGTTTTAAAAAACACTGCTTTTCCAGAGAGCTCCATTTCAGAAGACCTTCTTTTGCCATTTGGGAAGACGAATCCACATTCACATTTGTTTTATAAGATGCCTTAAGGTACAGTGATTTGTAAAATTTCTGTGGTTTGGGTTATTGACTTATTGTTTATCTTGGTCTCTTGACTTCTATTACAAGGCTTGGTGAATAAAAATAAAAACTAATTTAATTCCCAATCTATACTAATATGCTTACTTTCAAAGCCTAAGTACTCCTAGGATCTTGATGTATATAGTCTTGTTTAATAATATCGTGTGCCATTCCTTTAAGTGAATTACAAAAATAAGACACGGATAAACATTAACACCGCATTTATATCATTTCTCTACTATTAAGTAATTTAGTGAATGATATTATGCAGGCCAATGTCTTGATAACTGGGACTATAAATTTGAAAAAGACATGACTGATGCTGTTAAGAAACTCAAATGGGACAATTTAAACAGTTGATCCTAATGCAAATATAAAAGGTTATAAATAAAAGATGTATATATTATGAACAATTCTACAGTACCTGTTTTCAAAATCAAATAATTTTTCAATTCAAAATTCTATTTTTTCCATTTTCAAATGACTTCATGATTACTATAATAATTTTTAGCACTATTTCTTTATTATGAGAAGATATCATAGTACCTGATTGTTATACCCTAAGTTACTCCTTGGAAAATGCTTTCAAGTATATCATTACTTTTAGAATTTTGATTTTCAAAATGTTTTCACTTGCATCATTAAAATAAAAATGTAAATACATTTCTTCTATAGGGAAATGGTGACTTTCTGCATAAAGGAAAAGAAAATCACACCACGGACATATTCCCCTCACAGTTACTTACTTTAGAGGAAGTTAATATATTTGTTTTACCTTAAAGATATCAATTTAAATTTACAGTTTCTCAAGTTAAACATGTTTTGGACTCCTAACACATGAAAAAATAAAATTCGCTATCCCTAAAAAGAAAATAGAAGACTTGAAAAATAAATTATATACAAAGAAAAGAATTTCTCAGTTAGAAATAAAAATGGTTCAGCCTGCTCAGTGATTCCCGGTTTAGAAGTTCTGTTAGAGGTAGAAGCCTGTGCTGCCCAGATATCTCCTTCACCACATGTTTCTTTTCCTAATTCAATCGATAGTTGTAAATAACAGTTCAGATAAAGCAGTGGGTATGTAAGTTATATATGTACACACACATAACTGACTTCGATGTTTTCTCCCTGATTTCCTTTCTGATGCTTCCATTTCTTTTCCAGTCTGAAGCACTACAAACAGGGATTGACGCAGGACCTGCACTCTTAAGTATGTGTCCCTGCTCTACCCTCATTTTTGTTTCTCTGTAGTCCAAATAACTGGTGCCCTCAATAATTTGTAGTGAAAGGAAAAGGATTTTGAAATTTTATAGAACCTTTTGTCCCTAGATGCCAGAAAAAGTCAGAAATTGTGCAAAGCAGGATAGGAAGATTACCCTTCATTTCCAATGCAGAGGGAGATCCTTCATACCAAATACCTACCCAGGTTTGTCTCAGCTATGAGACCTCAATGCTAAATATGAATTTGTTTAAATTGCCAGTCATTCTCCAAAAGGCAAACCGACACATCATGAATCCTTTTACAAGAATCTTTGACAGCCACTTACTGAGCATACAAAATGTTCCATCTCTTGTGTTATACATTCAGTCTTTACCACCAAACCACCGAAGATGTTGTCCCTAGAGCATTCTTTTAAGGCAGACACATTTATCCACAATTTATAATGACAAAAGGAAGATTTATAGAGATTATCTAGAAAGTAGTATTGCCAGAAGTCAATCCTCGATTTCTGACTTGACTTACTGAACCATATATTTGTGAAAAGGTATATTTTGGCACCATAGAGTCTCTGAGAATATGGAGATTATGGGCAGGAAATGCTTTTCAGGAAAATCCGCCAATGACCAAATCAATGTAAAAATGTTTCTATACTCTGCACTGTTCTACAGAATAGAAAAGCAATCGCTTTTTCCTTCTCTTATTGTACTGTACATAAAAGCACTACCTTGGCTTCAAATCTCAAATTTAGTAATTTAGGATTAATATACTGTATACACTAGCTTAAGAAAGATTTTAAGTGTTTTCTTGGAGGGGAATCATTATGAATTTCAGTGAATAAATTGTCTTTGATGTTTTTCAAAGACAACTTGTTTTTAATTCAGAGGATTGTCTGACCATATTATACCAAATTATAATTTTAAAATACATACACATAAATATAAAAGCAAAATATTAGAAGTAGTAAAGAAAAATATATGATTGGAAAATTTTGTAGGAACAACTATGAGAATGTTAGTAATCCTTGATACACTAGTGTTTACATTAACATCATATAGAAGCCACTTTTTTAAAGTTCCCAAAAGCAATAATGATTTTTTGGTAAACTGTCAAATAGTTACAATATCGCTCATGACTTCAACTGGGAACCATTCCCCTGTTCTACTAGGAAAGTTCTGAGAAGCTTAATGAGGCTTTGGAAAACAGATGGCAAATTTATTAAGCTTTCTGAGTAATGCAGTGAGAATTTATGAGTTTCTGCTTTCAGAGAAAAATGTATAATGGGCTTTTGTATTATGACATTGATCTTATATAGCCATAAACAAAAACAATAACAAAAAAAAATAAGAAAACAAAGTAAGTTCCCCCAACTCTCAGGTAAATCCACATGACTTTTTTTCAGTACTTCTGAGACCTTTTCACAACCAAAAAGTTAACTAGAATTTTTAATCTTACAATACATATATACATATGTAACACAGTAATACATATGTACATATGTAACTCATGTCCCCCAAACAAACCATATTACTTGTTAAATAAACTTTGGTTATAATGTGTTCACCTTGTAACTGGGAATGTACATATGTATTATTAACTTAAAGCATGTTTTATCAATAATTATCTCTTTATTATTACATATTGCAAGATATGAGTCTACTGCCTAAACTATTTTATCACTCTTTAAATCATTTTCAAAATAAAAGACACACTGTAATAGCTTCCATATTTAATCATCTTTTCTGGCCCATATTTAAGTTCTGGGTCACTTTCTATTTTATTTCTTTGTACTAGTTTATTGTCATATCTTTGACATATAAAATTATATGCATTTAAGGCGTATGATTTGATGCTTTGATATTTGTGTACATTGTGAAAAGAGCACCCAAATCAAGCTAACTAGCATAAGATCACATCTACATAACTACCATTGTGTTTGCAGGGGTGGAGAGAGATTGTAAGTATACAATATATTAGATTCTATTCATTTTGCGTGACTGAAATTTTGTACCCTTGACCAATATCATCTCATTTCCTCCTCCCCCAAATCTCTGGCAATCACCATTCTACTTTCTGCTTCAGGGTTTGACTGTTTTAGATGCCACATGTGAGTTAGATTGTGCAGTATTTTTTTCTGTGTCTTGCTTGTTATTTTAGTTAGCATAATATCCTCCAGTTCCATCCATGTCACGAATGGCACAAAATCCTTTTTCATTAGGTTGAACAATATTTCATTGTGTGTGTGTGTGTATATTCTTTATCCATTCATTTGCCAAAGGACAGTAAGTTTTGTCCCATAGCTTGGCTACTATGAATAACACTGCAATGAACATAGGAGTGCAGATATATTTTCAAGATAGTGATTTCATTTCATTTGGAAATATATCTAGAATCGGAATTGTTGGATAGTACAGTAATACTATTTAATTTTCTGAGAAATGTTCATACTGTTTTCCATGTGGTTGTGCCAATTTACATTCCCACCACCAGGGCACAAGGCTTCCCTTTTCTACATATTTTTGCCAATATTGTTATCATTTATCTTTTTGATAATAGCCATCTTAATAGGTGTGAAGTGACATCTTGTGATTTTGATTTACATTTCCTTGATGATTACTAATGTTGAGTACTTTTCAAACAGGTGTTAGTCATATAAATTTCTTCTTTTGAGAAGGGTCAATTAGGATATTTGGCCATTTTTAAATTGAGTTATTTGTAGTTTTTGTATTGAGTTATAGGAGTTATTTATATATTTTGGACATTAATCTACTATTGACTATATTTTTCCCCTTTTGTAGATTGACTTTTCATTTTCTTGATTATTTCCTTCCCTGTACAGAAGCTTTCTAACTTGATGTGGCCCCCCTTGTCTATTTTGGCTTGTGTTGCCCATGGTTTTGGGGTCATATCCAAAAAAATTATTGCCAAGACTGATGTAAAGAAGATCTTTCCTTATGTTTTCTTCTAAGAGTTCACGGTTTCAGGTTGTACATTTAAGACTTTGTGTTAATTTTTATGTATGCTATGAGATATTGGTCCAATTTTATTCTTTTGCATGCAGTTATCTAGTTTTCCCAGCATCACTTGTTGAAGAACCTACCCTTTCATTGTGTGTTCTTGGAACATTTGTCAATGAGCAGTTGACTATAAATGTGGGTTCATTTCTGGAATCTGTATTTTCTAATCAGTGGTCTATATGTTTATATTTATGCCAATACCATACTGTTTTGTTTACTATAGGTTCATAATATAATTTGAAGCTAGGAAATGTGATCCTATAGTTTTGTTCTTATTTAAGGTTGCTTTGGCTACTTGGGGTCTTGTGATTCCAAATGAATTTATGATTTTTTCTATTTCTGAAAAAAACATCATTGTGATTTTGGTAGTTATTACATTGTATCTACAGATCATTTTGGGTAATATGAATATTTTAACAATATTGATTATTCCATTTCATAAACATGGGATGTATTTCCATTTATTTGCATCTTTTCGAATTTCCTTAAACAGTATTTTATAAAGTTCAGTGTACAAATCCTTCATCTCTTTGTTTAAGTTCATTCTTAAATAATATATTCTTTTTGTTGCTATTGTGAATAAGATTTTTTCCCTAATCTATCTTCAGAGAGTTTGCTGCTAGTGTACAATTATGCCACTGAATTTTACGTCAAATTTGTATCTTGCAAATTTACTGTATTTCTTTATTAGTTTTAGTCATATTTTTGTGGAATCTTCAGGGTTTTCTATGCAGATTATCATACCATCTGCAAACAGAAATAATTTCGCCTCTTTGCTTCCAATTTAGAAATCTTTTACTTACTTTTCTTGCCTAATTTCTGGTCGGCACTTTCAGTATTTAGTTTTACGCACTGGCGTAAATGGGCATGCGTGCCTCATTCCAGATCACAGCAGAAATGTTTTCAGTGTTTCCCTATTCCTTATGATGCTAGTTGTGGGTTTCCAAACATAAGCTTATTGTTTTTATATTTGTGGTTTTTTGAACCTTTTCATTGCAAATTTTTATAATGAAAAGACGCTAAAGTTTGTCAAATGCTTTCTGCATCTATTGAGGTGATCATGTGATATTTATCTTTTATTTTTCTAATGTCGTACATCCCATTGATTTTTGTATGTTGAACCATCCTTCTTGTATCCCAGGCAAAATCCCACTGATGATACTCTTAATGTACTGTTGATTTTGATTTCCTAGTATTTCACTGAGAATTTCAGCTTCAATGTTCATTAGGGGTATTGGCCTGTAGTTTGCTTTTATTTAACTCAGTCTTTGTCTGGCATTGGAATCGGGGTAATTCTACCATCATAAAATCGTTTTGGGAGTTGGTCCCTCTTGTATTTTTTTAAGAGTTTAAAAAGAGTCAGTATTAATTCTTCTTTGAATATTTGTTAGTATTCACCTATGTACCCTTTCGAACTGAGTTTTTCTTTATTGGAAGGTTTTTGATCACTGATTCAGTTTCCTTGTTATTGCCATAATAAGAAGAGTCATATCCATAATTAAACTTTCACTGTCTAATTTTTGTTATATTTCTGTCACTATTTCATTGGCGTTATTAAAGGTGAAAAAAGTAAGAATCAGACTCACTATGACAATTATTTTTTTTTAGAAGTGGCATTAATAGTACTTTAAAAATATAGTTCTACTTTTGGAATGATGGATTAGATATGTTTCCCTATTTCTCCCCCTGAGTGTAATAAAAAGCTCTGGAAATGACATGTAAAACAAACAACAGAACACTGTGAAAGGAGAGAAGAAGGCATATAGGCTAGGGATCCACAGAACTCTGGACCTGAGGAATAAGACCATGATGAGTTCTCATGGTGAGTTTTTCTTTTTTGCATCATATATTCCAACAAGGCTGGGAACCCAGAAACATCAGTGATTATAGAAAAACAAACAAATGAAAAAAAAAAAAACACGAAATGAAAAACACCCAGCAGACATCAACTTTCTCTAGCCATATGATCTGAAAAGGGGCAGTCTAATCAGGCAGAAAATATGTATCCATTAATTGCTCTACTCTGGACAAGTCTATCAGACTAGAAATAAATTCTAGAAGGATAAGAGGAAAATCCCTAAGCACTTAGAAACTAAACACCACACTTCTAAAAAAATATTGATCGAAAAGGAAACCTTCAAGAAAATTAAAAACACATTGATTTGCATAAAAATAGAAATGAAATTTACCAAAATTTGTGGAATGCAGTAGATGCAGTGCTAGGAAAGAAATTATAGCATTAAATGTTTGTATTAGAAATAAGGAAGTTTCAAATCAACAATCTTAAAATACTACCATGTGAAATTAGAAAAAGAAAGGCAACATAAAATCAAAGAAACCAGAAAGAAGCAAATTAATAAAATCAAGAGAAAAAATCATAGAATTGATTATAGAACTCTAAGAGAAAATTAATTAGAAAATAATTCTGGCTCTTTGAAATGTTTCTGGAAAGACTAACAGGAAAATAGAGAAAAGGCATGAATTACTCACAGGAATGAAACTGGGGTATCATTATAAAATCTGCAGACTTCAAAGTGACAATAATGAAGTGAAGAAAATGGAACTACTATAAGAAAGTCTACACACATAAATTTGATAACTTAGAATTTACCACGTCCTTGAAAAGTAAAAATTACCATAACTCATTGAGAAGAATGCATCATTTGAATAGCTATCTATTAAGTAACTTAACTAATAATTTTAGACTCTCAAAAAGGAAATCTCCTGGCCCAGGAATTTCCACTAGAGAACTCTACCAAACCTTTAAAGAATTGATAATTCTACACAGTATCTTCCAGAAAATAGAAGAGAAGGAAACATTTCCAACTCATTTTATAAGACAGTTTTATCCTGATACAAACCCGGGCAAAGATAGAGTCAAAACCAAAGAGAGGTACAAACAAAAATACCAAAAACCCCTACAGACCAATATGCCTGATGAACATAAACAGAAAAATATTTAACACAATTTTGACAAATGTAATTCATCAATGTATATGCATTACACAATATTATCAGGTACGATTTATTCTAGGAATGTAAGACTGGTTCAACATTTTAAAATCAATTACATATGCCACCATATTAATAAGCTAAAAATTTTACATGGTCATACTAATTGATACCAATTCACAATGAAAACTTTAAGAAAAATAAAAATAGAGGGGAACTAAAACAACTTGAGAAAAACTAAGCCAACATCATACTGAATGGGGAAAGACTAAATGCTTTCCTCTAAAATTAGGAATGAGTGAAGAATATGCACCGTCACCACTGATGTTAATATGGTTTTTGTAGCCACAATAGGTGAGAAAATGAAAGCAATGTCCTACAGGTCAGAAAAAAAGAAATATATCTTTTCTTAATCTGCATGCCTTGCTCCATGTAGACAAATCCAAGGAATCTTCAAACCAAAAACAAAAAACACCGAGAACAGGTATATTTATACAGGTTTCAGGACACAATGTAAATATAAAAAACATTAGTTATATTTCTATATTATAGCACTAATATTTAGAAAACAAAATTTAAAAAATAGCTATTTCATTCCTTCAAAAAAATAATTTTCCTAAATGTAAATCCAACAATGGGGATTGTATGATGAAAAGTACACAGTTCAGAAGAATTAAATAAAAAAGAGCTAAAGAAAGAGAAAAATATCCAGTTTTCATTGCTTTAAGAAATCAACATAGGAAAGATCTCAGTTCTCAACTTGATATATGTTTTTTGCCATCCTCATCAAAATCCTAGTGAAATTATTCATAGATACAGACTGGGTAATTATAAAATGTCTATGGAAAGACAAAGGGACTATAATAGCTAAAGCAATTCTGAAAAATAAGACTAAAACAGAAGAGATCATTTGTTTTATTCATTTAAAGTATTATGGCTAATGTACTCAGTATTATATAATATCGACAAAGAGATAGATAAACCAAGAAATAATGCCACGCAAGTATGCCCAACACGTTTTTGACAAAGTTATGAAAGCAATTCAATAGAGAAAAATAGTCTTTACCACAAATGTTGCTGAAGTAATTGGACATCTATACACAAACCGACGAAGGTCTATTTAAACCTAACCGCATGCGGGAAGAAAAGTGAACTCAGATATTTTATGTTTAAATGTACATGGGAAGCCCAGAGAACTTTTTGAAGATGGCACAGGAGAAAAATCTTTCACACCTGGGCTTGTTGAAGAATTCTTGACCTGACACCCAAAGCACACTCTACAAAAGAAATAATTGATAAATGGGGTTTATGAAAATTCTAAATATTTCTTTCCAAGATACCCTATTAAGTTGAAAGATAACCTACATATTGGAAGAAAATATTTGCAAACAGTTTATCTAACAAAGCCTCATATATAGAATAAAGAACTCATAAAATTCAGTAGTAAAACATATAAAAAATACAATTAGAAAGTGGTCGACAAACAGAGACATTTCACAAAAGGGAACATATAGGTAGGAAATGGGCACATGAAAAGGTGTTCACCATTGCCAGCCATTAGGGAAATGTCAGTTAAGACAATGAAGAGAACCACCAAAATAAAAAGCAATGACAATTCTGAATGCTGGTGAGGATGTAGAGAAACTGGATTCCTCACATGTTACTATTGGAAATGAAAATGTTAGAGCTACTCTGAGAAATAATTTGACATTTTCTTTAAAAACTGAACAAATATTTTCCACACCACTGAACAACTCTGCTCCTGGGCATTTATCCCAGAGAAATGAAATCTCATGTCCACCCAAAACCCTGGACACTAATTGTTCCTAACGGCTTTATCTGCAATAAGTAAACACTGGAAATAAGCAGATGTTCCTCAACAGGTAAATAGGTAAACAAAATGTGGTCCACATCCATATCGTGGAGTACTACTCAGCAACAAACAAGAAGAAACTATTTATGATATACATAGCTATTTGGATGGCTCTCAAGGGCATTATGCCGAGTGAAAAAAATATCAGTCTCAAAATGGCACATACTGCATGATTTAATTTATACGATATCCTCAGAATGACAAAATTATAGAAATGAAAAAGCAGATTAGTTGTTACTAGGATTTAGGAATGGTAGAAGCAAGAGGTGGGCAAACATAATGGAGGAAGTCCTATATCCTGATTGTGGAAATGGTTCTGCAAATGCATACATGCTGCAATTGACATATGACTATATACATATTGCATCACTATCAAATTCCTGTTTTTATATTATAATGTGTATATATATACATATATATATATATGATATATCTTATCTTTGGAAGAAACAAGATGAAGGGTATATGGAATGTCTCTCTATTATCTTTATAACTTCCTGTGTATTTATATTCCAAGATGAAAGTGTTTCGATAATGGCTATATTACTATACTAAATCTGTAGTTACAGTTTTATAATAATAAATAAAAAATCTGACAAAAATTCAGTGCTTTATTTCCTTCAGTCTAAGAGTAAAGATCTTTTCTGTCTAAAGCCCCTAGCAGTGTCTGCTTACCCCATCACTCATTGCTGTGTAAAATCAGAAACATTCAGATAAACAGACATTTTGATTATGCAGTATCTATGGCTGTGGCCTTGTGAAAAGCAATAGAATTTGATTTTTGGGTAAAGCGATATATTAATGAACATTTCAAACGCAATTTTCTATAATCATGTTACGTTCAAGGAAAATTGCCAATATCTTTTCCAATTTGTGTTCTTATCGCTTTGGAAGACAAAGAACCTAAGTCGGAGTAATAGTCAAAGAAGTGTGTGTCATACAATTTCATTCTTGCTCAACTACTTTGACTACTCTGGATCCCTTGCATTTTAATACAATTTTAAGATCAGCTTGTCAATTTCCATGATAAAAACAGCTGGCTTTTTTGAAAGAGTTTTTATTGAATCTGTTGTTCAGTTTAGGGAGAAATTGCTTTTTTTGCAATATTGTTTTCTAATTGACAAATATAGAATATCTTTCCCTTTATGCAAATCTTTCAAATTTCTTATAACAATGTTACATGGCTTTCAGTATATAAGTTTTGTATTTCTTTAAAAATTTTTTTAACATTTATTTATTTTTGAGAGAGAGACAGAGACAGAGTACGAATGGGGGAGGGGCGGAGAGAGAAGAGGGCACAGAATCTGAAGAAGGCTCCAGGCTCCACACCGTCAACACAGAGCCTGATGTGAGGCTTGAACCCAGGAACCGTGAGAGGAACCTAAGCTGAAGTTGGACGCTTAACCCACTGAGCCATCCAGGTGCCCTACACTTCCTTTATTACGTACTTTCCTATTTAATTCACTTAGATATTATTTTAAGTAGAATTATTTTCTTAAATTCATTTAGGAATCGTTCATGGTTACTATGTGTAATTGTTAATTGTATGTTAACTTTGTATAGTGAAACACTGCTGAAATCACTTATTAGTGAAAATAGTATTTAGAGGGTTCCTTATTTTTCTCAGTATACAGATCAGTATATGTGAACTGAGATAGTTTTATTTCTTTTAATTGTCTAATTGTCCTCACTAGAACATCAATACAATGTTGAGTAAGGGTGGTAAGAGCAGACTTCCTGGTCTTTTTCCTGATCTTACCAGAAAACATTTATTCTTGCCATTAAGTATATGCTCACTATGGGTTACACACAGATGCTCTTTATTAGATGAGGAATTTCCCTTCTTTTCCTACACTGAGTGCTTTATTATGAAAGGGTCTTGGGCTTGTAAAATTTCTATATTTCTGTATTTCATGAGAAAATACATGTGTTTTAATTCTATTAATATGGTGTATCTCATTGATTGATTTAGGGTTGATAAACCAATCATGCATTCTTGTAATAAATCCCACTTGGTCATGGTTTATTAATATTTTAAAACTCTTTTGGATTCCATTTCTATTAGTATTAATGACATTAATACTACTAATTCAATATATTATGTTACATAATATATTGTTAGTATTGTGTTCATTTATGAAGTCATTTTCTTTATGGGAGATCCTCAAATTATTACTTCGATTTCTACTTTCTTTAGGTCTAATCAATTTACTATTTTTCCTAGAGTCATTTTGGTAGTTAGCGTGTGTCTACATAAATTTTATCATTTCCTTTAAGTTATCTAATTGGTTGACATAAAGTTGTTTGTTCCTTTATTTCCCCCTTTTTTTAAATTCTGCTCCATCAGGAATGATGTCCTCTGTTTCATTTTTGATTTTAACAATCTGAGTCTTCTCTTTGCTTGATGAGATTTCCCAAAGATTTTCAATTTGGCTGATCTTCCAAAGAATCAACTTTTGATTTTGTTGATATTATGTATTATTTTTATCTTCTATTTTCTATTTTTCTATTTTAATTTTTTTACTTCCTTTGTTCTGCTTGCTTTGATTTTAATTTAATGTTATCTAGTTTCTTTACATGAAAATCTGGAATGCTGATTTGAAATTTTTTTTATTATACATCTTTACAGATATGACTTTTCCTCAATTGCTGATCTATCTACATTTCATAAATTCTAATAGGTTATTTTTCTTTTCATTTTTCTCAAAATATTTACTTATTTTTCTTGTGATTTAACCTTTGACTCACTGTTCACAGTTTTCCTTCTCTCCATGACGTACAGTCAATTCTCATTATTTGTGGATTCTGTATTGCAAATTTATCTACTTGTTGACATTTATTTGTAATTCCAAAGTCGCTCTTCATGTTTTCATGGTCCTTTGTGAATATATGCAAAACAGTGAAAATTTTTGTAGCACACCATGTACTTTCCCAGCAGAGGTCAAACACGGTGAAACTTGTACTTGTTTCAGCTCTCATGTTGTAAAGCTTATACAAAAATGTATCTTTTTTTGCACTGTATGTAGCGTCAAGATTTTCACATTTTTTAATCGTATTTAAACTTTGCTGTTTAAAATGTCCCCAAAGCATAGTGCTGAAGTGCTGTTTGGTGTTTTGATTTCAGGAACATTGTAATACGCTTAAGCTTTGTTTAGGCATAAGTTATAGTGCTGATGACTGTGAGCTCAATGTTAAAGAATCAACAGTGATATTAAATAAGTTGCCTTTAAACAACATACACACAGAAAACCAAGCTATTAATTAATTAGTTGATGAAAATGTTGTGACCAGAGGCTTCCAGGAACTCAACACTGTGTTTCCCCTAGAAGCAGTGTTTCAATATTCGCTGAATTACTACTGCTCATGAGGACTTTATGGCACACCATTATCAAGAATAACAAGAGTCAATTGTATTTATAAAGTTCCCCAATTCTCTCTGTTGCTTATTCTAATTTAATCTCATATTGATGGAGAATATATTTTATATGATTTCAGTGCTTTTGGATGTATTGAGGTTTTTCTATGTCATAGCATAGGGTGTATCATGAAGAACATTCTGTGAGTACTTGAAAACAGTATCTATTCTGCTGTTGTTGGGTAGAATGTCCTCTAGATGTCTCAGACTAACTGTTTTCTAAATCTTCTAATTACTTATTCATCTTCTTCCCAGTTGTTCCATCCATAATTATAAATGAGTTATTGAAGTCTGTAACTCATATGGTTGAGTTGTCTACATCACCCTTCAATCCTGTGTGCTTTTGCTTCATGCATTTGAACTCATATTATTAGGTGCATGTATATCGACAACTCCTGTGTTTTCTGGACAAATTTACTTTTTCAATACTATAAGATCCCCCTTTTTTCCCTCAAGTAACGATTATGTTTTAAAGTCTATTTTGTCTGATATTAGTATAGCCACTTCGGTCCTGTTTTATTATTACTTTTATGGTATATAACTGGGTAAATGTGATATATTTCCATTTTTTAACCTACAATCTATCTGTGTTTCTGAATCTAAATCCTATCTCTTTTAAACAGCATTTATTTGGACAATGTTTTTATTCATTTTTCCAATTTCTACCTTAAACTGAGAAACTTAGGCATTTAAACATTTTACCTTTGATGCAATCACTCTAAACGGAGTATTTTCATTTTCCATTTTACTCATTTTTTCCTAAGTTATTATTATTGATGATCCCATGTATGTGACATGGGACATGATCCCATGTCTTTGATTTTCATTAAATTGACTCTAATAAAGTCTAGATATGATTCTCTTTGAACTTATCCTACTGGAGTGGCTTTTTTTGTTTTGTTTTGTTTTGGTTTAGTTTTTGTTTTGTTTCGTGTGTTTTGTTTTGATGGTTGACACACAATGTGACAGTTTCAGGTGAACAACACTGACCTGACAAGTCTGCATCATGCTCTGCTCGCCAGTGTAGTTACCATCTGTCACCGTACAATGATAGTATGGTATCGTTGACTATATACCCTAGCCTTCATTCCCATGACTTATTCATTCCATAACTGGTAGCTTGTATCTTTTATTCCCCTTCACATATTTTTCCCATTGAATTTAGCTACATATTTAGAAAATATGTAGATTATTTTTTAATTTATTTTGAAAAGTTTTCAAGTATTGTTTTCTTCAAATATTTTTTTTTCTGTCCCTTCATCTTTTCTTCTACTTCTTGGACTCTCAGGTATGTTTGCTAGCATGCCTCAGAGTTCTGAGATTTTAGTCATTTTTGTTATTCTGTGTTATTTTCCTGTTCCCCGTTGCTCTGATTGGATAATGTCTATTGGTTAATATTCAAGATCATTGATTCTTTCTTCTGCCAATTCAAATCCTCTTATGTCCCACTAGTAAATATTTCATTTCAGTTAATGAATATTTCTCCTATAGACACTTTTTTTATGTAACCTCTCCATTGTTACTTGCTATTTGGTAAGACACCATTGCCGTATTTTTCTTTACTTCTTTAGACATCGTTTTCTTTAATAATTAAAACATATTGATTATAGCTAATTTAAAGTCTTTTATCTACTGAATCCAAAATCTGAGCCCTGTTCAAGGCATAATCTGTTGCTTGGTGTTTATGCCGTACATACTTTTCTGATTTTTGCACGTCATAAGTTTTTGATGAAACTGTTTTAGAAAATATCTTGTGAACAACTTTGGTGTTTTCCCAAAGTTTATTTTTGATGTTTTAGTTGTTATTGTTTTTTTTATTGCTATTTCTTCGTTTAGCAATTTCTTGCATTAAATCTATAGAATTTGTATTCTCCGTAGTGTGTTGATAAAATTCTCTGTTTCGTTTGTATTTTATTTTTACATGTTTTAAGCCTCACTGCCTATTGGTCACGTCTGAGTCTGCTAACTATTGGTCATTTTCATTATATGTGTTGCTTATAAGTCTGCTACTTTTTACTAAGGAAATCTGCACGAAAAAGGCACATCTTCCAGTTTCAGGACATTTACAAGACAAATTTATCTTTAATCTCCTGACTCTGTGTGTCCTCCAGTTCAGTCAGAGTAAGCAACTGGTGTCTTTGGTCTTCCCGGGTCTTTCTTTGGTGTGCACACAGCCTTGATCATAAATCCCCAAGAATAGAGCTTTTCCTAAATTCATAACCATTGTCTAGTTTTCCAAGACTTTCATTTAAATTCCAGCCCAGGCTTTTTTTTTTTTTTTCTCCAGTTGAAATCTTAAGCTTAGGTGATCAAGATGTGGCAGCAGTTTGCTCTTGTTTCTGTTCAGTCCTGGTGTAGATCCTCTATTTCCTTTTCTCCTCGCCCGCTGCTGAGCGAAGCCTGAGTCACACAGCCACCACACTGAGAACAGAGAATTCTCAGGAAGCTGCAAATTAAACCGAATTATTGACTCTCCTCTAGATGAGGTCAGACCTCTCAGTTTTCTGCAGTTCTACTGGCTTTCGGCTACAAGGCCACTGCCTAGGAAGGGAGGGGTGTTTGACTATCTTCCAATTAAAACTTTAAGACGAGTCTCATTATGTTACTGAGTGAGGTCCAATAGTTTCTCTTGGAGAGTCAGTTTTCAGTCCATTGTGTGATATGCTTATTTTTCATTTTTGTCAATTTGGCTAATTTCTGGAATGCTTGAAAACAGATGCTTGATTTCAGCTGCTGTGCTGGCATTTCCTCTGTTTTTGAGGGAGGCAAGTTCATTGAGACCCTGCGGCCACTATACCACTGGAATATTAAATTAATCTTGAGGATTTAAATGTTTTATACTTGGATTTTGAAAGTTTTGGGGTGTGATTTAGTTTTCTTCTTTACTAATCAAAACTGATTTTTCTGAAGTACATCCTCAGTTTGGGGTGTATTTTTTGGTAAAGTTTCTCTTTTTCTCTCCTTCCTTTACTCTTTTCCACTCCTCCTTAATGCTGGTTGTCCGGGCAGTGGATTCATGGTACTGTCGTTCATCTTATATTTTCCATATTTTATGTTACTGCATTTTGAGATAATCCTTCAACTTTCACTCTTTCTATTCTGCTATAGCATTTGTATTTCAAATATGATATTAATTAGGAGCTAGTTTTTAAAACCTAGCTGCAAGTCTTTCTAAGCACTCTGTGGAGGTTGATGTATGTTCTGCTTTAGGGAGGTTGTCTTGGATGATGGTTGAGGATAGGACATCATGGCTGAAGAGAAGCTGGAAGTCTGTCTTATAGAATGAGGGCTTCCATCATTTCTAGAGATTCTTGGGGCACTCGGAGCCTGAGCTACACTCACAGCTTCAGCATGAAATAAACCCTTTATTATCTCTGCCTCAGAACAGGCTTATGAGGAAGAAGGGATTGATGAGCCCATAAACTCAAGAGAGTTTCCCAACAATTCTTCTGACAATTAAACCACTGTGCGGTGTCCATCTCCACTCTTTCACAGTGTATACATTGAGAACCTCCTGAGTGGGAAGTATTCAACTGAATCTTTTTTAGGGTCTTCTATCTCTTTTGGGCTATGGGTTCTTCTGTGAATTGATCCCATCTTTTTACTTTTATGTTGATGGCACAAATTCCATTTCTACTTTTTCTCTACCTATAACTCTCTGCCAATTCTAGGATATTTTTGAACATGTAACAGACGTATGTTGGTATTCTCAAGTCTTCTGAGAGGAGCACATGTGCTCTTATCCTTATAAAAACCATGGATTTAGTACTCTCCATCTTACAGTAAGGATGCTGAGCCTGAGCTTGGGTAAATCATCTTAGATAATAGACATCATCTTTATATGTGGAAACCAGAGTTCTTTAACTATTGAGCTCATATTCTTACTACAGCAGGGCAATGACTTGTATAAAAATTAGATAAACAATAAGTGATACATAAGATAAACTGAATTATAAGATTCTAAAATTTTCAATAACATATTTATTTAGTTTTGCTTTATTTACTTAAAGCTGGGACAAGTGACGTACTAATTTATTTTCTTCACAGCTTTGTTCATCAATGTGTCCTTTATGTTTAACTTAAAAATAAATTTTTGGGGCACCTGAGCGGCTCAGTTGGTTAAGTGTCCTACTCTTGATTTTGGCTCAGATCATGATCTCATGGTTCCTGAGATTGAGCCCCGCATGGGGCTCTGCACTATCTGATTGGGATTCTCTCTGTATCTCTGTCTCTCTGCTTCTTTCTCTCTCTCTCAAAATAAATAAATATAGATTAAAAATATATTTAACTTTAAGCTTTTTATACAAAATTAATGATTTTAAGAAAATATTCACAAATTATTCTCCAAGATCATAAAAGTTTTACCATGTACTTATAAAAATACATGGAAACATCTTAATACATAGCTTTCAAAACATTTCTCGAAATACTGTGAGTAGAAATCGTTGTAATTTTAATCTCTTTATATTAATCTAACTCATAAGGAACCCAATCTTTCGAGATAAGATAAATTTTTTTCAAATAACATGGAATTTCATGTCACTGATTATTTTCGAAACTGTGTTTATCATTTCTTCTCTTTTATAAAAATATTTAAGCAAATGATATTAGGAGTATGATAATAAATACTATTTTTGCTAAAGATTTATGTATGAACTATCAGTCATATTAAATTATTCCATGCTTTAGATCATTACCAATTATGTATATGTATAACTTATGTTTATAAAATGAAGTATTTTTTAAAATATATGAACTAAAATATAATCAACTTTCACTTGTTGAGTGTTTTCATTATTTTACTAAAATTATTTTTCGCTACTTAAAATTTAATTAATTAATTGATTTCTTTATTATTTAGATTATGCAATTAAACTGTACAATTGTTGGTGTGCCTGGGTGGCTCAGTAAGTTGAGCATCTGACTTTAACTCAGGTCACGATGTTGCCATTCATGAGTTCAAGCCCTGCCTCAGCCTCTCATCAGTCAGCCTGTCAACGCAGAGCCCCCCGTCAGATTTTTCTCTCACTCTGCCCCTCCCCAGCTTGTGTTCTCTCTCTTAAAAAACAATTAAAAACATTAAAAGAAAATAAAAGTGTACAATTGTCAATTATCGCAAACAACTATAAATTTGAAGGATTGCTCAATAAAACAAGGAGTGAGGAATTTGGAGTTAGAGGGGAAAAGGTAACATTCCGCAAATACATTTTGAAAAGTGCTTAATATCATGCTGATGTCTGTGATTTACTTCAGAACGTGTCAAGGTAAGGTGGATTGATGGACAGATAGATGGATGGACACAGATTTGTGATAAAGCAGAATAGTGCAACGTGAATGGTGGAATTTAGACAGTGTGTATACGGTGTTTGCCATGAATTATGAAAGTGTCCTTAGGCTTGAAAATTTTCATAATAAAATATTGAGAAAAGTGCTTGCAATCCTGCACTATAAAATAATGATCTAGTGTAATTAAGGAAATTATTATTTTTTCCATACAGACAAGTTCACAAATACTTCAAAGTTCTCATGGCTTTAGTTCTGTGTCTGCTGCCTTGGTAACAATTTTTACATATTTATATTTTTATTCATACTCATATTTATTTGTATTGATATTTTCTCCGATGTTATTTTTTTAAATGCCTCAAAACCAATATTCCTATAACATTTTACTTCTGTTGAAGGAAAGTGTAAGTGAAACCTAGATGACAAAAACTGGACAAAGAGAAATAATAATTAATCAGAATAAACTGATCATTACCATGATCATTCAGCAGAGTTACACACCATAAATGCCAAATACTTCTTCGGATCCTCTAACATGCATTTACAACACGGACTTTCATAGTCCCTTCACATTATGGCTACTCAGTTGATTTTGCTTGCCTAACTTACAAAGAGATTGGGATAGTGACTAAATAATAATACCAGGAAATATTAAATTAACCAAAACAAGAGGTGCCTAGGAGGCTCAGTGGGTTGTGTCCAACTTTGGCTCGGTCATGATCTCATGGTTTGTGAGTTTGAGCTCCGCGTCAGGCTCTGTGCTGACAGCTCAGAGCCTGGAGCCTGCTTCAGATTCTGTGTCTCCCTCTCTCTCTGCCCCTCCACCACTTGTATTCACCCTCTCCCTCTCTCTCTCAAAAATAAATAAATAAACATTAAAAATTAATTAATTAATATAATTAATTAGCCTAAAGAAGACAGTCATTACCCACCTGGTCCCAGATAAGCATCGGGCTAGACCTTAGAACTATGATGTTGTAAGACATATTTTTTGCTTTTAAAAGTTCTTGATCTAGTTGAGAAAGCATGCTCGTGAACAATTTCCATGCACGATGGATATCAGTGGCATAGTATATATAAATTTAAAAGAGTTATATAATATACAGGAGACATTCTCGTCTCTATTTTGGAGACAGGGACTCAGAGCAAACTTTCCACATTGAACTTTGAAAAATTAATAGAAATTAATGAGACATCGAAAATGTCCCAGGCATTTTTAACAGAAGACACAAACTTGAGTTATGTTATAAACTTGAATTTTTTTCGATGTCGGAAGGATACCAAGTTTATATATGTTACTCGTTTTTACTTACTTCTCTCCTAATAATAAAAGCAGATATTTTTTGGATATTTCTTTAGTCATTATGCTGGATTCTTGAACGATGAAATCATTCATCAGTGATTTATTTTAGTGTCTTCTAGGTGCCAGGCATTGGGAATATTTATTCCTGTAATTTCCCTGAGGGATAGCAATTGTAATTTGGTGATAGATTGCTCCAGGTAATATAGATAGAAAATGGTAAAGAAGATTTTTTTTAATGTTTGTTTATTTTTGAGAGAGAGAGAGACAGACAGACAGAGCGTGAGTGGGGAAGAGGCACAGACAGAGAGGGAGACATAGAATCTAAAACAGTCTCCAGGCTTTGAGCTGTCAGCACAGAGCCCGACGCGGGGCTCGAACTCTGGAATGGTGAGATCATGACCTGAGCCGAAGCTGGACGCCCAACTGACTAAGCCACCCAGGTGCCCCAAGAAGAGATTTTTAAATCAAGGTTACTTGATTCCAGTTTTCCTCCCACTGTATTATATTGCCTATTCCCTTATTTTAAAAAAGTATTCTAACACAGGAAATGTTAAATCCTCAGCTAACATCAACTTCAACTGTAAGCCAGCCTCATGATGTTAAATATACTGGTATCTCCTTGACGTTCTCCTCTGACGGTACTTTTCATTATTGTTCACAAGTTTCAATGATAAAGGTTACAAAATAACAACGGTGCTAGTGTCTTTTATGTTTTTATTTTTTTAATGTTTAGTTTTGAGAGGAGGGAGGGGCAGAGAGAGACACACACACACAGAATCCAAGCTGCTCCAGGCTCTGAACTGTCAGCACAGAGCCCGATGCAGGACTCAAACTCGCAAGCCACGAAATCATGACCTGACCCAAAGTCGGACACTCAACTGACTGAGCCACTCAGGTGCCCCACAACTGTGCAAGTTTTAATTCTTATACAATTTCTATGTCAGCAGAGGCAATACACACCAGTATGGCCCAACAATCCTATAAAACTGAGTCGTTAGTTTCATCTGTGTTAAATAGTGTCCATATTTAATTGGTATTTTCAATGTTACCCTTAGAGATATTATTATAGCTCATTTTATAGAAGAAGATGGTGACTTTTAAAAAGCTCTGTAACTTACCTATGGTCATACTCTGTTATTATTTTTAACTCTGCTCTTTCTCCTATACAAACGTGACTGTCCATAAGTTTAAGAAACACATTCAATGAATATTTTCTGAATATAGCTCTTAATGAACGAATTTATAAAATATTACTTAAAACATTATAATAAGAGTGGCTGGCACCTGGGTGGCTCAGTTGGTTAAATGTCTGACTTCAGCTCAGGTCATGATCTCACAGTTTGTGAGTTCAAGACCTGCATCTGGCTCTCTGCTGTCAGTGCGGAGCCTGCTTTGAATACTCTGTCTTACTCTCTCTCTGCCCTTACCCCCATTACATTCTCTCTCCCTCTTTCACTCTCTCTCTCTCAAAATAAATAAACATTTTTAAGAATTTAAAAACACAACACATTATAACAAGAATGAATAATATTTAGAAACAGATGGGTAACTAATAACTAGTAAATATAATTAATTGTATATATAACATATGCTACATTAAACTAAAGTCTAAATATTATAGTTAGTCATTGCCTTGCATTTATCTTTTTGCTTCATGATGTCAACTAAGGACTCATTAGCACATTAGAAAAATTTGAAGAGAAGTAACATATCAAATGCTAAGCTGCTGTCAGCAACTGATGGTTAAGCTTCCACATTAACCAGAAGAATATGGAACTGACAATATTAACATCATTCACCACTATTAGAATGTGTCCTGTGTTTTGAAAGATTGAGAAATGTAACAAAAGCTAAATATTGAGAAATGTAACAAAAGCTAAATATTGAGAAATCTAACAAAAGCTAAATATAAATAATTTGGGACAATGGCAATGCGTTTTTTGGATGGCGATGCTAAGAACGGATTCGAAGAGCAGTGCGAGCCGCCAGCACAAAGGAAATGGTCACTTAATCGGAGCGACAGGGGAAAAGAGGTAGCAAGAGATAGAGAGAAGGCAGGTCCACAGACGCGTGGGCATTTGGGGAAGAGGCAATGATGGAAATGTGGACTAAAAATCATGAAGGAAGTTAAAAGAAAGGAGTGGTGAAGTTATGACGGTATTTGCCTAAGTGGATGGTAGACAAATGTAAGTCAAGGCCATGTGAAACATCAATGCTCTAGAGAAGTGCGGTAGGAGAGGATCCAGCAGAAAGGGGCTCTCTCCACAGATCCCTCTTTAAACAACTCGTACACTGGGTGGAGGTAGTAAGGTAAATCGAGATGAATGTAAAACAGAAATGGGGTATCCTCAGAGCGATTCAGACAAAGAGCTAAGGAGAAAAGTTAAGAGACAAGCATGAGCAGATATAGAAGGCAGAAAAGAAGTCATCTTGTTAAAAGAAGAAAGAGACGATCGGATAAGGACACAGCGCAGTGTTACAGGAGACGTATAGGAGAACATCGGAGAGCGTCACTCCTTGGGGGATTTTGACTGTCAGGCTAACCTCCCCCCATGAATTTAATAGGCACAGGTGTGAACACAATTATGCTAATTTTAATCCACAGTTGAAAAATTATATGAGTTTGCATTTCCATACCATTAATAATTTTTTACCTTGGCATCTGTCATTTATCCTTTCCTTCACACTGGAATAATATATTTATAATTTATTTTACCGCAAACATTGTCATTGTGATTTTCATTGTGGAGTAACTGAAATAATTTAAATTTTGAGCTTATACCAATGTATGTATTAAAAAAATAAAAATAAAGGTAGTGAACCTTCCTGATGAGTCTGAAACAACATAGTTAATGTATTTCAGAATACTGAAAATTTGCATGAGCAAAGCAAAAAATCATTCATTTATTCATTCTATTAATACATAAGAACATGAGGAAAACAAGAATTGATTTAAAGAATATTTTTCTCCAGGGATTTGTATTCATATTCAAAGAGGGAATAGATAATGGTAGAATACAATCAGAATTTCATTGATATTTTGCCACTAAAATCTCAAAGTGATTTTATTGATTTGGCCATGTGGGATCTTCCAAAGGAAGCAGATAATGTGTGTTTTTGCTCTTTTGGGTCTCCTCAATATTCTCCTCTTTGCTTCTTAATGGCATTAATGTAATTAGAGGTGGTTAATGTGATAAACTCGCATTTACCTTTGCTTCAATCTGCTTAGTATCTGGATTCTGAAACAAAAATTTGATTTTGCTCTTGCCATCATCCGAAGAACCTTTAAGCTGAGAAAACTTATACCTCCAAAGTACAGCCTAAAGGGAAAAAAAGAAACATATACAAGTCAGCACAATTAATAACTACATTCAAGCCAAGAAATAGTCCTCTTTTCTGTGGTAAAAGTTAATCGTATTAAGTTAGTACAATATCCCCATATTAAAAAGTCAATTAAAACATATTATATATTTTATATTTTATATTTATATTTATACATATTACACATTTATATTTACATCAAATATATAATATATAATCAAAATATATATCAAAAGCTGTAATTTATTATTCAATATATCCTTTAATTTCCAGAAATAGTTTTAACACCCATGAAATAATTATTTCAAAAATATATGCAAATAAATCAATTTGCATGTCTTGCTTTATATTATCATGAAATATAATCAAGCTCACTTAAAGCATAAATAAGCAAACACATTTATTATTTTTTTGTTTTTTTCTATTAATAGAAACGATAAGGTGATTTTGAATTGATAATTCTGTAGATACTCTATAGTATTTTCTCTTAAAGCTCAAATGAATCATCTGTATCCTTGTCAAGAAAAAGATCAGCCTGAGTAAACAAATATGACAAAAATTTACACGGCATCCTCATGAGACTGAACTAGAATAAGCATTTTGCAGAACTAGCCCATCCATCTATCTCTGTCAATATAATTACTTGACCAGAAGCCTTCACCCAATATTGCAGAGGCAAATTTAGAGAGTATGAAATATACATAAGAACCAAAACGCTAGTTACAACATAACCGTGCACTTACTGTTTGGGTAGATAGTGACACAGTACCCCAAGGACATGTCCAAAGATTTTTTGTAAGTGAGATGCAAGTATATTTTTTATTTTGGAAAAAAAATTGAGAAGCTGGTACAGAGAATTCTTATCACACAATTTGCCCTATTATTAATATCTCGCATAACATGGTACACTGTCACAGTTAATGAACCAATATTGGCCCATTATTCTTAACTAGAGTCTACCATTTTTTCAGTTTTTCTCAGTTTTAACCTAATGCATTTTTCTTGTACAAGATTCCACCCAGGAATTTATTCATTGTGCCTTAGGCTCTACTTGTCTGTGACCGTTTCTCAGATCTTTGTCAGACTGTCCTTGATTAATTTGAGGAGTACTTGTCAGAGATTTTGTAGAATGCCCCCTGCTGGACTTTGACGTATTTCTCGTAACTAGATGGGCTGTAGGTTTTACAGAAATGAAGTAAGACTGTCATTTTTGTCAGTAATCCCAGTATATATTTCTAAGAGGTTTCCATTTAAGATGTGTTATTACAGTGAAGGGAAGTATTAAACTTCATTAGGTGGCCTTAACATAATCGATAATTCATTTAAACATAAAGATCTGTGAACAAAAAGCATGGCTTTATATATGAATTTCATTTCTTGTTAGGCTATATTTATTAAAATATTTAATAATACTTTGCATGTTTTCAACCTTTTAAAATTTATTGCTACTTATTTAGTATTCTTATGTAGGGTCTTTTCTGGAGAATGTTCTATGTACACTTGAGAAAAATGCATATTCTGTTTTGGATGAGAAGTGTATTCTGTGTATGTCTGTTAGATATAGTCAGCCATAGTTTTGTTCAGGTTCTGTATTTCTAGATTTGTTTTCTGTTCATTCCATTGTTGAAAGAGAAGTATCAAAAATGTCTAACTATTTCTATAGAATTGTCTATTTCTCCTTGTATGTTGGAAGTTTAGCATAGATATTCCATGGTTTTGCTGCCTCGGTACCCATTCAGCTTGGTCAAGTGGCCTTGCTGACATTAGCCCCCTGAGCACGTGCATGCCCTAGATGGCAGCCACAGAGACAGAGACTTGTTAAAATCCTGATATGACTCCCCAACAGCCCTTGTGATCAATACAATCCCTTGTCTCCAAGGGTCTATATGCCTTGTGCACCACTTAGATAAGACCCCTGTCCAGCTTACCGAAACCTTGCTCTTTGGGTATGATTGACCAATCCAGCCTTAGCCCGGGAACCCCCAACTATTCCACTCATGGACCCTAAAAAAACGTATGCTACCCAGGTTCCGTCTTCGCTGTCTGTACTCCACTCTGAGCACTACGTATGGTTCCTCAAAGCACATCATGTCTTTCCTCCAGGCCTCGTGAGTAAAAAACTCCTGTGTTTCAGTTTCTCTTATAGCCTGTTGTCAGAGTTGTGGTTCACCACCTGGAACCTGTGCTCCACTTAAATCTTAACAAAGTCTAACACTCCACTCCTGTTAGCTTTTAATACACTCGGGGGCTTTGCTGCTTGCTGCCTGTAAGTTTATAATTGCTAAATCTTCTTTTCGAATTAATCCCTTTATCAATATATAATGCTATAACAGTAATGAAACATCTATTCCTTATTTTATTGGTTTATACGCAAGCTTTTTCTTGGTTCCATACTTTTTGTGGAATATCATTTTGCATCATTTTTATTTTAATCCACTTGAGTCTTGAGATCTAGAGTTAACCTCTTGTAGACAGCATGTCGTTGGATCGTTTTTTTTTTTTTTAATCTATTCTGTGGTGAGGAGAAAATGGCAGTTACGGTTTAATGATTACAGAGTTTCTGTCTGGGGCAAGGATGAGTTTTAGGAACAGGTAGCATGAATCCATTAATGCATTAAATTGTACCCTTAAAACTGGCTAAATGGGAAATTTTCTATTATTTTAACACAATAAAAACAAAAGTTTAAAAAAAATCATTCTGGAAACAATATATCTCCAAAGTCAACTCAAAGCAAAGGCTAATTAAAAAGTCCCCACTATAAAAAGTATAATGAAATAACAAAATCATAAATTCCTTAAAAACAAGGGTGAGAAAATTAACAATAATAATGACACATAATTAATTTCTACAGCATGTTTTGCTTCCTTATATATTTATTCACCAATTATGAAATGGTTACTATATATTAAGTATTTTGCTAGGTTTAGATAAAAAAGACACTGTTGTCATCCTGAAGTCCTTAATTCTGCACAAATAAATGCCTTTCCTTTCATTCTTACTATGGGACTACATGGTTTATAAAGAAACAATATCCAATATTATAAATTGTCTTAAATGTTTCTTTAAATCTATTATTACATGGAATCCTCTAACAATAAAATTAATTGAGACAATTTTCTGGAAAAAAAATACAAGTTAAACCTTTAACTCACAAGTTCCTCTAAATAAATACCTTATGTTTTTAAACATTTATTTTTAACGTTTATTTATTTTTGAGTGACATAGAGACAGAGCACGAGTAAGGGAAGGGCAGAGAAAGAGGGAGATGCAGAATATGAAGCAGGCTCCAGGCTCTGAGCCATCAGCACAGAGCCCGATGCAGGGCTTGAACTCACAGACCGCGAGATCATGACCTGAGCTAAAGTCGGCTGCTTAACTGACTGAGCCACCCAGGCGCCCCATAAATCCCTTATGTTTTAAGAAGTGAAATAATTTAAACAATCCACATTATAGGAATACTACATCATTCAAGCAAATATTGAATAACTCTGAATGACTTTGAAAAGAGGGAGTCCTAGTAATGTATATTTACCACAATGAAAAGGAGAGCAGCAAACTTAGTGGCATACAGCAGGACATATGGTATAGTATAAGGACTCTAAACATAAAGTAAAGAAAAAGATAATATTATGGAGAAGTCATTTGAAAGAATGAAAAACAATTATTATTTTTCATAAATATGACAGCATTTTCAATCTAATTAGAAATAAAGAATAAAATAATATTAAAATGACCCAGCCTTTTCTGAACTTTTAATAAAAATAACTGAAAATAATAATAACTTAAGCTAGCAAGGTTATATTGAAACAAGTATTTGCATAAAATTGCTATCAACAGTGTGAATTCTTTAGGATGATAATTTTAATATTTATCTTAAGCCTTAAAAATATTAATATAATTTGATCCAGAAATCCCATTTCTAAAAATTAACTGTAAGGAAATATAATATATGAAAAACAAAAAAAGCATAAAACATATTATTATCAAAAATCAAAAATGGAATTTCCAAACATTTTGCAGTCAAGTAATACTCATGAGAATCATATATTTATATAGAAAAATGCAAAAAATATAATGGTAAGGAAGAACATAAGGACATGAAATATCCTTTATTTTAATAATAGATGAGAGAATCTTATTAAAACAAAGGCACTTGTAAAAACCTGTGGGGGGGCGGCTGGGTGGCTGTCGGTTAGGCATTGACTTCGGCTCAGGTCATGATCTCACGGTTTATGAGTTCCAGCCCTGCATCAGGCTCTGTGCTGACAGCTCAGAGCCTGGAGCCTGCTTCAGATTCTGTGTGTGTGTCTCTCTCCCTGCCCCTCCCATCCTCATTCTCTGTCTCTCTCTATCTCTCAAAAATAAATAAACATTGAAAAATTAAAAAAAAAAAAAACCTAGAGGGAAGATGTATGCCAAACTACAGCATCTTACAGAGCTCATGTCCAGATGTTAACCTACTGTTACATCAGAAACTTTATTTTTAGCTTGCGTCGCTATAAAACTAAAAGCTTTCATATTCTCAAATTACAATTTCAAATAAATTTGAAATAATATTCATTTGAAGTCATTACAGTGTAAAACAGGAATTTACTATTTCAACTAGATGACTTCTCAAGGAGTCAGACTTTAAAAGCTCATTATTTTAAATTTTTTTAACGTTTTTATTTTATTTGTGAGAGACATAGAGACAGAGCGTGAGCAAGGGAAGGGCAGAGAGAGAGGGAGACACAGAATCCGAAGCAGGCTCCAGGCTCTGAGCCATCAGCACAGAGCCCGACACGGGGCTTGAACTCACAGACTGTGAGATCATGACCTGAGCTGAAGTCGGTCGCTTAACCAACTGAGCCACCCAGGCGCCCCAATCATTATTTTAAACAGAGTATCAAAGTTATTCTGGGTAAAGAAGGCATATTATAGACATTTGAAGGAGGTTTTGGAAACTTTTTAGAATATGGAGCATGAATCCTTGGCTGTGAGTAGGATACTCCAAAGATGAATAAAGTAGTCAATGAATCTCATGATTCACTGAAAGATTTGTCAGTTAAGAGGTAATGATACAAAGTTAATATGCTAACAACTTCTGTGACAGTGACAGCTAGATTTATCATGGGAATCACCCCCTAATGTAAATAAATGTTTGATCACAATGCTGTACCCCTAAAACTTACATACTATTGCATGTCAGCTATACTTCAACAACAACAGCCAACGTAAATCAGTAGCAAAATAAAGTATGTACTTAACAGGGCACCTGTTCAATCAATGTTTGTAAATATTAAAACCAACAAAAGTTAACGCAGTAACAATTTTACTTTGTGAATTGGTAATTCTCACAAAAATTCATTGAGGCCAATTTGGAGGAATCTGAATCTGGAGATATTACCAGTAAAGTTTCACAGAGGACTTAATTCAAGAACTTTGGCAATCCTATTTCTTCTGCTAATGTGTTACTTTTATGCTTCTGATAAGCATTATGGCAACTATGTTAAGTATATTAATGATGAAAAAGATGAGTAGACGTCACTGTGTTTTGTCATATGTTATTTATATTGCTAAGGTGGGTACAATAGTAGGTTCCTTGAAGCTGGCTCTGAGGTGGACTGAGCTCAGACGGTGTTGGTGAGAGGTGTATGGATAGTGGAATTGTTTGTGGTTCTTTAACAGACTTTGTGTTCTTAGGGATAAGGCGCTAGTGAAGAATGAGAGGAGCAGGTGTTCTTTGCCTCCAGACCTTTCCAGTCAGGACAGAAAGTAAACCAAGATGCAGTGATAAGTTCTCTATAAAATACATGCACAATTTTGTTGGAAAAGTGAGCTAGCATTTGCCTTCATAGACTAACATGTAGAGGATTATAAAGATCAGGAACCCCTCCTCTTTAGTCATTTATTTTTGGTGCCCTCTTCTCCATACACTGACTTAATTTCCATTATCAGTAAGATATTAAGATCTTTTCCTTATTATATGAGGCACCTGGGAGGCGCAGTAGGTTAAGCATCCAACTTCCACCCAGGTCATGATCTCACGGTTTGTGAGTTCGAGCCCCGTGTCGGGCTCTGTGCTGACAGCGCAGAGCCTGGAGCCTGCTTCAGATTCCGTGTCTCCCTCTCTCTCTTGTGCTCTCTCTTTCTCTCAAAAATAAACAAACAATAAAAAATACTTAAAAAATACTTTTCCCTATTATAATGCGTGTATCTAAATAAAGGTAACACATTTTGTAGATGACGTACTGAAATAAAGATAAATCCTGAGCTAAGAGCCTTATGTGTTGAAATGTAACCCAAACTTTATGCCCTGCTTATAAGCTACATGACTTTGGGCAAAATTCTTAATTGATTCGAGCATAAGTATATCCTATTGTAAATTCACTAGCCTACTTAAAGGGTTACTGTGAAAATGGATGAGATGGTAATGTCATGAAATTGCTTTGTAAATAGAAGGGTTTTTTCCCTATTAGTTAAAATGAGTTTAGTAGAGTTTTTCCAATGAACAGTGGAATGTGGCAAATTTTGATGTAAGTGGGCCTCCGAATGCAGGTAGCAATAATAGTGACGATTCTGGGAGAATGTAGAAGTACGGGTGAGAACTTTCAGAAGACAAAGACTGCCTTCTGGAGCTGTCTGTCATCTTCTATGAAAACAAACAAACAGACAAACAAACAAAACACCTTCATATTTAGTTTCAAAGTTAAAACATCTTTGATCTTAAACACAAGTCATAAAGTACATTGCATCTTGAGAAAACATGTCCCAGTTAATGTCATAACGATCTCTCGTTGCCATGAATGGTATTGCACAGACTCAAGGTTCTAGTTATATCCGGTCTGGAAAACTGCTCCTGTGACTTCCTTGTGTTTCTTCCTCTTTTCAGCATAAAGTTTTGATGTGTAATGGCTCTAAAGTCAGAGCAAAAGGGGTAGTGAATAAAGGAAGAATCGCATGGAACCAGTGGGGACAGGGAGAACTTTTGACTGAGTGCTCGCACCCTTTCAGAGACACGTCTGTTCATTATTTTTCATTTACTTCAAAATCTTTTAAATAACAATATTTTTTGTCATGCTGCTTAGTGGTTCCACTGAACCCTGCTCCCTCAGTAGGTGTTGCAGCCCTCTCCACAGACCCACACTCAACAGGGAATGCCAAGCTGATCTTTACACCATCCTCCTCACAGAGTACTGATGGATTGAAATGCTGGCTGATATGAGAATATCACACCGGAGTATTTTCCTGCTCAGCACAAATGGCACATGCAAGGTCCTTGCCAGATGAAGTTAAGGACACTTGGACAAGGGGTCTAATAAGGACAGCTTGTATCTTCAGGTGTTAGGTGGTGAGACGTATTTGTTATTTCCATGTCCATGAGCCAGTTGGTGTACCCTCCCACTTGCTGCAACCTGTCTCCTGGTATCTGAGAAGAATAAAACTGCAAATTTGTCAGAGGTGTCAGTGGGAAATAGGAAATTCTAGACGGTAGTGCATAAAAGATGCACAGGAAAAATAGGATAAGCGGGAGTTCTGTGGGGTTTCTAGACAGCAATCTGAATAGATAGTGGTCTTATTTATTTTATGGCTGAAATTCTTTTCCTAACTAATGTCATGGCTGGTCCATTCTCACCATCTAGGTCTCACTAGAAATATTCCTGCCTCCAAGAGCCTTTTCCCTTCACAATATTAAAAGGCCCTTCCAAGGTCTTCTGTTTCATAATACTTTGTTCATTTCCTTCCTAGATCTGTGATCACCCTGCTGTCTATCTCCACTGTAAAGAAAGCTTCAAGTCTACAAGTAGGTGGCCTGAGTAGTTGACTAGTTCATCAGTGCGTCCCTCGCTTTTAACAAAGTAGCTGGTATGCAGTTGACACGATGAACCTCACTTTTGTGAAACACACGCATCAAGGCAGAATAAATATTAAAAAAGGAAAATATTCCTTCTCTTCCCTCTTATGTGGTTGTCATGTTATTGGAAAGTTGGGGAAAACATACTCAAATGAGAATTTTATTTAAAAATGTGAAATTCCCAGTGTTAGAGCAGGCAACGTTCTAACAACCAGAGATCATTAATGTGTCTGGATTTGTCAAGCCATGGTGGCTGTCTTCTCTAGATAATTTTAACCAAAGGGCCCTATTTGGGGCTAAACAAATTCGTGCCACCAGTTGTAAGCTTCATCTGTTGAAACTTATAGAGATCGAGTACAAAATGAGTAAGAAAAAGAAAAGTGAAACAAAACCAGAACACTGCTAGTAATATATAAAGAAATTTCTGAATATGTTTCAAATGTAGAATTTGACCCAAAGACTTCATTATAAATAATCACACACTAGATTTTCACTTGCCCAAGTCTTTCCATGGATGACTGCTTCTACTTGCTCCTGGAGAAAAGAGGTCGAACACGGTCAGGTACATTTGGTGAGGTTCATTAGCGCAATATGGTCTGAGGCTATTTTCAGAAAGGAAAGCCATTTAACTTAGTGTAACTTAGTTCTTGTTTTCCCCAAGAAATACATTTACAATAAAATTGCACTATAAAATAAAATGTTTAATGAATTTAAGTATTGTAATAAGAGACCTGAAATGCCTTATTAATTTCTTAAAATATTTGTTTTTTGTAGTCCAAAACAGTGTACATCAACACATTCTTTGATTATATGGAGTCATTAATGTAAAATATATGTGGCATTTTGAAAATACGTTTCAATATTTTTAAGTGCCTAAAAACTGCAAGGAAATTGCCACATGTATGAAGAAAGAACAACACATTGAACCACAGTATTTTCAATATTGTAGGGATAACAAAGCCATTGAAGACAGCCAAACAAAAAGCCAGTGGTACAAAAATATACAGTAAGATCTTAATGACCAAAGTGTTATTACAATTAACGATTATGAAAAAAAACTCTGCAAAAATGTCATTTGACTTTGAGGTGCTCTTTATAATGAATACATTTTATTTAAAACCATGCAGGCAAACATCGATGCTAAAAACCTCTGGTTCAGTCCATTTGGGTTTATAATTTAAGGTCATTGTTCTCAAGCCAGCACGTAATCCTTATAAAATGGACTACAAATGATGAACTGAACATGAAACGTGGAACTATTATCAAGCAAAATATTTCATGTGAAGATAGTGAGGCACGTAGCATGTAATCTGTCATTCGTTCTTGACGTTGAGTCACTTGGCGAGGAAACATGTGTACAGAGCATAAGTAACATACAGATTCTTTGTTCGGTGCCTGGAGGCAGCGAGTCTGGTGCTGTCCTTCCGTGGACACATTATTACAATGAGAACAGCCCTGCTCTAGGTAGGCTCTTTCGTTCATTTCATCTAATCCCTACAAGAGTCATGCGATAGCCACAGGATTTCCACTTTCCGGATAATACGATGAAAGAAACAGCGTAAACAATCATAATATCTCACAACTAGTAAGTGGGAATCAGTTCTAACTACATCATTCTCCGTGGTTCATATTCCTGCTTTTATCCCAAGCTGCATCTTTGATCTTCTATAATCATTTGTCTACATAAAAAAACCGCAGAACCATTTACTGTGCATGACCAATTATAAAGGAACTTTCACTGCAAATGCCTGACTCCTATCTTAAAATAGAAGAGAGACCTAGAGTCCCATTTGGTGTGAAACACTGGACCCAGGAAAGCACTGATTTTCTCAAACATAGTGTGTTTGAGAAGGAAAGCTGCTAAAAGCTGCCCCCTCCCCTTTTTCTTTGTGTCAAGGCCTTGCAATCCCAACCAGAAAAACAGGCCTACGCAAAGATGGAGGCTCAGCCTTTGGAGGTGACTCCGCTGGGCCGGCACCTGTGGGAAATAAGCAGTCTTTCCTGATTCTCCAGACACACATTGCTTATTTCTTCCTGAGCATGGAGTATTTGCTGTAACCATTTTGGTGCATTGGCCAGGAAACTGACATCCACGCTCACCCCTTGAGTCACTGTTCTCAGAGGTCAGTGAAGAGGACACTCACAGCAGGCCCCTGGGACAGAGAGTAAGGTGTGCCACTGATGGTTTCACTAGACCCTGACCCTTGCCAGGTCCGCAATACTCAGGCCCCGCTAGGATTGAATAGACTGATCAAAATGAAGGTATGGGACCGAACAGTAGACTTCACGGTCAACACTGGGGCCGAATACTCTGTGGTGACACACAAGATGGCACCTCTGTTGGGCTGAGAAGTCACCAGTATAGGATCCACTAGGACGAAAACATGAAGGCCATTTTGTGGTCCCCAAAATGCCAGCTGGGGGGTCACCATTCTGCATTTACCTTGATGGATACCAGAGGGCAATACTGGCTAACTCATGCTGGGATGACACAGTGTCAGGGACTGCTATGTGAGAACCCACGAATAAGGCTGGAAGCCATAAAAACCCGCAGCAGTGGGGCCCCCAGAGCATGACTGCATTGAGGCACCTGATGAAGTCTCTTCTAGACAACCCGACCTATCAGACAGGCCCTTACAAAATCTTGACCTCATCCTGTACACCGATAGCAGCAGCTTCATGAACAAAGGCAAAAGATACACTAGTTATGCAGTAGTGTCTGCTTTTGAGGTCCTAGAAACAAAGGCCCTTCCACAAGGATGGTCAGCCCGAAGAGCAGAACTGTGGGCCCTAATGAGAGCACTAGGACTCAGGAAAGACTAACTGGCCAACATATGCACCGACTCGTGCTATGCCTTCACCACTCTGCATGTACATGGGGCTTTATACAAGGAGAGAGGACTTTTGACCACAGGAGGAAAATAAATGAGAAATCAGGAAGAAATTATAAATCTATTAAGGGCAGTCTGGAAACTGAGGAAGGCAGCAGTCACCACTGGAAGGGACACCAAAGAAGAAAGGTGTTGTGAGCCATTTTGGGCTCGCAGGTTGAGACCCCTCCCTGTGTGGAAAAGGTTGAAGCAAAGCTCTCGCCTTCGTGGACGCCTAGATTCACCAGAACTGGACCCCGTCAGAAAGGACTCTGTGTCAGAAGTTAACCATCGAGCTGACGCCACAGCTAAACAAGCAGCAGGAAAACAAACAGCAGCCTGAAAACTCATGCTGGCCCCAGAACTGCCAACTTCCCCAAAGTACACAAGCCAAGAAACAAAATAGGCACAACAGGAAAAAGGAGGCCAGACAAAAAAAGTATGGTTGGTACATCCAGAACAAAGAGTCTATGTACTGGAGTAGCTAGCCCACCAGGTGGTTCTCCGACAGCATGAGCTCACCCACGTAGGAAAAACTTCCCTTAAAACCTTTGTAAGGTGTATGTAATTGCTCGACTCCTGTCCCTCTGTGCCTCGGTCTCTCAACGCTGCCTCCTCTGTGCTCAAAATAACGCCAAACCAAGCCTCACTGGGCCCTTGGGAATACAATGATGTGGGCAGGCACCGTTTGAAGATTTAGAGGTAGACTTTATCGAAATAAGACCCAGTAAAGGATACAAATATCTTTTGGTATTCATTTGCACATTTTCAGGCTGGGTTGAAGCCTATCCCACACACACTAAAAAGGCAAAATAAGTAACCAAGGACTTACTAAAGGATATCATTCCCAGACATGGAATGTCATTAATTATAGGCTCAGAAAAATGGCCTGGCTTTTGTGGCTGAGGTGGTGCAACAAGTAGCCAAAATCCTAGGTTTCCAATCGAACTCACAGGTACCCTACCTGTTCCAGAGTTCTGGGAAAGTGGAACGTATGAACTGGACCCTTAAATCAGCCATGGTAAAACTATGTCAGAAAACTAACTTGCCCTGGCCAGGTATACTACCCCTAATTTTCCTCCGAATACACTATACACCCCAGACAAAAATAGAATCATCTTCAGTCAAGATCCTATATGGAAGTCCCCCTGCACTAGTCAAATCCAAGAGGTACCTGACAGAGCTAAGGAATTTACAAACCCAAAAACAACTACAAGTATTATGAAAAACTGTATTTGAGATACATAAATAGGTGAAAGACAGGATACCTATTTCCCAGGAATAATTGTGCACACTCACAAACCTGGGGATCAGGTTTAGATGAAAGATTGGAAAAGGAACTGCTCAAACCTACCTGGAAGGAACTCTGTTTAGTTGTGCTAACCACGCCCACAGCCCTCCAGGTTGCAGGACTAACCACCTGGGTCCACCATTCTCGAGTAAAGGCAGCCCACCTGTCACCTGACAACCACTTGAAATGGAAAGTGACTCCTAAACAGAATAATCCTTTACATATCATCCTTAAGAAGATAGCAGACGGGGGCACCTGAGTGGCTCAGCTGGTTGAGCATCTGACTTTGGCTGAGTACAGTTTGTGAGTTCGAGCCCCGCGTCGGGCTCTGTGCTGACAGCTCAGAGCCTGGAGCCTGCTCAGATTCTGTGTCTCCCTCTCTCTCTGCCCCTCCCCGCCTCGTGCTCTGTCTCTCTCTGTCTCTCAAAAATAAATAAATGTAAAAAAAAAAAAAAGAGAACAGATGATAAGTAGCCTGTAGCCATCGCCTGAGAACTCTCTGTAACTAGAAGCTTCAGGAAATCACCAAGCAACTTAAATGAACTATACCAAATTGTTCTCTCTCAAATTTCATTGTCATTCCCTACCTTTTTCTCTTTCCATACTTGTTGCCGTACTCTTCTGTAGGGCTGACCCAAGTTACTCGTGCAGACTGGCACCTCAGTCACAAACTCTGGTTAGCCTTCCTCTACATACGAGTCTCAGGATTCCTTATTCTTCTTAGATGTATATGATCCGAGTTGTGCTTGATGTCCTTCTCTGCATGTTGTTCTCTGCCTTTATAACTGTCTCCTACCCCGGGATGGGAGCGCCCTATCTCCCGTCCCTGTTGCATATACTCCTGCTCCTAACCTGTTCAAAAGAACTCTTCTCACTCCTGCCATGCAAACGTGTGACTTATCACCCTTCCTTGTCCCCCAAGGCACAAAGAGTCACTCTATGATTCCAACCACTGAACCCCATAGACTGTCATCATGAGGGGCAAACTTACATTACGGACTCATGGGGTTGCACTGCCTGCTACCCCACTCGGCCTCCTAAAGAGGCCATTCCTCCCTGTGTGCCCTCCCCAACTCTTGCACCAACCCATCCCCTTGTACCAATTCATGTTCCTCTGGTCCACAGAGGTAAAATGACACTGTCACCATGCCACTGTGTATCCCCACATGCTGAATAGCTGTTATGATACCAGGAGGGTCGCTCCCTGTATAAGAAACAGGAAAACTTATTGGATGGGAAAAATAAAAATAAAATGCTAGTGGGGGCTGCTTGATCCAACCTGCTCTGATGTTCCTCATGCCTTGTGCATCGCTTCTGACCTAACCCTTCAATCTGCATCAGAACATGAGTCAGATAGACCACTTATTTTATATCCCCATCCAGGCCAAATGTTAAAGGCAACTTATCGCCTCCTTAGCAATACCCGTCGTGGCCTGGTCAGAGCCTGCTGACCCTGCTTGTCCACAGTACCCCTATGTTACTCAGCTACTCCAATAACATAGGCAACTGTAAATGTTGCCCTGTTAACTGAAGACCCAGACCCCTACATAGTGAGATCTGTACTAACTGGAGTTGAACTATCTTAAACAGCTCCCAGGTCCCTGACAAAAAAAATGGGAACTGAGCCAGTCGGCAATCTGACTGTTGGCCAATGCAATCAGGCTCTTAAAGTCAGAAACTCAGTCACCTTCCTGCACCCCAGCCCTGGTGTCAGCCTCTCCCAGGGCTTCTCTTTGTGTGCAGGTAAGATGCCTGCCTGTGTCTACTGGCCAATTGGGTGGGCATCTGACCCTGGCATTCCTCACTCCTCAGATAAACATTGTACCCAACAATCAGTCTCTTATGGTACCCGTGGCAGCATATACTCAATCAAAAACAGCCATTCAAGTCATAACTCTCCTGATTGCCTTGGGAATAATGGGAGGGGTGGGCACTGGAATAGAAGAAAGAGTCTCTTCAACCACTTATTATCATAAATTATCCAAGTACCTAACAGATGACCAAGAATGGGTTACCAAATCTCTAGGTGTTTTATAAGACCAAGTAGACTCCCTAGCGGCTGTAGTCTTACAGAACAGAAGAGGGCTGGATCTGGTAACTGCCGAAAGGGAAGGCCTATGTCTCTTCCTAAATGAAGAATGTTGCTTCAATGTCAACCAATCAGGGATAGTCTGAGATAGGGCCCAGCAGCTAAGGAGGTGAATCAACAAAGGAAGACAGGAAGTAGCAGATTCATGGAACTCTTGCAGCAACATATGGAATTGGATAACCTGGCTCCTCCTTTAGCTGGTCCTCTCCTAATGCTTTTCATAACCCTTCTGCTTGGTCCTTGTATCCTTAACATGCTAACCAGGATTGTTCCCCTCGCCTAGAAGCTATAAAACTCCAGCTGAGGCTCCAGTTGGACCATTCTATCTGTCACTGCTCTCCTTTGGACGGCAAAGAACCCTAGCTGTCACATTCCTCCCTTTGGTGTCCCTGTCCAGCATAAGAGGCCAGAAGAGACTTTGCCCCTCCTCGTGTGAGAGCAAAGGGTTCCCGCCCCCCCCCAACTGATTTTCTCTAAGTCTGCTACAGCAGCTTGAGAATCATGAGTGGGGGTAATGAGAAGAAAAGCTGGTAAAAGCAAGATAAAAGGGGCCAGCCAGATGTCCGAGGCCGGATACTCCTCTTGCATGTTTTTGGCTTCCATAATCTTGCTTGCCTACTGCATCTGCCAACTGCCTGTGTAGCACAACTGATAAGTGCCCCCTCCCCTTTTTTTCTTTCTTTCTCTTGAGGCCATGCAATCCCACCCAGAAAGAGAGCCGACGCCATGGCTCAGGGCTCAGCCTTTGAAGGTGACTCCGCTGGACCGGCACCTGTGCAAAATTAAGCCTTTCCTGATTCCCCAAGCGTGTGTCGCTTGTCTCTTCCTGGACACCGAGTATTTGCTGTGACATGTTCTGAATCATTGTTTCTTCTGCACACTACTTTGCTATTTTAAGCTGTTTTCCCTCCCTCTACAAGTGGAAAGCTTTCTGTAAGCTATTCATTTGTTTAAGACCCGTTGCTAAAATTGGCTTAGAGTTTGGGAATGTTAGTGATCTAGAGAACATTCGACATTTGTGTAATCCCTTAAGGGACACAACTAAATGTCTCAGGTTAGTGAATTAATTCACATTTGTATAGCATCAAGACTGTCTTAAAGGCAAACTATTCAAAAATATAATTCTGTAATTACATACGAATGGAAAATGAAGCTATGTACATGATAGTGAAAAATGTACTTGTTGAATAAAAAAAGGCAAAACCATCTCAAACACAAACTTTTAGTTTCCATATCTATTCACGGTTTGCAAGCATCAATTTTTCATGCCCCACAGAAAAGTTCCTCTTTAAAAAATGGAAACAACTTCTACCTAAGAAGATAACATAATCGTCATGTCGTACATCTTATGAGAAATAGAAGTAGGATATTTTACAACACGGGGAGGGGGGGTAAAACACCAGAAAGAACAACCTAATATGTATTACAACTTATTTCATAGATCATGTTAACAATGACAATAAAAATGCTTTGAAACCAGGGTATAATTTTACTCTTCCTAGAACACCAAACACCTGGCACTTGGCATTTAATTCATGTTTGCCCAGCAATAACCACAAATACATTCTTTGTTTCCTTGCAAATTGTCTTGATGGGCCTTCTACTCGAGGAGTAAATCAAACCTTCCGCTCAGCCTTGTTCTCATTTTGCACCAGCCTTCAACTTTGGCAAGGAGCCTAAGCATACATATCACCTCTCGTCTTCCTTCTATCCACCATCCCCAACCTTGAAATTAATTTACAACAATTTTTAATGTTTTCCAAGTGGCTCTTTCCTTCCCTTTTTGCTGGAGTGCTAGCAATCACATTTGGTGGAAAACCAGAATAAACCTCTTTGAAACTATTTTTTCTTTACACATCTCTGCACTTCTCATTTGTTCTTCATTCGTGTAAAATTTATCTTAATTAAATATATCTTTGGACCTAATTACATTTTTATTTCAACTCTGTGTAGTAATTTTAAAATTTTGTAAGTTTGAATGGTGATGATAGAAGGATAAAAAGAGCAATATCAAAAGATCACAGAATTAGATGAAAGCTTATGGCTTCCACTTATTTCTTCAGGTGATATCATGTTCATCAATGTACTCATTACCAGTCATTGAATTAATTCTGTGTCTTTGAACTGTGCTTGAGTCTAGATCAGAGATTACAGTTAATATGCCACCAGACTTAATAGTATTACATTATGTTAAATGCTATTCTGGGGTATACCTACAACTCTCTGCTCTCAAAAAAGAGACATCTAAATCAGATGGGTGAAAGGAGCCTTTCTGGATGAAGATTTGCACTCGGGGGGGGGAGTAAATTGTGGGAGTATTATGTTTAAAAGCGTGGCATATGACTGAGTCACCAAAGGCTGGGGCAGAATGCAGGAGATAATGCTAAATTGCAGGCAGAAACCAGAACACTAAGAGGCTTCTATACTATGCTAACAAATATTGTCTTGAAGGCAGTAGGAAGCCAGGAAATTAATTTAACAGGAGAAACTGAAGACATGGTTGAATTTAAATTTTAGAAGTATCATTAATCTGGCAATAGTGTGAAAGATAGCCCAGAGAGGGATTTAAGTCTATGTCTTTACAAGGCTTTGGCTTCTTGCCAAGGTATCTGAAAGTATCCAGTTCCAGATCTGTTTCCATTTAACCGTAGATTTCTTGAGAGCAGGGATCCCTTTTTTGTATTCCTAGTGTCTATCTGTGGTCAAGGCAGAGTTCATGCATAGAATGAGTCTGTCCAATAAATAAATTGAAAAGGACTATTTGGATGAAATTGCAGAAACCCAAATGAGAAGGAATTATTCCAGTTAGTTAGCAAATATCATTTAGGAGGAGTTGCTGAGAAGAGACAGGAGTATAGAAGACAATGCAGACTTCGTTTGATAACTGAGAATGGAAGGCAGAGGAATCACACCAAAATGGACAGCAAGTTCAGCATTGGGCACACTGTGTTGAGATGCGTTTAACGGGCAGCCTTAGAGATCGAGATGCATATCTGAGCCGTAGTTAACTGAACAAAAATTCATTATCATCAGGCCAGCTGCCTAAATTAAGGACTGGAAGGAGCAGTCCAATCAAGCTCAGAGTTACTCTAGCAAACATATTTCATTTAAATTTATTCCCGTCAAATGGACTCTACATATAGGGAAATCTATTAAGTGCTAAAATCAATTTAAAAACCAGAAGCAGTGTTTTTAAAACTCAGACTTTGTGAGTTATTTTAAAATAGCTTAAAATCATCCTTCTGCTGAGTTGATATGCACAGAATACTTATTTTAATCATATCTATGTAAAATTTTACAAAAGACTAATCAAAATATGTGTGAGAAAGAATGCACTAACATGTTTCCACATGAACTTGGACATGGTGCACAATTTGTTATTATTAACATACTAATTTTATTTTGAGAAACCTTATATGTCATGTGCATAATAAGAACTGGCAAGGGGCACCTGAGGGGCTCAGCCCGTTAAGTGTCCGACTTTGGCTCAGGTCATGAAATCCTGGTTTGTGAGTTTGGGGAGCCCTGCATTGGGCTTCGTGTTGATAGTTCAGAGCCTGGAGGCTGCTTTGGATTCTGTGCCTCTCTCTCTGCCCCTCCCCAACTTGTGCGCTCTCTCTCTCTCAAAAAGAAATAAACATTAAAAAATATTTTAAAAAAATGAACTGACATGAAATTTTGGTCCTGTTGGTACAAATTTCTCAGATCCTTAGAGTTTTTGTTTGTTTACTGTTGTTGTTGTTTTCTGGCAACATGATAAAATTCAGCCATACTTTGATCCTCTGTACAATCAACTATACAATCCTCTATACAAATCAACTCTTTTCTGGTTATTTCTTTTTAACGTGTGCACACACGGTTAGTTCCCAGCTCAGTGGATAGTAACAGCTCTAGAGACAAAAAGCAATGAGTTTCCTGAGATGTTACATTCAAGGCAATGTCTCTGCACCATGTAATACGTCATTACTGTTTCATCTCCAGGTGTCTGTAGCGGCTCTACTGACCGAGGTGAATCATGATGTTAAAGACCTGCTAACGTAATACTTCATTTTTGAGACAGGACCATCCTTCATATTAACTAATTTGGTTTCTAAAATTTAATCATGAACTCTATTGGTATGAATAAATCATTTATTTTTTTCTCCCTGAGCACAATAAAAAATAAATCCCAAAATTAAAAAAAAATTTGTATTTCTAGAAATTGACAGTTTACCTCTTTTAAATTTTATTGTGTTTTTTTTTAAGTTTTATTCTGATAGTTTACTTTTGACTCAAATGCAAAAGGCATCACTTGGGAAACTATTGCATTCATTAAATTGGTAACGTCATGAATTACCTTGGGATACACAATCTTCCTTTTTTGCACTGAAGCATTTCGATTTGGGTAAAAAGGCCATACAATATGGCAAGCAATTGAAGAGAGTCAGAATTACGTGTGAGGGCATATGTAAATGTAATGTTTTGAAAGGCTGGGATCCACAGGCTGGGATATTTGGGGGATGCCAGCCAGATCCTAAATTTTGTTTAACCAATGAATTCAGAATAATTTCAGATCTCTGTTGATTGGTGAATGAAGACTGCTGGCCCGAAATTTGTTTGTATTAGAGACCAAGGAGTCTCTTGGGATAGAAGGCATTCTGAGATGAGTAAAACCAGTTGCACAGCATTGCATAGTATAGCATCAGAACTACACCTTGGAATTTTAAGCTCCCGACATGCATTGTCTGTTTATAGTATCAGAATCCTATGTCATATCATACTACACTGGGGGTGTTTTCCCAAGAAACTTAGAGAAGTCACTTAACTAATGAAAAAGTAGGAAAGGATCCTTCTCATTTTTATATAGTGACTCCTCAGTGACTTCTCCATAGCTACTTTCACGAAAATAATTCAACAGGTGTCCTGTAAATCCGCTCCTTTTCCAGTATATATATTTTTTTATCCCACCCAGTCGCTCAGGTCAGAAACTCTAGTGTTATACTTAGCTCCATCTTCTTTCTCTAAGCACTACTGTATATCCTTATTTTGAATTCCCTGCTGCTCTGCATTCTCAAAGCCTCCTCCTCTAAACCCCTTCTCTCCCAGCCTCCACTTGTCTTTCTCTACAAAGCATTCTCCACAAGGGTGCCAGAGTCATCATGGCTTGCATCTTGCTACTAAGATAAAATCTGTTAGTGGCTTTCCATGGCCCTTGACACTACAGGCATTTCAGTCCTAATTTGCCTCACCCCCGTACCCAGGCTTACTGCAGTGTAACTCCGAGATGCTCTCCCACAGCGGCCCCAGGGGACCCACCTTTTTATTTGGTTGTGGCCTCACGCTTTGGCCAATGGAATTTGTGATAGTTCCAGCAGCAGGTCATAAAGTCGAATTGCATGTTACGGTTTATTCTCTCTGCCTTTGCCATCTACAAGAAAAGGATATGCCTGGACTAGACCTCCTAGTTCAGAGAATGAGAAACAACTAGAAAAGAATCAAATCGCGATGCTCAAGGGGACCATCCAAACTGCAGACTCACAAAGGAGCCCTGAACAGATCTGATCCCATACAAACGTGTGAGAAAAACAAATTAAAAAAAAAATACTGCCGTAAGCCGGTGAGTGTTGTCATTGCGCATTACAGAGCAATTTTGTGGCCATAGTTAACTGATGTGAGTACCATGTAAAGACCATGGCTCCTTCCTGTGTGGTGCCTGACTACTTGTGACCACCGCTCTCATTCTCTCCTTCTCCTGCTCCTGCCCTGCTGAACCTGTCCCTCATCCCACATCTCAGGGCATTCACAGACGTTGCTTCATCTGCCTCCACTTCCATGTATGCTGTTAGCCATTCATGACCTATGAATTCTCAGGTAAAATGTAATTTTCTCCAAGTATCACCCATGGGCCCTTAACCTAACTCACACGGTTTCATGCTACACTGAACTCCTTTTGCTAAGAACCATCACACTTAGGATTACTTGCTTCATGTCAACCTTCTCCACTAGACGCCGTGAGAACAAAGACCTTCATGAAAGCAGAGACCCACAGGGCCAATGTGTTGATTGATTGATTCAGAATTCTAGAAAAAAAAAACAGCGACATTTTGGGAATGACAGCACAGTAGCAAGGTGTCGTTAGTGCTGGTGCCCTGCGGTCATCACAACTACCCAGCAGTGTGGAAGGAGCGTAAGCATATGCTTCTTACAAAGGTTCATCATGTGCCCCTAACTGTGCAATGCTCTCCATATACATTTTATTTAAACTTTGCAATAATCATGTGGAAAAGACATCATTCGCATTTCTATTTTAGAGATGAAGAAAGTAGGCTATAGCGTCTATCTGATTTGCAAACGTCCTGGGGTGTTAAGAGCGAGAGGACAGAGGCAGCTTATTAATGAGTTCTGAGAAATCTGAAATAGAAGGGAGAAAACATGACAGATTCCAGGGATTAGATGAAAAGATAGAATCTCTGGTTGAGACAAAACCCACTGAAAGATGGACCGGTAGGGTTAATGCTTGAGGGCTTCAGAATCTATACTTCATATTGGCAATTTACTATCTATGTTTTACTTTTTCAAAACGTATTTAACTTTAGAAAAATGCTGCAGGATAGACACACAGCTCTTATTATTATTCCCATTTCCTAAGTGGTAGTTCCAGAGGTTTATACATTATATTAACAAAACATTTCATAAAAACCAAAACTGATGCTTGAAGAAAAGACAATCTAAGATAGAATGAGAAAAGTTTTAAGGCAGATATTCTTAATAATGATAAAAAAATTAATCCAGAAAAAAATAAAATATATCAAAAGACCATGAAAGGAATTAGAATTTAAAAATTTTTAAAGGCTGAGGAAGAGGGGGTAAAAGATAGAAAATGGAAAAAAAACATATAAAGCATATTAGCCAAAGAATATTTTACCCTTACCTGCTTTTGTTCTTTACAGACTTTGAATTATAAAATAGGCAATAAAGCATGTGTTAGTTTCCATATTACTTTATAATGCCCTTGTATTGCAAGAAATGAATAAAAATATCCAGGATTTTATTATTCTGTTACATTTAGCTGATATACTAGCATGAAAATTTGGGTTAATATTTCTCTTTTGAACATTTATTTTAGGGCTATCTGTGAAGTGCTTGAGGGTTAAAAAAAATTACCTGATGGATTGTTTCCCTAAATGTCTGAGTTTGTTTTGCAATAAATGCAATGTTCTTCATTCTCCTAAAAGCAAAGAAGAAATAATTTATCTGAAGAAGAATGTAAAAATTCCATGAAATAGAATTTGATGTCTTTGTCCATATTTGGGGGTTTTACGTTACACAACTGAAGAACAAAAATGACTGAAAGATATTATAAAAAGGAAAAATGCTAAGGTTTATATGAATATCGTTGTAGCTACATCATAATATGTATATTTAATATTTCTACTTATGTAGGAGGTATTTCAAGAAAACATTTAAATAATTTCAAACTTTCTTTTTGAAATTTTAATATCAACCTTTGATATGAAATAGTTGAAATATAGAAAAAATAGCAAAAAATAGCAAAAAATAAAGTTTAATTTCATTTTGAGAGGTTTAACCTATAGAATTCATATGATAATTATGTTATAATTATATAAATGCTTCTTAGAAAAAGTCAAACATATAAGGAAATGTGTGTGTATACATGAAGATCCTCTATCTTTAGGAGAAATAATAACTCAAAGCTCTTGATAGTTAGTGACCTTCAACTTATCCAACCTAAAGTTATAAATATAGGTCACGTCAACCTCCTTTCAAATTTTACCTTGAGACACTGTGAAAATCAGTGTCTACTTAAAGGTATAAAAGGATTATGTAGATTGAGATAGTTCATGAATCAGTAAGTTAACAACGAATTTAATTCTGAAGCACAATTATTTGGGAAGAGAAAATCCTCTAATTTTATACAGAACATCTCAAAAGCAAGAAGGAAGTGATTTCAGTTAGGGTGGCATTGTCTTTTACTGCACAGAATATAAGTTCCTAAAATCCAAGTTACCATGCACACTTATGGGTTTTACAACTTTCCTCCAGATAATGTTTCCAATCTATAATCAGTGAAAGTTAGTAACGAGCACAAAAGAAAACAAAACATCACATAGTAGCTTCTAACATATGGCAGAGTCAATTCTTAAAAATGTTACCTTTTTATTTCATAATTTATTATCTGCATAGATCTGTTAGCCAATCATTATTTCAAAAATGTTTTTAATACACTGTTAGTACTGACCCATAGACATTCTGTGGTAGAGAAGCCTTTTAAGTATGTTATCCTAGAATTTTTCAAAGTCAACTATTAAAACTTTTTTTAAAAAACTACCAGACAATAGCAATTTTGGGGAACCGATGGTTTCAGAGACTCTGTCAGGAAAACAGTAATATGAGTAATATTGTCTTTTACTTTTCCTCAGATGTGAGAGTCAGGATTTACAGGGTCCCAGGCATTGCAATGGACATTTATGTGGGAGGAGCTCCAATTACAGCCAACGAAGGCTTTGAGGTTGGCTTATACCCTGGGAGGCAGCATAAGGGGTGAGGGGGAGGTCAGAGGTGTGCAATTCTATGCCTTCATCTTCATTTTAACCATTAGAGTTCAGATGCTATCTGAGGCAGATAAAAAAAAGAAAAGCCTTCCTCATTTTTTAAAATTTTTATAAAATTTCATGGTTAAAAGAAAAGCTTGAAAGTTGATCTTCTAAATTATCAAGGGGAAACAAAAATCAATATCAATTCCATTAATGCCCCTTCCTTCAGCCTTGCCTCCATCCAACCAATGCCATCTGAATACCTCCACCAATACCAACCAATGCCATCTGAATGGCCTTTCTGTAGTTATAATCAGCTCTGGTGAAACACGTTGGGACCTTCCTCTGGGGACCCAGGTGTTCAGCCCCAACATTTTCTCCATTTCCTTCCTTGTAACTTCTCTTTCACGACATTGGACATCTCTTACATCTGCCTACACGGATCATTTTCACCCTCAACTTGTAAACGAGTGTTTGACTTTGTTACCCATGCGCGCTGTCTCTCCGGAACGTCACAGGGTGGTGGACCCCAGAGCAGGACTGATTTGGAGAATTCAGAATCCGGGCTTCGCCCAGCTTTTCTCCAGCTCAGTCCTGCCCTGCTCTCAGGGGTTCGTACTGCCAAACCCGCTTGTGCTCATTTCCTTCCGGTGTCTCCAGCTCTTCGAAGGTTCTCCTGTTCTCATGATCAGATGCAAATTCTTTGTTCGGATGCCTTTCATAATCCGATTCTTGGCTACTCACAAACTTGATCTCTCGTCTCGTCTGATCGCACATTCAGTGTTCTTCCTTCCAGGTGTGTCTGGACGATTTTACCCTTGGTGTCTCAACTTCCAGGAAGCTCTCCTAGAGCAACTAAGACTGATATTTACATCCTCCTGTATCTTTCGATAGATAGCTAGTATCCAGGTAACTGCTTACTCAATGTGACTGCTGAGGACTCTGTTTATTTGGGAAATGTATTAATAGATATAAATGATTAATGCATATGTGTATGTTTAAAGGGATATAATGGCAACAAATCTATACTTTTAGCTATGGGAATCATATTAGTACTGCAACATCATGCTTTGACATATTAGTGAGAAAACCTTGCCTAACACAGAAAATGCTACATTTTAGTAAGGATGAAGATTACAAAGAACAATGAGCTGTTATATGGCAATGCATTTCTATGAGGCCATCTCCCCAGCAACACTAAGGGAAACAGAAGGATGTATAACCTCCTGCCATTTTGCCATTGTAAATGGAAGTGCGGGAAATACAACACTATTAACTGTGTTTTGTACTTCCTGGAAAATCCAGGGAAATGGTTTTCCCTGGGGACACTCATGCACAAGGGACAAGTAACGAGAACAAGGTTGACATTCCCAGACCTCACTGCTTCCAAACCTTTGCAGTCTAGTGTAGACTGAGGTCACAGTGACTGTATTCTCTTACCAAGAGAGTCTTTGATCTGGTTTTCTAACTAATTTTTTCAATGTTTTTTATTTTATTTAAAAAAATTATCTTGTAGGGCGCCTAAGTGGCTCGGTCCGTTGAGCTTCTGACTTAGCTCAAGTCACAATCTCACAGCTTGTGGGTTGAGCCCCGCATCTGGCTCTGTGCCCATAGCCCAGAGCCTGGATCCTGCTTGAGATTCTGTGTTTCCCTCTCTGTCTGCCCCTCCCCCACTCATGCTCTGTCTCTCGGTCTCTCATAAATAAATAAACATTAAAAAAATAATAATAAATATCTTGTAAGAAATGATAAATATGGTTGCCTTTTAAAAATATATATATTAATGCTACTGAACTAACAGTGCAGAACTTGCTTTACACGGAGGTCAGTTAACCATTTAGAACACCGTCCTTCCCTTTCCTGAGATCTGTGCTTTATCATAAGACCTTTTGCTTCCACAGTCACGTCAGGGCTGGAGGTCCTGAGCAGGATGCGGTACAGACAGACAAAATGTGAACAGCTACAGGGTATCAGTAGTATTGTTGCTGTGGTCTTCTCGAACCCAAACACTTAAAAAATCTGCTGGACATATATTCTTTTTTTTTAATGTTTATTTAGGTTTTGAGAGACAGAGAGGCAGAGCATGAGAGTGTGAGGGGCAGAGAGAGAGGGACTCACAGAATCTGAAGCAGGCTCCAGGCTCTGAGCTGTCACCACAGAGCCCGACATGTGGCTCGAAGTCATGAACTGTGAGATAATGACCTGAGCCGAAGTCGGACGCTTAACCGACAGAACCACCCAGGCGCCCCTGCTGGACATATGTTCTTAAGGATTCTTCCCACATGCATATCAAGGAGAGAAAATAACTTAATATCATTTAATTACTTTAATAAAGTATTGGTATAAAGTATTGGTATAAAGTAAGTATAAAGATGTAACAATTACCTCTTTTTTTTTTCTTTTTGTATTTAAAATAACTTTGGGGCTCATTTCACGGAACGAGACCACCTTCCTACAGTAAGGCCAGCACAGTGGTTTGCCCAGGACTCTCCTGGCTTAAGCCTGCTGTCTTGACATAATTATTAATAGCTCCCCATTGCTGTGCAAGAGTCACAGTTTCAGCGATGCATGCTCTGTTCATCCTAAACAGACAGACTCTTTCCCTCCCTCCCAATTCTCAGATCGCCTTGAAGTTAAGATCTTCCAGTAACAGTCAGAAAATGGAAAGAGGATGATTACTAATCCCAGAAGGTTTTCGTTTTTTCCCAAGTCAAGCTTGTACTGACTAAAATCTCATTCTTACTAGGTGGTGTGCCCAGGTGGCACCATGATAATGTGCCTACGGTCTCCTGACTCGTCACTCTTTCCCAGGCGGGAATACCTCGACATGTGACATGTCGTGTAGAATGTCCACATGTGGGTTTTCTCCCTTGCCACGTCGAGAGACAAAACAGGACCCAGGCACGGGTTTGGATTGCACTAGCCTTAAAGAAAAACTCAAAACAGTTTCAGGCTTTCAGATCTGTGTTCAGATGGGTTTGATTTCCTCCCCTCTCATGTATGAGGTGTGAGACTCTTTCATGTCATCATGAGACTTTGGAGACAATTGTAGCTATAATATTTTCTTGGTAAAAATCACACGGGCTTTTTTCTACCACTTTAATCATTTTTAAAGTTATTTATCACATTAACTTAATAAGTCTTATGAAATTGAGGAATAATAAAATTAGTAAATATGCTAAATTAATTTAATACTCATGAGCCTACCCTGAGTTGAATATTTTATTCAAAATAAAATCTTTAGTCACAGGAAAAGTTTATGGCAGTCTCTCTGAGAGCCGTCACAAGAGCCATGGCACCTGAGATTCTGTATTTAGAGAAGTATTTCTTTGGCATTAGGCAAAGGCAATGCCCAGACAGTGAAATCTGACAAGTGTGTACTTTCACTCTGTCAAAAAAAACAATGGCCACCCTTAAATAATGTGAGCTTTTGTGTGACGATCTAGATTCCTAAGAGCTGAATACACTCACCCGGTTCATACGTGGCCTGGGCTGCAGGACTGCACCATGGACTCCTACCTTCTCCAAGGTTCAAATCTCCCACTTTCCGTATGCTGCCTTCCGCCCACATTTCTATCACTGTCTTGTTTTATTTCCATCTGTTTCTTGAAATTCTGCACAACCGTTAATTTTTAGGTAAAATAAAAGTTTCCTAGGAAGGGATTACTCATGAATCCTTCGAATTAGTGGGAAGGAATATATCAGTTTATTTCTTAGCCCATACTTTGGAAAGGAGAAAGTGGAGAGGACCTTAGGAATCGGTGTGTCCTGAGAGAGAAACGACGTTCCTCCGTGGGGACCAGACCCCCCGAGTCAGAAACTGCAGCCGTGACTCCAGCACTGGGAAAAGATTAGCGGTGGGTAAGGGGTCCATTGTGTTTTAAAGTTTGTTTGATCCGACTATCCCTAACCGTGAGAATGCTCTTCATCGCTCAGTATGCGTCAGTCTCAAAGAAAGATGCTTTGTGGAAAAGGCACCCAATTCGACAATACGAGACCTTACTAAGTCAAGTAAGGGTGACAAGCATTTACCCCCTGGCTCAAATCTCTAAACCTCAAATTCCTCCACACTGTGATTCTAACACGTTACCTACAAAACTAAACTAAAAAAAAGGTTTTCCCCATTTGGATATTGGAGATATTGATACGGAAAAATAATAAACACTTTGTTTAAAAAAATCGTGTTTGGGAAAAAAATTTCCCCTCAGAGGCTATATCTCTTTAGTATGAAGAATATATATAACATATATTATGTATATTATAAAATATAATGTATATATGTTATACATATATATTCACTTAATATAGTTATAATGTTTTATGGAAACAGGTTTGTTTTATTAAATTCAAACTCATTTCTCTATAATCAGAATAAAGCATGATTTATCTTCTATTAACAAAAATGAGGATCTTAAATATGATATGTGATAATCAGTTAAAATACTGACAGGAGCTGGAAGTTGTTTCAGTTACATCGTGATGCCTGCAGCACACTTCTGGGAGCTGACCTGAGCACATTACCTTTGTTGCAGCATCAAAGCAGATAAATCCTGTGCTGAAGTCAATCGTGAGTCCCATTAGATGACTTTCGAGCACACACGCATACGTCTTGCACTAGACAGAACAGAAAAGACTGTTATTTTTTTGTGTGATTCACCCAATATCACTTAATAGCCAACATGTATCAAAGACTGAGTGACAGCTCCTGTAATAAGTTGTTTATACAATAGCTAACGTATTATCAGCAATAGTTGTATGAGAAGCATGGTATTATTGACATCTTAGTCTGAATAAAACTGAACAGTTTTCCACCTGCCAAGGGGGACTGGGGGCTGAGATTCCAATCCTGAGTCACCTGAACAGGTGTTTCCCCTGTGCTGCACTGACACCCTTTGCTATACCAGCAATACGACTGGTATCAAAATGTTTAGGTGTCAGCAAGGTGAAGTTACATTGTTACATTCCGAAGCTAAACATCATTGCATTTTCATTAAACCGAAAGTGAATTATTAAAGGTTAAGGTATTAATTCAATTCTTGGCCTACCAATTTCATGGATATTATTAAAGGAGAATTCTCAGGCACACGGACACAGGTTCAGTAATCAAGGCAAAAAATATAAGAACATCTGTACCTTAAGAGTCTATGATGTAATGTTCACCCACGTGGTACAAGTGATTTTCAAAGTTACTTACCCCTTGTTTCCTATTTGTATAAACCTACTGATTCTTCAAAAATCGACAGGATTTTTTACACGGAAATCAGTTTAAATTATAATTTTACTCATATAAAGGTTTTGGAAGACAGAGAAAATAAAGATACTGAAATTTAACAATAACAAATATGAAATAAAAAACTGGAACTTATATGCCACATGATGCATTTTTATGTCCACGGGCCAATTTTATTTGCATTTAATTGCAAACTGTACTGGGGTATTCAAATGAATACTCATAATTCACAAACAAGGAGGGAGAGAGAAAGGAAGAGAGACAGAAACCAATCTCAAGCAAATTTTCAATACCAATAGTTACATGATATTTGTAACTGTATATAAAAGCACATTAAATTTGTACTGTATATAAAAGTACATTAAATGAATCACATTCCGATGATAATGATGGCTAAATGCATTAAGGTGACTTCCCCTAAAATCTATATTCATAGTTTTAAGCCCAATTTGCATAGGAAAGTTATAACTATGTCAAATTATTCCTTTGGAGTGGAGTTTTTCAGAAACCAGCTCAGAAAACAAACTTAATGGGCCTTGTAGGTTCAGTTTTGGGTGTAATTTTGTTTAATGCAGGGGCATCTCCATGCTAATATCTACCCAACACCACTTTATTAAAACTACTATCAGTAATAAGAAATGTCTGGGGCGCCTGGGTGGCTCAGTTGGCTAAGTGTCCAACTTCGGCTCAGGTCATGATCTCATGGGTCATGAGTTTGAGCCCCATGTCGGGCTCTGTACTGACAGCTGGGAGCCTGGAGCCTGCTTCAGATTCTGGCTCTCCCTCTCTTTCTGTCCCTCCCTTGCTCACACCCTGTTTCTCTCTCTCAAAAATAAATATTAAAAAATAAAATATTTAAAAAGAAAAGTTCAAGGCTATCACATTCTCTCTAATTTAGACATAAGTGTTTGCTATTCTCAATTCCTATAATTTCAAAGAATATGTCAGGTGAAAACACCTACAGTACAGAACATTAAAATTTATCTCGTTAAGCTCAAAATTACAAACAGAAGCAATTCATCAATAATCATTAAATTGAAACATATATAAATTGAGACTCACTAAAGTTTAATTCTATAATTTATAATCTTTTAGTAAACATATAATTACAATAATTAATGTTTTAATATCATAATATTTGATTTATTGTTTAATTTTCATGTTTATCTTATAATGAAAATTGAATTATAGTTAGAAAAAAGTGAAAAATTATACTTTTCAGAGATAATTTGCAACATTTGAAAGATTTCTAGACAATTATATACTATTACACAATATTTGAAGATAATCACACATAAAATGTTTCTTAATATGTCCGTTTGGATGACAGCTAAATGTCTGTAGCTGGATAAAACACGTAATAATAATTAAAGAAAATCAGTTTTGTAAGCTAAGTCCTATTTTAAGGGTGGCTGGATGCCTTAGTTAGTTGAATATCTAACTCTTGATTTCAGCTCAGGTCATGATCCCAGGGTTATGGTATAGAGCCCCATTTTGAGGCTAACAAAAGGTAACAAGATATTAAAAAAATTTAATGTTTATTTATTTTTGAGAGAAGGAGAGAGAATGAGAGAAACTGAGGAGGAGCTGAGAGAGAGACAGAGAAGAATCCAAAGCAGGTTCCAGGCTCTGAGCTGTCAGCATAGAGCTTGATGTGGGGCCAGAACTCAAGAACCATGAGATCATGACCTGAGTCAAAATAGGACACTCAACCAACTGAGGCACCCAGGTGTTTTAAAGTATTATATATTTCATTTTCACTTGCTGTACACATTTTAAAATGGTATTATGAGATGGTCCAAAGAAAAGCATTGCTCAGACATTACCTTAGAGAATATGAAGCTCAGAGCCAAAAAAAAAAAAAAAAAAGGTATCAAATTACATCAAAACACATAATGTTATCTCATTTCTAAACACCAGGAGACTTAAAACGAAATCTTAAATTGAGACCATCAGAGAGATAATGTTCGTGTAGCTGCTTCCAAGTGTGATACTCTAGGAAAATGATAATTAGGAAAGCTTAAAAATATCATTATGAATAACAAAAGTGTCCATTCCTATTCAACCAACATATTTTAGTGCCTAAAATGGTCTTGGGTGTCGATACTTGAAATAAAATAATGTAGAAGATTTTTCATCTTTCCATTTTTGATATTAAACTATTTGTTGAATTGAGGTTCTCTGCAGCTAAGTTATTTAAACTTAGGTTTATTCTTAGGTATATTCTTCGGTCACATTAACATTTTAAGATACATGCAGATCAGCAGACCTGTTAGAAAGGATCAACTGAGCAGGGAAACAAGGGAAAGTTGAGTCTCCTCCCTGTCCTTTCCCCTGGTTGTCCTGCTACACTGGGGCGAACTGGTATGTTCAATAGAGAAGGTTATAGTCAGAAATAAAGGAAATTAAAATATGTTACAAATCAGTTCAACATATTGCAAAAATACACAACCGGTTCTCCTAATACAGGCAAGCATTCCCGGAGAGTCAGTGTTATCATCATATGGATTTTCATCATATGAGTCATCATTATAGAGTCATATAGAGTCATCATTATAGATTTGTTTTTGAAATTAAGTGTCCATGTGTCTCTTTAGGTCCCGGCTCTTTGAGTCCGTTGGCATGTGACAGGACACATCGCAACTGCTCAATTTCTCATTGGTCTCTGTCAGACCTCAGCCGCGGAACCCGTATTTGGGAGCCTCTTCTATTCCATGGTCCCATGAATTGTACAGGCTGAAGGCTCTATGAATTTTGATCTAGATAGCACTCCACGCATAAGAAATAAAGCTTAATAAATATCTGCTGAAATCTAGTGATGTACAAAAGGCACTGTATTCAGATGTTAGATGAATAAAATAATTCCAAGCAACCTATACGTTAGTGTGGGGAATGACAAGCATACATCCCTCCAACACAAGACAGAGTGTGAGAAGACCTAGGAAAACAGACACACACACACACACACACGACATTGGTGTGCACATGTGAGACAGGTTTGAACAAGATTGTTGTGGGAATAGTGGTAATAATGAGCAGAATGAGCTGGAAATAAGGAAAATCTTTGTGATGACATGACCTCTGAAAAATGTCACAAATTCCCTGTGTAGTTTTGAAGAGTAGAGATGAAGGAAATTACTTCTAGAAAGAAAAAGCTTTGTGAGAGAATGAAGCCATTCAGGCTAAACGTAAGGTGGTCATGATTGGAGAACAGGTGGTGGCTTTGTAAAAAATTAATTAAAATCACAGCATTTCTACTTCGAGATTTAAATTCTAGGAGAGCAGTCATTTTTGGGAGTCACGAGTCCTAAGATTTCACAGGCTCTCACCTGTATCCGTTCCACTTCCAGAAAGGTTGCTGTTTGGAAGGCTCGTTCCCACTGGGCGAGGTCAGACTCTAACTCCACGGAGAAGTAGAGGTCTTCCCCAGACTCGGACTGCACGGTGAAGCAGTGTTTCCGCCGGTCCAGCAGGTCACTGTCCTGATGAAAGCCTGGAGTTACACAGGCTGGCACACATCAATTCGTACTGCTAACGTGGCCAGACCTTGCATCAATGTTGACTAATGCGTGGTGGATTTGCCATGGTCATAAGGATTACGCCTTGGAATACCACTAAATCTTCGCTAAACATGGTCATAGCAGCCTAAACTCCACACCTCAAAGCCCATAGCCAATGTAATTCTTCTCTGTATCGACACTGAAGCACACCCATAAAACAGAAATGAGGATTTCTGGCTTCTACGCCTACCAGCAACATAAGTTTCAAAGCATTTAACACATGAGATTCAGTTTTTACTGGATGAAGGGATAACACACAGTCTTCTTTTCTTTTCCCGTTACAGAGCTGTCAAGGTGATGAAGTTAAGTAATACTTATCAGCGTGTCTGCAAATTTTAGAAGGTTAACTAGCATGATTTTTTCTATTGAGTTGATTTCTTTAACCCTTAAAGCCACATGGAAATATTCATCTACAGGAGATATGAAAAAAAAATTAGTCTAAGTTGTCTAAAAAAAGTATTGCTTTTAAAACATACATATTTACCTTACTTATGTAACTGTATTTAATGGAGTCAAGAAGACTTTGACACGGCAATTTCTTGGTCTTGTTAGAAGTTTTCAACTGTGTTCATACATCTAGTGTATGTCAACTTCAGGGATATTAAAAGAGAATGCTAAGAATTGATGAAATAGGGTAATCCCAAGCTGTATGTCAGATACAGGCTTTGAATTGCATGTGGAGTGTATTGAAAATGGTCACAGAGTAATCACTGGGGTCTTTCACTATTTCTCATACAGAGCTATAGAAAGGTATCGTTAAACACTCGACAATGTTAGAAGGAATTCTCTGTTCTGGCAGGTATTTTCAAAATAATAACTATTTTATCAATAAATTCAATTTTCTGTTTTTCATATTTGGATGCTTAAATTTCAGAGGAGAGTGAATGAATGGCAGATACTTCTGGTTGTAGAATTTAGCTTTGATAACTGCTGTCACAAGATGCTCAGGGGCTTAAAGAAAGTTACATTTATTGATTGATTTTCTTATACTATCTTAGGGTAAAAAAATGAAAACATAATATCTTCAAAAATGTAGTCCAGCGGTAAGCAATTGTAAGGTAGTTTTTTATCATTCGGAGCCTACAATGTCTAGCTGAGTGACAAAGACAGATATTAAGTAAATTACTATACAAGTAGATAGGTCAGGATGGATTGTTATAAGGGCCATTACGGACAGTAAGAATGCAGTTCACACCAAATTGGATTGGTGAGTCAGGAAAATGCTCTAGGGTGTAAATTTTAAGCAGTGTCTGGAAGATGAATAGAAGATTGAAGGTAGATGGACAGGAAGAGGCCTTTTGCTCACAGAGGTATTGGTGTGGGCAGAGGCCTGACGCAGGAGCTTCAAGTCCATTCCAGAAACCCAGGGAGCAGGAGAGAGAGAGGTTGGGAGCCATTGCTGAGACAGGAGATAGGTCACTGGACAGGTCATGAATTTTGGACTTCAACATAAGTGTAATGACTGCTGTGTAAAAAAAAAAATCAGCAAATCCTTTATTTATGTTGTAGATATTTCAACTCCTATATTCCTTATCTACTTGGTAACATTGGCACAAAAACCATACCTAAATACTGTAGGGTTTCTGGAACCAATTTTATGGTTTATTCAAGAGGTCTTGACTTTCCTTGTAATATAAAATTGTAACGAAATAATCAACGTCATTATTAGCCAGGAAGCTGTTGGTATTATTTTTCCTTCTTCTATGTTGCCATTAAATCTTAAAATAACCTCCATTTAAGATTTTCTGTTTTCTTGGCAGCTTAACTACCTCGCTCTTTTGAAATTTGATTTAGCATCTCCTATTGCATTACCCACCCAAGCACTGAGGCTCTCAAAGATAGAGAGTTCTCTATTCAACTCCGCAAATATAAGTTCAACATCTGTGAACACTTGTGGTCATTGGTCACTGCTGTTTATAAGGCACTCTGTGTATACTGACTCAAGCTACATGGATGTGGGCATCCATCCAGGCACTCAGGCCTCACAGTTTCCTGAGGGAGACAAATATGTAAAAATAATGAAAAGTATCACGACAGTGCTATATAGCTAAAGTGCTTAAGGAAATAGAATAGGAGCAATAAATCATTCTTGAAAGTGGGAAGGAGGAAATTTTGTTCCCGCAGGAAGAATGTCTTATCATCCAGGATTTAGAGACCCATGCGAGAGCAATTGGTTGCAAGCCTGAATGGGCTCAGGTGCTCCAGCTAAGATATTCAAATGACTGCCTGTGCCAGGAGAACCCCCTTGAGGGTTTGAGGTAAGAGGCAGAATCCAGGGCTTTAGATAGAGAGGAGTAAGGGAGGCAGAAGATGGAAAAAGTAATACGTTGGAATCCTTTTTTAGAAGTTTAGCAAAAAGGGATTACAGCCCAAGCATTTGAAAGAGCTGCTTTAAAAGTAAGCATCCAAAATATACATAGTCCTCAGTCTCTCCCCCTCGTAGTGCATCCGCTGTAGTGATAAGAACACAGGCTGCAGCCTCAGATGCTGTCTGGATTCAAATCTCAGCTCTTCCATTTTTTAAGATTCACCAAGATAATGCATGTCAATCTTAGCATTGCTTCTGATGTATAGTAGTTCTTAATTAACATTAGAAATTTCTATTACCAACGCGGATATTCAATAAAATAAATATATATGTTGTTCCCTAATCTCTATCTACGTCTTTGATTTGCTCTCTGTTCACTTTGCTTATCTATTGTCAGTGAGAGTTTGGCCCCAGTAGAAACAATAGCCTCCACAACACTCCTTGCTCATTGGAAAGGATCATTTAATTAATGGTAATAAAATAACAGCTACACAAATCATGAGCACTATTTTTGTGCATTGATCTCATTTATGACTTCTCCTTCAGAAGTATCCTCTTTTTTTTTAGATTGATTCCAAGTCTTCTGGACACTTCCTGCAGACTAATCACCAAATGCTGTTTTTCTTATGATTTCTCTCAGATTCACAAAGTAATACTACACGGAAACAACAAATTACAAACGTTTATGCTTTTCTATGATACTCAGAGGTCAGTGGCATAATCAAAATGTTTTTTTTACTAAAAAAGAAAAAAAACAAAATAAACTATGTGTTTAGAATAATTATTAAGATGGCAGACATAGCTAGCCATAAATTTTCTATTGTATTTTATTTTTTTAATGTTTATTTTTGAGAAAGAGAGCGAGTCACAGTGTAAGCAGGGGAGGGGAAGAGAGAGAGGGAGACACAGAATCTGAAGCAGGTTCCAGACCCTGAGCTGTCAGCATAGAGCCCAACTCTGGGCTCAAACTCACGAACCGTGAGATCGTGACCTGAGCCGAAGTTGGCCACTTAACCGACTGAAACACCCAGGCGTCCCAATTTTCCAGATTTAAAACATGTAAGATTAAAGGCAGAAAAAGGTGCCAAAAATCAGCAAGTTATTCCTACGGCAAAATTTCTACATCTAACACTATGGTTTCTTCTCTCCTTCACGCAATAATCATTTCGTCCAAACTTGCTAATATGTCAAGTTACTTGTTTCACACTTTTCCGGTTAGGCTTATCATTGCTCTAAATATAGGTATTCTTTTCTTCAAGTTAATGACATTTGTGGAATTGAAAATAGAAATGAAAAAAGAATAGGCAGAGGAAGGAAGAATATTTTGGCATTATTATATTAAATATAAATTAATTTATAAACTATATGACTTAATTAATGTGTTTGTGACTGCTATGTTTGCTACTGCTTCCTTTACTTGCACTTATAGTGAATCAGGAAATCATTTGATCATTAGGCACAGTTATTCAAAACAAACAAAATGTAATTTTTAATGAAACAGGAATACCAGGCCCAGCAGGGGTTCGTCAGATACAAATAATAGTTTCCAATCTTTTGTGACTATTCCAATAGTTAAAAATGAGAGGGAAAAACATACCATCAAAATTAAATTTGCCGATTAATTTTGAATTAGACTTTCAAGAATGATTGAGTCCCTAAAGGGACTTATTAAAACTACAAGTCCTGTGCAAAAAAAACGATGGTTTTTATAACATTAAAAAATTTGAGAGAGAGAGAGAGTGCAAGTGCTTGAACTGAGGAGGGGCAGAGAGAAAGGGAGAGAGAATCCCAAGCAGGCTCCGTGCTGTCAGCACAGAGCCCGATGCAGGACTTGATCTCACCAACCTGTGAAACTGAGCTGAAATCAAGAGTTGGATGCTTAACCAACTGAGCCACCCATGGCCCAATACTATTTTAATTTTTATGAAAATATGATTCTTAACATTGCTGTGTGGTGAAAATTTTCATATAAATCAAAATATTGTTAGGAATATTTTACTTTATTGGATTTTGTAAAAGAGAGATTTGGAAACTTCACTCAAAATATTATAATTCTGATTGTATATATTCCAGAAGAAAAATGACATTTATGTACTATTCAGTCAATATGACCAATGTGGAAAAATAACTTTTGCATTAAGTTATAGTGACAATAATTACATAACTTCCATTTTCTCTAGGTAGGAATACATCAACAGTAAGTGAAGGTAATATACATAAATTTAAATATTTCCATTTTTTATGACTATGTCAGATACCAAGACATAAAAACTTACTTTTCTATTGAAACATCACCTAATGTCTGTCAGAGTAATTATTTTGAACATCACCTAGCCTTTTATTATCACTTCTATATTCACAGGTAAATCTCATGATCTGAAAAAGCACTAAAGTTCAACTTCTGAAAAAAGTAATTTAAAGAAGTATTTATAATTATTAATTTTAAAATGAAACTCAAGATCTTTTAGATGCTAAAAATAAAATCAAGACAGGTGAACATTCTATATATGTAAATCAATTCAGTTTTGTTTTTTATTTTAGTAGCCTTATCTGGGAAAAGAAGGAATAAAACTTTAAATTTCTTTGTTCTTCTTAGGCAATTGGAATTGCCGGTATAAATGAACATTATAACAAATTTCAGAAAAAACACAGTGCATATTCTTCAAATGTAATCTCTAGATTAATCTGTATAAGAATCCATCAAAATCGGCTACCATCCTTATTTCCCTGAGGAAGGAACTAGGTCTTAGACATAGAGGTCACTCCCCCCATTTTGAACCTGTTTGGCCCCGGGGATTATGATTCCATCAGTTTGGGACTTATTTGGCTCAAATATGAATGTCAGTTTTACCACTTCTTTTCACCTTCCTTAGAATCAGTTCAGGCATTTTTTAAAAAGAAGCTGATAATACCTGCTTCAAGATTCTTGTAAGGATTAAATGAGTTGATACATGTATACCACTTCGGAAAGTAATGGGCACATATGATATTAAGTGCTCCATAATATCGCTAATATCACATGATATCACTAATCACAATGTTAGCCATCACTAATGTTAACTATTACTAAAAATCTGTAATAGATCAGACCCAAATCCCATGTACACTCTAATACACACACACACACACACACACACACACACACACACACCCCTTTCTCTGTACTACAGTGTAAAATTGCTATGATACAAGGTAAGGTTATATAAGGAGAGGCAGGAAGGCTTCGTTTTCTAACAAAATTAACTATTGGTATTCATACCGAAAGGGCAACGTGTTTGCCAGAATTGTTTATTATATAGGCAAATTTGACTTTCACCATTTTCTAGATATTTGTGTGTGCTGTGTGTATATGTGCCCATATAGGTGTGTGAATTCCGATCCTGTTTAAAATAGCTTCCTAAATGTTAATTAACCATGACCCTTATAGATATCCACTTATTGTTCCTGTTAATAATATTTGCCATTTGAAAAATATTACACTTGTTATCAAATTTATCAAATCTTTTTACAGACATCATCCCATTATCCCTTTTATATTTGGGAAAATTAAGGCTTGGAAAGGTCTCATAACCTAAACAAGTATAAATAAGAAAATTCAGAGATTCTGAAACCATACCCCATGGGGTTAATGAGGTTGAAACTAGCAGAGGGTTTAAAGCTTGTTTTTCAGAGAATGGTTTCCCCATCCTCAGCTATTGTGTCTTTTCAGATGCCACCAGCAAACCCACTAGCTGTCTCTGCAGAAGCCTGACCACAAGGCTAACTGATGTGGTTCCAGCTTATGCACAAGAAAGACTCTGCCCTAGACCCCATCCAGCTTATACCCTCCTTGGGAGCAAGTGCATAGCCTTCTCCTTGTCCTAAGACAACCTCCTGATGTAAGGGGCTGTATTTTACCTTGATCTGATGTTAAGTCTCTACCGCAAAGTGAACCGGGGTGTGTGTTACATATATGTTTGTTCAATGCACACGCTCCACATTTCCTCACGAATAGTCACAAGTTTCTCCACCCTTTTTATCAATATGAATGTAATCTCTTACCCTGGATTTCCTCTTTAAATAGCTCTTCCCCTCCTAGCCTGGATGATGGGAGACAGTCTTTAGACATCAGTCAGCCTTTCCCCACGCCTCTTGAATTAAACAATCTTTCTTTTCCAACCAACACTTGATGTTCGACTATTGGCTTTCAAGCAGCAAGTGACTGAACTTGGGTTAGTAACAACTCTAGGGTACAGACGTAAAATATGTTTTTAAGAAACATACTCACTATTCACAGTTTTTTCTGATTATTGGCATTAGAATACATATTCTAAGATTAGGATTCTTAGGTTCAGAAATATCTGTGGGGGAGGGTATAGCCTAAATATGGTAGGTGTTGGACCCATTAACCCAGACCGCCATGACCCCAGCAGAGTGGCAGTCTCAAAGGACAAAACTCTCCCTGGCAGGATCCCTCTCAGCCCTGGAATTAACCTGATTCAGATGCAAATACATTAACTGTTATCTTGTCTGAAGCCAAGGTTGTTTTTCTCCAGGACTCTTAGTCAGGGATAAGTTGACCTCAGGGACTTCTCGTTCTTCCCACCTGTCCCTCAGTCACAGCATTTATAAGGATCCTCTTGTTTAAATCTATCCACACAGCAGAGTACTTAATCTTAAACCACACTTAATCTCACTCTTTGGCTTAAAATGTATGAGATTTAGCTTTCTAAAGGAAATTTAAGGAAGGAAAGCCCTATTTGAAGAAAAAAAGGGAGCGCTCCAGGAAAGACAACTAGCCCATGTCGAAAATAAATCCTGTATACCTTCAAAGAGAAAATGGTTTTTATATGATAATGTTTTTAATTTTTTTAAATGCTTATTTATTTTTGAGAGAGACAGAGACAGAGCACGAGCCGGGGAGGGGCAGAGAGAGAGGGAGACACAGAATCTTAAGCAGGCTCCAGGCTCTGAGCTGTTGGCATACAGCCTGACTCAGGGCTTGAACCCACGAATCTTGAACCCAAGAGATCATGACCCGAGTGGAAGTTGGACACTTAACCAACTGAGCCACCCAGGTGCCCCTCTGATAATGTTTTTAAAAAGTGAATGACATATAAACAGCATATATTTATCAAAGGAAATTTTCAATCCTTGTATTTGATTTGCATACTTGATTTCTTATTTAATATACTTGAATCAGTTTTTATTACCATTTTGATTGATATCAGCATTTTCCCTAGGACTGTTATTGAAATAAGTAGAAAATTTACTACCATAAATTACAGTTACTAGAACCAGAAAAGCAAACAAACAAGCAAGAGACACACAAAACAATTGTAGTTAATTTCTTATAATAGTATTAAAAGAGATGTTTTTCAAAACTACCTATTGAGATTAATGATTTTAATTAATAGTTACAAGATTCATGTTCCAGATTTCAATTCTAATATTCTGCTTCTGAGGACAATTACATCATGCTAAAAAGAGCCATGCTTAGAAACCCGTGCTTCCATTGGAAGAGTATATGGTTTTCCAGAGAAAATGTTTTTTGAGAGAGATGTATTAATTGTTACTATACACGTGGACATCAAAAGGTCATAAACAGTAGGAATTGTGGCTGGTCATTTGGTCTTGCTTTCGAAAAATAATCCAAACCATCTCACTTCGAAATATCTTCAAAGAATGATATCCTAATTCTTAGCCTTTAATACTTGGTATATAAAGACCATCTTTCAATCTTCTACCATTCCCTTTTTAAAAATGGAATCCCTCACACTGCAATTTACATGATTTTTTTCTTAATCTTTCTTCAGACGTGATTAAAATCAAATGGTCACTACTTTTTTAAAGGTAACCTTTATATCCTTGAGGACAATTATTAAGTTGCCTCTTGGCTTTTCCTTTATAAAACCAAATGATGCAAATTATTTTATCTTTCCTCATAGGTGCTATGTTTTAGCTATTTAATTATCATAGTATCTCTCCACTGTAACCTCTCCAACTGTTTCTTCATCCTGCAAGTAGTAAAAAGCCATCAAGAAGCCAGAATGGACTCATATGTACCTGACCAACATGAGATATAAAGGGAATTACTCGTTCACCTAAAATTACATTTCTGTTTATACACCTTAGTATACTGTATTAGTGCTATGTCTGGGGAGATGTAAAAAGTGCAGATCATTGCGGGAAATGGTAGCTGGCTAGCAAACCTCTCATAAAATGTGTTCAATTAATCCTGCTCATTTTGTCAGATGAAGGGGAAGTTTTGAGGCCAAACTGCTCAATTAATACTCATGACTATAGATAATATAATCTTACTCCTGGCTTCTGAATTCTTTTTTAAAGAGCAGTTCAAGACAAAACAGAGTTCTAGTTACATCCCATTTCCATTAGATGCTGTCTTCTTTTTTTTTTAATTTGTGTTTTTTTTTTTCTTTTAAACAACACAAATAACTTTCAACTTTCTGAAAAGAGTTCCATGTTGCACATACCTACTGCTGTCTCGGAATACATTTTACCCATGGCCCATAGTAGATATTCAGTTGGCATTCAGTCAAAACAGTATTGCATGCCTGCGACATGCCAGGCAACTATCCTGGTGCGGAGAAATTTCTCTGTGCAAAACAGACCTCTCTGCCACATGTAAATTTGTTTTGAGCGTGGATGAGACAAACTATAAGGCAAACAAGGAAATGCTTAACTGTAACCTGTGAGATGCTGATGAAGCCGATTCAAACCATTTGGCAATGGTAACTTCTGGGGGCATTGTCGTTTATACAGAATTTTTAAAAAAAGGAGCTCTTTAAGGAGGTGACATTTGAAGAGAGGCATTTGGCAATGGTAACCTCAGGAGGCATTGTCCTTTATACAGAATTCTAAAAAAAAGGCTCTTTAAGGAGGTGACATTTAAAGAGAGGCATAAAGTAAAAGAGCACGTTATTTAAGATATTTGGGGAGGATGGCAAGTTCAAAGAACCTGAGGTTGGTCTGTCCCAACCATCATGGAGGTAGCAGGAGACTAGAGCAGACAGGGGAATTCCGGCTGAAGGAAGTACGCACGAGATTTTACAGTCCCCAGAGTCATTGTGGAAACTTTGGATTTTCCTATGAGCCAAGTTGAAAGCTAACAGGGGACAAAGTATTAAGTTTGAAAACAGGCAAAACAAAACAAAACAAAAGGATAAGATTAACATAGGTGAGACATGAGAGGGACCAGGGTTGTAACAGCAGTTTAGGGTATAGTTTGTTCATCAGATACGAATATGAGAGAAAGAGCTTTCAGGCAGATACCAAGTTCTTGAAAGCGAGCAACTAGAATGCTGAAGTTAGCATGGCCGTTCACTGAGGTGGGCACTTGGAGAGTAGGAGAAGATGAGTTTGAGATGTCCATCAGACACCCACGTGGAGGCATCTAAGAAGCAATAGATGCCCTCACTTGGAATACAGGAAAGAGCTCTCAATAACTTCATGATTATTGGTATATATATATACCTATATATATATATATATATATAATATATATATTTCATTGCTTTATATATGACATCTAAAGCAATGAAATTGGCAATTGGTTGGGAATATCTATGGAATGAGAGTCCATGAAGAACTATTAGCATTACTAGATCATTCTGAGTAATGTTTGGTCTTTTCTCATTATTGTACATAGTAGTGCAAACATCAAAACATATAATAAGGATAGATTTCCTTTCACACATATGAAAAGAGCATTATTGTCATTTTTACACATTTCCATTTAATAGGAAATAGGTTATATATGATATATAAGTATATATATATATCAATGCATAATTTAAACTATATAAAAATCTGCATATATATACTTATATACATACAAATGTATGCTAATGAAATGTTTAATATACATAACATCGGAAAATAGATGCTATGAAACAATTGAGCATGACATAACTCAGAGCCATCATTTATACGTGGAATAAAACATATCTCTCTCTCCTACTGTATGTAATTCTTTTCTATTCCTGTCATTTAAAAGATCATATGACCTGTAATATCCATGGTATCGATTTATGTTTCTATGTCAATAAAATACAACCATATAACCTTCATAACTCTGCTTTTACATAAATATAAAACATGCAAGTATTTTTTGATCCAAAATGATTTTTATTTCTGCAGATTGGGCAAACTCTTAGTTAATGCCCATAATTTATCTATTATATAGAATTTATTATATTAGCTCTCAAATGATCAGATCGATTAATAAATTTATCTGTGTTAATTTATTTTATGTATAGATGGTTATCACTTTTGTTCATGTGAAAGCATTTGCCCAGAGAAGATAAGTATAGGGAAGGAGACAAAGCAAACAAAATCGTGTTTGAATGTTTGTTAAATTCTTGGTTTTTGAATCCATACACGCTGTCTTTAGGGTCATTCTGATGGAATTTCACTGCAGAGAGGAATTTGCACCCTCTGCAGGGTCAATGCAGGCATTTACTGTCCTGAGACTAAGCTGGGTTGGAGTGTAAGCTCACGTCTGCTCTGCTCTCACCCTCAGTCCCATTTCTATGCTATAGCCCAATGCCTCCATGTCACCAGGACCCTAGGACCATAGGTCACACTGGAGGCTGAAGACAAAAGAAAGCCTGGCTGGCAAGGGGGGACAGGGCGACTACCGTCTCTCTGATAACAGTGCCCTCCCATATTTTGATGTGTGCAAGCCTAATTTGTCTCCAAGAAGAAGGGGACGACAACACCTAATAAGGACAACACTCCTTCATCTAATGGGAAAAGGTGAATTTATTATTTTTAGTTATTTGATTATATTCACATAATCTTACACTCAGTATATTGCCCAACTACAATTTCATCAGCCTTTTATCCCTCAGTCAAGAAGCCGAAGTCTATAAAAGAGGTACACCCTGCAGATATTGCGGGTTCAGTTCTTGACCCCTGCAGTAGAGTGAATATCACAATAAAGAAAGTCAATGATTTTTTTTGGGGGGGGTGTTCCCAGGGCATATAAAAGTTATGTTTACACTATAGCATAGTATATCAAGTGTGAAGTAGAATTATGTCTAGAAAAATGCCTTAATAAAAAATACTTTACTGCTGAATCATGCTAGCCATCATCTGAGCTTTCAGTGAGTCATAATGTTTTTGCTTGTGGAGGGTTCCACCTCAATGGGGATAGTTGCTAACTGATCAGAGCGGTGGTTGCTTAAGGTTGGTGCGGCTGTAGCAAGTTCTTAAAATAAGATAGCAATAAAGTTTGCTATGTTTATAGACTTTTTTCTTCATGAACAATTTCTCTGTAACATGTGATGCTATTTAATAGCATTTTACCCACAGTAGAACATCTTTCAAAATGGAAGTCAAACTCTATTGCTACTTTATCAGTTAAGTTTATGTAATATTCTAAATCCTTTGTCATCATTTCAAAAATCTTCACAGCATCTTCACCAGGAGTAGGTTCCACCTCAAGAAACCACTTCTTTTGCTCATCCCTAAGAAACAACGCCTCGTCCATTGAAGTTTTATCCTGAGCTTGTAGCAATTCAGTCATATCTTCAGGCTCCACTTCTAACCCTAGTTCTCTTGCTGTTTCCACCACATCTGCAGTTCCTTCCTTCATGGAAGTCTTGAACCCCATGAAAGTCATCCATGAGGGTTAGAATTGACTTCTTTCAAACTCCTGTTAATGTTGATATTTTAGTCTCTTCCGACCAAAGAATCACAAATGTTCTTAATAGCATCCAGGATAGTGAATCCTTTCCAAAATGTCTTCAGTTTACTTTGCCTTGATCCATCAGAGAAACCCTTTGTATGGCAGCTAGAGCTTTACTAAATGTATTTCTTAAATAGTAAGCCTTGAAAGTTGAATTACTCCTTGATCCATGGGCTGCAGAATGAATGTTATGTTAGCAAGCATGAAAGCCATATTACAATAGTAACATCAGAGATCACTGATCAAAGATTACCATAACAGATATAATAATAATGAAAATGTTTGTACTGTGAGAACTACCAAAATGTGGTACAGAGATGTGAAGTGAGGAAATGCTGTTGGAAAAATGGCACCAATAGACTTGCTCAATGCAAGATTGCCATACTTTCAATTTCTAAAATATATGGTGTCTACAAAGCTCAAAATAAAATGAAGTGCAATAAGATGAGACACGCCTGTATTATACAAAGATTCTCACACGATTTGCAAATTCTATGCGAGGATATTAAGAGGAGAATACTATTGGATCCATACTGTTTGAATTGTTATATTAAGCAAGTCTTTAAAATGAAATTGCCCGTTACATACAATACCCTTTCTGAAGAATCTGTCTGCACCTCATGTATGTTGTCCTCCTACTGGTATATGAAAAGATGGATCAGTGAGTTGTAGGAAATACGAATGATAGAATCAATTACTGACCTCAAAAAATTCTTATAACTGAAGATAGTGGAGAAAGAGCATTGCCTTAGTGTTCAACGGACCAAGGTTATATTTCCATCTCTGCTACTGACTGTGCAACAATGGACCAGGGAATGGATGCCACCAAAGCTCCCCATTGCACAGAGAGAGGTACCTGTTCATGGCTTCCACACAAGATATTGTTGCCAATACATATTTACCATTGAGTACCAGCCTTATTTTTGGTCTCTGGGACACTCTTGATTTCTCTTTCTATAATGTGCATGGTTGTAATAGAACTGATACAACACCCAGAGAAAAGTAACCTTCAAGAGTTATAAGGATAATGAAATTCCAGCTCATCATTAAAGAAATGTATCCATTTCCCTTAATTCTAAGCACTTGGTTGAAAGACTGTCCTGTGATTTCAAGGATGGAACGGACCTCTCATTCAAATAATTCTTTGGACTAAAGTAAAGCATATCTAGGTTTTTACATTTGCCAGAAAGCCATATCATTCAGAAAATGAGCAAGGGGAATTTCATATATTGAACAAAATTAAAAGAACTGCCTTGGTGGACAAGACTAATCCCGCTTTAGGGTGGCATACCTTTCAAGAGCAATTTAGAGATAGAAATCACCAATACTTATTCAATGCTCATTAAGTATCCTTCCTTATCATACTTATTTGTACCAATGGCCTTATAAGGTAGCTATAATTATAATTTCTGACTAAAGGGTGAATATTCTCAAATAAAGAAAAAGAAGCAATTAATCAATGACATACTACATGGAATTATTCAATCCAAAAGTCAAGTTCAGGCAATCTGATGCTGATTCATACTAACTTGTCACTGCTGTTTCTCTCAACCAACTACTAATCTGGTAATCATGTTAATATGGCACATAGAATCTAAGCAATAATAGTACATAATGAAGGGCTGAAGTATGAATATACTTTAGGCAAACAAAAACAAAAGTAGTAAAATTATCTACTGAAATAAAAGTAACCAAAACCATATTCATAAGAATTGTCTTAGTTCCTATTTAGGCCATAGATTATTGTTCAGAGCAAACAATGACAATAGTAAAATAATGAATAATTTGTATAATGTGATAGCAAAATTGAACTTTATTCCATGTTTTGATAAAATAAAAATATATCAAATAGTTAGCTATTATTTCCAAAATATTATAACCAGTATCTCCAGAGTATCAAACGACAAAACACACCACCCTACATACACAAATACATGGGTGCCCTTTGTATGTTTATATATCTATATCTTTGGAAAGGAAAACATTTCATACAGATGTATCATTTTTCTCTCAGTCTTACACTTTGTTGGCCAAAACAAATTGGAACCCATAAAGGTTTTTCTCAATGTTTTTTTTTTTTAACTTACAATGTCAGTTTTGACAAGATCTAACTTTTGATAGGTCTAAACCTTTTATGCTGTTGGTGGGAATGCAAACTGGGGCAGCCACTCTGGGAAACAGTATGGAGGTTCCTCCAATAGTTAAAAATAGAACTACAATATGATTCAGCAATTGTACTACTAGGTATTTACCCAAAGCATACAAAAATACTAATTCAAAGGGATACATGCATCCCAATGTTTATAGCAGCATTATCAACTATAGCCAAATTATGGAAAGAGCCCAAATGTCTATCGACAGATGAATGGATAAAGATGTGGTATAAATACAGAGTGAAATATTACTCAGCCATCAAAAAGAATAAAATCTTACCACTTGCAAGGCTTGGATGGAACTAGGGAGTATTATGCTAAGCAAAATAAGTCAGTCAGAGAAAGACAAATACCATATGATCTCAATGCTATGTGGAAGTTAAGAAATGACAGATTTTAACAGATGAACGTAGGAGGAAAAAAGAGAGAGGCAAACCATAAAATAGACTCTTAACTATAGAGAACAAACAGGGTTGCTGGAGGGGAGTTGGATGAGGGGATGAGGTAAATAGGTGATGGGTATTAAGAAGGGTACTTGTGGTGATGAGCACCGAGTGTTACATATAAGTGATGAATCACCAAATTCTACACCTGGAACTAATATTACACTGTGTGATAATTAACTGGAAGTTAAATAAAAACTTGAAAAAGAAAAAAAAAAGATTAACCTCAATAGTAAATATAAAAACATTTGTTTTAATGTTTATTTATTTTTGAGAAAGAGACAGAGCGTGAGTGGGAAAGGGGCAGACAAAGACGGAGACACAGAATCCAAAGCAGGCTCCAGGCTCCGCACTGTCAGCACAGAGCCTGATGTAAGGCTTAAACTCATGAACCGCAAAATCACAGCTGAAGTCAGAGACTCAATCGACTTAGCTACCCAGGCGCCCCTCAAAGGTAAATTTTCATACTCCTAATTTTATTTTTTGAAAAAATATGTTAATTGAAAATATATCAGGCATTTCAGAAGTTGGCCAAAGTCTCTTTTTTCCTTACAGGTATAACATAATTTTAAAGCTGCTGAGCTGAACAATGAAATCTAATCATATAAGTAAATTTAATAAATCTGGTTCATGTAGGTCTTTAAAAAAAAGAAAAAACAAACAAACCTGACCCCCTTCAAAGTCCATTCCCAACAGTATATGTCTTGACATATTTCAGGTCAACATCACAAGCCTACACAGCCATACTTTAAAGGTTAATAGTCTACTAGGGACAGAGAGCAGCCTGGGTCCCAAGGGATCCTCAGGTGTCCCTTCAACAGCAGTGACTGAGGAGTCGTCACCTGGAACTGTCTCTGATCTTTACTTCGTACAGTGGGACGTGAGCAATAGAAGCAATTTATTCAATTCCTTAAAACATGCGAAGGGTAAGTAACAAGAGGCGGACAGTGTTCAGTGTGTGTTGTTGGGCTTCTCGAGAAAGTAATATGAATCATATAAGTTGATATAATTCTAAAGAAAACAATAGCAAAATCACCATACAGTACTTTGTTAATAAAATGTATAGAAGGAAAAACATAGTTACTACAAATAATAAAATGATATGATTAAAAACGAGAGCTGCAAATTATCTATGAAACTATATTTTATAATGTTTATTTATTTTTGAGAGAGAGCACATGTTGGGGAGGGGCAGAGAGAGAAAGGGACAGAGGACCCCAAGCAGGCTCTGTGAGGACAGCCTGATGTGGGGCTCGAATTCACAAACCATGAGATCATGACCTGAGTGGAAGTTGGAAGTTCAACGACTGAATCACCAAGGCGCCCCTGAAACTGTATCTTTAAAAATAGATTCTAGGGCTGCCTGGGTGGCTCATTCAGTTAAGCATTTGGCTCTGTTTCAGCTCAGGTCATGATCTCACAGTTTGTGAGTTCAAGCCCCAAGTCGGGCTAAGGCACTGACCATGCAGTCATGGCGTTCTGTCTCCCTTTCTGTCTGCTTCTCCCTCTTTCACATGCTCTTTCTCTCTCTCTCTCTCTCAAAAAAAAAAAATGAAGAAGAAGAAAAAATACATTCTAAAACAATTTGAGGGAGATTTCAACACATTTCGGCAATATTCCTTAATGGATAAAGGCCTCAGAAGGGGCTTACACCTGGTTTCCACCAGTACGAAAACTTCATTTGCATTTACGAAAACAATAATATAAGATTTTGGAAGGTCAAACAGATTTAAGATTTCATACAATAGTAAATTTTCGAAGTAGGAAATTTCTATAAACAAAAATCCTAAAGTATTAAGTCTAGAAAGATTACTGAAAAACCTAAAATACACCTGAAGGAATTTATGCTGAATTGAGGATTACAAGTAATTCTCTTCTTACAGGGTGAAACCTTGAGATTGGCACCAAATTGATATGGGCAACCAAGCTAATTTTCTAGCTTTCTCCTTAGACAAAAGGTATGTTCTGACCAAACATACAAAATTTTACTAACCAGAAAATTATTATGGAAGATAAGTTTCATTTATTTTAAATACTTTAAAAATATTCAACTTATTCATATTTTATGAGTATTACATAAATTTCACTTGGAATATGTTTCATTGGCAGATTTTCCTAACGCAGTTATATTCTCATACTTTATTAAAACTATTGGAGTAAATCACAATATTAGGATTTAGAACAACAATGCTCCCAAATGATTATTTTCAAAAATAGGCAGGCTATGCTTTCTAATCAGACTGAGGGGTATAGATTTCCATAACATGAAGCTGTAATAATTCATAAGCATATTGTTCTTAAATCCACTTAAATGGGAAAGGAATGCCCCATAAAAATTAGATGTTGAGGAAGACAGGGATGGGGTTTTGGTATTTGGAAAACAAGATTAGGTATCTTTTGTGTACAATGTTCTCAAGGAGGAGAAATGACTGAATCTCTTTACTCCCACAACCCATTGCTAAAAGAAACTTGTTTCCTTCAGATAAAGACCTTGAATTGTTTTAGAAGCTTTATGAAAGCATTTAAAGTCCATACATTTTGTAACAAAAAGGATAAACACAATTAGAGGAATTACCAGAGAGGCTACAGGAGTCTTGTACAATTATTTAAAATGTTGGACAGATTCATGATTTGTTCACATCTGACATACAAAAGGCAGTACTAATGGTATAACTTAGAGAAAAAAATGTAAGAATGAGGCTGAAATGTGTGTCATTGCATTGGACACAAAAAAGATCAGAAATCTCCAGTCTGAAAAGAAAACAAAGCAGGGAAAGAGTATTAAACTATGACTTTGAGCTTTTGAGAGCATGCAAGGACCAATAAAACAAATTTCTACAAATAAGATTGAAGGGCACCTGAGTGGCTCAGTCGGTTGAGCATCCAGCTCTTGATATTGGCTCAGGTCATGATCTCGCAGTTGTCAGATCGAGCCCAGTGTTGGGCTCTGTGTTGGGCTCTGGGCTGGGCATGGAGCCTGCTTGGGATTCTCTCTCCCTCTCATTACCCCTCCCCCTCACATCCGTGTGCACACATGCATACTCTCTCTCAGAATAAGTAAACTTTAAAAAAATGAAAATAAAATAAAATAAAAATGAGATTTAAATAATATCCTAGGACTTTAAGATGTTTTGGAAAAACAGTTATAAATTTATGGAATAATAACAGAACAGAGAATATGTGCTAAAATATTAGTAAATCCAGGAAATTCTAAAATAACAAAAGATAAAGTCACATATTTATCAATGATATCATTGTATTTTATTACAAAAGGCAGCTGGAAGTGAAGTCGTTAGCACTGGTGCTGTGGATGGCAGTCGATCTCTTTGTTGTCTCTATGGCATTTCCACAGCCAGAGATCAAGTTTAGAGGAACCACAGTTTGTACCCAGAGCAGACACCCTACCTTAGTTTACAGCCCATAAGCCTCTTAATAGTCTCCAGGGAAATGTTTTATTATCAGCGGAGAAAATTAAAACATAGTTCAAGAAGCTTCAATTTGGGAACTGATTACACATTTTAGAGAAGTTTAATTCTCTAGTGATACACTAAAAAACTAAGAACCCTGGGGTGCTGGGGTGGCTCAGTTGGTTAAGCGTCCAACTCTTAAATCGGCTCAGGTCATGATCTCATGGTTCTTGAGTTCAAGTCCCCCATCTGGCTCTGCGTGATACTGCAGAGCCTGCTTGGGATTCTCTCTCTCCCTCTCTCTCTGCTCTGCAATGCCTTTCTCAAAATAAATAAATAAACTTAAAAAAATTTCAAAGAAAAAAAAAACTAAGACACCTAATCATTTGTAAATGACTTAATAAAATGCAAAACAACTGATACATTTTAAGACTAGTTATTACTTAAAAATGAAAACTGATACACATATATTCATAAAATGCGAACACAACGTTTTTACTAACATGGTTTCCCTGAAGAAATAGGTTTTGTCAAAAGTGGTAATTTCAGAGTCAAATAGTATCCTTTCCATGGCATATTCTTTCCATGTCATTGATATAAATTTCTACTACAAAATAATTCTTAATCTAAATTATAGTCTTTGGAAGAATTTTTGTCTCTAAAAAACCATTAGCACTTGCCTAATAATTCTATCAATATACTCTGAGGTCATATATTATCTTCTACATTCTGTTTCTCACTATATCTTCATTCATGTATATATTATATATCTGTATACTATTAGATATTTGTTTATCTTTGCTTTTATTTTAAATCAAATGATAAAAAATTTAGGATCAACTTTTTTCTGTTCAAAATACTAGTAGTGAGGGGGAAAGGAATGATAATACTAGATTTAGGACTTTGATCACCAATACAATTAACTATGAGTTTCAGTAAAATATTTGATATCAAAATACAAAGATCATAGATAAATTCACTTATTTAAAAACTTTTTCCTTTGGGGCGCCTAGGTGGCTCAGTTGGTTAAGCCTCTGACTTCAGCTCAGGTCATGATCTCACGGTCTGTGAGTTCGAGCCCCGCGTCGGGCTCTGTGCTGACAGCTCAGAGCCTGGATCCTGCTTCAGATTTCAAGTCTCCGTCTCTCTCTGCCCCTCCGCCACTCTTGCCCTGTCTCTCTGTCTCAAAAATAAACACTACAAATTTTTTTTAAACTTTTTTCTTCAATTGGAGAGTAGTCCGTTATTTTAACTTGATAAAATTATTTTTTCCTTTTATATCCTTATTCTACTCGTTTTAATAATTCTTTTTAGTTGCTCTGTATGTGAGCAAACTTTTAATTAGCATTGTCTTAGAATGTTCCTTACCAGCCAGATTGCCTTTAGGCATGACTTGCTGCATCTACTCTACGCAAGGCAGGCTTGTTTTTCTTGTTCTCTTTACTTAGCAAGTCCTGAAATGTAATATTTTTATTACAATCACACAAAGAACATTTGCATGTGAATAACAAAGATTTATTTCTCAGACCATTTGATAATTGCCAATGTGATACCTCATTACCCTCCAGCCCCGTAATTTCCTGTGTAGCTTTTTTTTTTTTTTAGCATTTTTATTTTATTTTTGAGAGACATACAGACAAAGCATGAGCAAGGGAAGGGCAGAGAGAGAGACACACAGAATCTGAAGCAGGCTCCAGGCTCTGAGCTGTCACCACAGAGCCCAACGCGGGGCTCGAACTCACAGACCGTGAGATCATGACCTGAGCTGAAGTCGGCCACCCAACCGACTGAGCCACCCAGGTGCCCCTCCTGTGTAGCTTTAACAAACAAGAACGTTAGGGTATTCACCCATATAACTACAACAGGACCATAAAAAACGAGGCATTTGACATTGTATATTGTTGTCCTCTGGTCCTTATACCTCATTCATGATTCACCAGTTCGGAGTCATCTTGGCATGGAATTTCCGTGGTTCTTTGGTTGCCTCAAATGGGAACGGTACCCGGTATCAGCCTGACTCTAATGACTTTGACGCTGTTGAAGCCTGCAGGCAGCTTTATTTTGCAGACTGTGCCGCGTGTGGGTTTGTCTGCCATTTCCTCATGGTTAGAATAGATTAGGTCACATCAGACTAGATTAAATTAAATTATGTTAGATTTCCCTGTTATTACATTAAATTAGATCAGATGTTTCCCCATGGTTAGATTAGGCTTATTACACAAGTTCAGGAGGAATGTCACACACCTGATATTCTTCTAATTCTGAACTTCCACTATCATTCTATCAGACATAAAGCTTTTGATTTGTCATTAATAAAATGTTCATTTTGATCAGCTTGTTAAGATTGTGAAGTCCCCTGTAAAGTTACTCTTTTTCCTTTTGAAATTGTAGTCAGTACCGTGTGGGGAACTACTTTGAAACTATCTAAGTGTTGTGCTTCTCATTAGATTTTCCAGTTATCCATTTATCTTTATGGGGATAGATTCATGGTTTCCTAATTTAGACACTGGATTATAATCCATTTCTACCATTGATTTCGAAGATCGATTTGTCCCAGATTTGCCCGAGGGTGCACTTGAGGCAGCGTCTGTGTCTTTTGACATGTCTCCATATTCTTTGAGCACTTTCTCCTTTTCTGGGGCAAAAAAATGATTTAATCTTCCCCTTTACTTTCTGGGCTGCCGTCAAGGCATCAGAGGTTTTTCTCCAGACTTCTGGCTCTTTGTGTTGGAGGATGGTGTTAAGAAAGAGAGAGTTGGATGCTGGATGTGCTCCTTGCTTTGGGGGACTCTCTGGTAGGGACTTTCAGGGGCCAGGTAAGGTCTGTATGTGCACACACACACAGTTCACACACCTGTGTAAATGTGTATAAACACATCTGCATTTATTTCTATAGCTAACTCTATGCACACACACACACACACACATGATTGCATACTGGTATTTCTAATTCTAATCCAGCACTATTGTGTTTATTCCACTCCGTCCTGCCGTATGTGCGATTCTCACATCTGACAGTGAGATCAGCCCCTTCCCCATTCCCCGAATCTACTTACTCGATGCGCCCCTTCCTCTCTTCCCCCATCTCCCACCAACACACATCTGAAAGCGTTCCCTACTCAGCACAGTCAGCACCATAGTTTGGTATTTTGTTTCTCAAAATGATTTTGTAACAATATCGCTGTGACTGCAGTGACCACCGTGTATATTTTATCAAGAATTTAAACTAAATGCACGCAATGTTAGTCTGTAAGGCAGTGTCCTCGAAATTGAAAGACAAAGATGGTCTTTCAAAAAGGCTTGCTCCTCCTCAGTCTAATGCTGGCTCTGAAAGGGATAGGTTTTAATGTCTACAAGCCAAGTAGTCTTCCACTTTTGCAGGGTTTGCTAGCCACATGATGTTAGGAGGTCCATTTCTATTAACAACGGCATACGATTCAACTATTTTGAACTAGGTCAGATGCTTCATTCACTCTTCCTGTGTTTCTCCATGTATAACCGGCCAACAGGACAATTATTGCGCCTTGGCTTTACGTCCTGTCATTCTCTCATTGGAATTGAACTCCTAAAGCCAGCTGTAGGATGAAATCCAGGGCACGTGAGGAGCTGCGCCTGACCATAGGAGTCTGGGCATTCTCCAGGGAGCACATAACACGGTGCCAGTTAGGTACCAACAAAATATGAGGAGTAACTTCTTTTTTGTATAGAAACCAATATTGTAAAGTTGTTTTCATTTGAAGAGATGATCAGAAAATATACAGCACTCCACAAGAGTAGGGGGGAAAGTACTAAAAATTGTGTTAGATGACCAATAAAAATATAATGCACTTTTACAAATTTTCTGATATTTGTGGCACTTCTCAACTTTTGAAATTATTCCGAATTGAGATTTTTTTCTCGTTCTAAATATTCGCTTTCATGCGCAATTTCATATTGCTAGTTTTACAATTTTTTTTAGTAATAGAGCTCCCAAATTGGGTAAGTGAGAAGTCCCAGGACGTCTAAACACACCTCCGTTGATCAGCAGGCGAGATCCTCTAGCGGCAGTGTGTCCAACGCTGAGAATCAGTCTGGTGTCAGTTAATTGTCTAGAGTATTGCTTTTGCGTCTTCATAAAAGTATCTGTCGGCCATTGCTTCTTCTCGTTTAAGAAAATGTAACAGAATTCTAGTGTTTATTTTTTTTCCTTTGTCCTCTAATCTCCAAGGTGTTTCATCATCCTCATCAATTGTCCTTCCTACGTGTGAGACATGTAACACCTGAGACTCCATCAGGCTTGCCAGTAGACAGGTGCGATGGCATCTGGGAAGGACACGCATGTTGGAGTTCACCAGGGTAGAAATGCCGGGGTCCCCGCTGTGCTGGACAGCTAAGACCTTTTACATTGGAGGAGCCGGCCTTAGACACAAGAGAAACCGTGAGAGCCGTGAGAGAGGACAGGCTTCTGCAGGTATGTGGCTGTCATGGGTGTAATGACACCACTGGCCTCTGGACAGTCTTCCCCTCTGCTCCTCTCCTGGTCCTGCACCTCTCCAGTCCACGGCTCAGGCCTTGCTGGAACGCTGTCTCTGCCTCAGGATCTTTGCAGCAGCCCTGGAGCCCTCCCACCTCCACCCCACCGGTGCTTCCAGTCTTGTTTCCTGCTGCAGTTAGAAGACTATTTTGAAAAAGGCAAACTTGGTCACTGCTCAGGCTTGCAATCCTTTGGTGGTTCCTTTGTTTTTCGTGTCAGTTTTACGTACCTTATTAATGTCTTCTAACGGCCTCTCCCACCCAAACTCCAGCATTAGCTTCATACCTACATGAATTACTGCCATGCTGAACGCTTTTTAGTTGTTTAAATGACACATGGTTATTGATACACCTGGACAAGTTTGCACGTTATTTCCTGTGCCTGCAATGCCCCTTCTTCTCCCACTCGCCAAACCCAAATCCCAACCAAATCACATCATCTGAACCCATGAACAACCATTTAGATTTCAAGTTTATTTAAGGTGTCCTTCAAAATGGCCTTCCTAAAGTCCTTAGTCAGGGAGGTTTTTTGTGAGCTCAGCCCTCTAGTCCAGTTGTACGTAATCCCTAATTCCGAGCAGAGTGCTTGGCACATAGAGAGTACTTCATGAATATTTGTAATGTGAATTAGCTAATAAAGATATATCGATTAATGAATTGCTAACCTTCACAGCAACCTATGCTTTGCTAGCCCCACTGAACAGAAGAAATCGAAGTCTAATATGCCTAATGTATTTGTGAAGGGTAAAGTATTTGGTATCAAAGTTGTTGTTTTTCACCAAGACTTTCTTGTTTTGAAGGCTTTGTTGTCTCATCAGTAGCTGGCTGGCTTTCTCATTTTCATCTCTTACCGATTTATCAGTGCTTATACAGACAGAGAAAGATGTGATGTAGTATAATATTTAAGAGCATAGTGTTTTGAGACAGACTGCAAGATTCAATCCTACCTCTGACTTTTACTAGCTATTATGACTTTGAGCTATTTAAACCCTCTTTGCCTTGGTTTCCGTATGTGTTAAATGAAAATTATAACTACTTCAACATGATGTTATAAAGATTAGATTATTATATCAAGAAACTGGGGTGCCGGCTGGCTCAGTGGTTAAGCATACGACTTCAGCTCAGGTCATGATCTCTCGGTTCATGAGTTCTAGCCCTGCGTCAGGCTCTGTCTGCCCTGACAGCATGGAGCCTGGAGCCTGCTTCAGATTCTGTGTCTCCCTCTTTCTCTCTGCCCCTCCCCCCTCATGCTCTGTCTCTCTCTCAAAAATAAATATAAAAAAAGTAAAAAAAAAAAAAAAAGAAAAAGAAGAAAATGAGAAAAATTCCTGGCACATATGTGTAAACTGTGTTTACTGGGTAACTATCATTTAGCTTGATTTTTCTTATTCCTGGTACAGCCTCATATCAGAGGAGAAAGGAGAGGGTTTTCTCTATTAGCAGTCCAGGCCAGATGTTTAGTGGTCCAGATCATTAAACTGTGCCTTCAAAATTTCCTGTGGGGGGACGCCTGGGTGGCTCAGTCGGTTAAGCACCTGACTTCAACTCCGGTCATGATATCAAGGTTTGTGAATTTGAACCTTGTGTCGGGCTCTGTGCTGACGGTTCAGAGCCTGGAGCCTGCTTCAGATTCTGTGTCTCCCTCTCTCTCTGCCCCCATTGCACTCATGCTCTGTCTCTTTCTCTCAAAAATATATACACATTAATTTTTTTTTTTTACTTGTCTGAGAGATCCCTTTCTGGAGACTGAACTTTATGACATGCACATCTGCACAGGACTGTTACCTGAGACCGGTAGGTGACTGCGTTACAGAAGGCCCACCCTCCCCCCCCCACCCCCGCTTCACAATTGCTCCCCAGACCCAACTACCTGAGGCTGGGCTCCTTGCCAGGCCAACCATCTGATCTGAACACAGGAAAAGTACCCATTTAGCACCGAGTCATATTCCACTTCTCTATTCTTGTGTTATATGAAATTTTCATTTGGGAAAGAGAATACTTGGCAGATAAGTTTGTATGTCAAATATAAGTCCATGAAGCACAGAACATTAGTGTTTATTGATTAATAGGAGGAAAGGTTTCTCATTTACATATCTCAAGTGAGAGTGGAATTGTAGTTTATTGAATGTCTAAAAATATTTATCTCCAGGTCTCACTAACTTCTGTAAAAATTTTACCCAAGCAACTAAGGAGCTTCTAGAAAAATTTATGTGAAAATGTAAATGAGAAGTGCTCTCTGTTTTTAGTTTGGGTAGAGTGCAAATGTATGGCCCCTTCTAGATACTTGTAATGGCAGTATAAATTGGCATGCCTTTGCTAGGAGGGAATTTAGATAGCTAAGCCTAACATCTTGAGTATGTTAAAATATTTTGCACTCAGGATTGCCAAAATTCAGAATTTTGATTAAAAGAAATAACTAGAAAGTTATATAAAAGTCTCTGGCCAGGGTGTCTGAAGGCTCAGTTGGTTGGACGCCCAACTTCGGCTCAGGTCATGGTCTCATGGTTGGTCGGTTCGAGCCCTACATGAGGCTCTTGTTGACAGCTCAGAGCCTGGAGCCTGCTTTGGTTTCTGTGTCTCCCTCTCTCTCTGACTCTCCTCTGCTCATGCTCTCTCTCTCTCTCAAAAATGAATAAATATTAAATTTTTTTAAAGAGAATGTGGGCAAAGATCAATTCTTTGCTATTTTTTGTGTGTGTGCCTTCATGTTAACTTAAAGTCTGTGTCACCCTAATGAAATGTAAAGTCAATGAAACCAGGTACTTTTTCTCCTTTTTATTTTCCTAACCATATAACAAGTGCTTAACAGATTATCTGGTGTACATCAAATATTCAACCATTATCTATTAAATAAATCAGAGAGTCATTGTTGTGATATCTGATAGAACACATGAGGAACTATCTAAACAGCAAAAGTGAGAGATTGGCTAAATAAATACGGCCAAATTATGGGACAGATGAAATCCACCAAAGGTCAAAGTTTTTTTCTAAGTATGTTGATTGACATAAAAAAAATCTTAAGACTTATTACATGAAAAAAGGTTACAAGCCATATATTTCTAATACAGCAACATTTTTTATAGATAAATAAAATATTGAGTGTTTATATGGAGCCACACATATTCTTACTCTCTCCTTTAAAATTGTCCTTATATTTTCCTTATTTCAAGTATTATGATAAACTGCATTGTTTTTACATGTTCAATAAACTTTTCTTTGTTTTTGTTTTTGTTTTTTTGTTTGTTTGTTTGTTTAAGAGAGGGTTATAAGGTCCATGTAGCTACTTGGAAAATGGTTAGAAAACAATTTAAGTCTAAACAATACAGAGATGCATGCAGGATTGCTAGTATTATAAAGTTAAAAGCATGTAGGTTAGGGAATGAACAAATTAACGTAGGGCTAGGGAATGACTTGTAGGGGAGTGAGCTTCTGGGTTTCTATCCATATCTTTTCTTTCTCCCTCTCTCTCACCCTTTCTTCTTCCCTTCCTTTCTTCCTTCTCCCCTCTCTCTCTCTAATTCTTCCTTCTTATTGCCACCATTTCTTTTCTAAAAAATTCAATTAGAATCTCATTCAATTAGATTCAATTAGAATTTCATTAGCCAATTTGGTAATTATTTAAAAAGCTGGAGTTGAGTATGTTCTCCTTTTCTTCAGACACCAGGACATCTCTTAGGAGTTTCCAGAGCCCTCTTTACTGACAATCAACTCAAGTAGCTCTGAGTCGTTCTTCCTCCATAAACCCCTAAATAGAGCTAAACCATACCCAGTCATGAGCAAACGACGACCTATATTTTTATTTAGCTCTTGCGCTGCTTTGAATGTCAGTTTTAATCTAGGATTATTTTATACGGAAGAAAATTATGCACCCTTTTGAGGTAATCATATGTCTTTTTTTTTGTTTGTTTCTCTGCCGTGAGACACTTTTGATACATTTCATTTACGTTGTAAATGTTCCAGCATTTTCTACTGAGTTTTTAAGTAGAAGAAAATAACTGACATAAAATGCAGGGAACTTGGTTCTCCTTGGTTACACAAACAAGGTCAACCTTAATAAGGATTTCATTTTCATGTGTAGTACTTCCAAGCTTATAGATCCCAGAGTAGAGAGTGAATGCAGATTATTATTTAGGTTTTATAAATTATTCTCATTCTGATTCTTAAAAATGGCTCTAGAAACGATTTGGAATTTTACAGAAATCTCGTGACTTCCTATTCAATGCTCTTGTTTAAAACACAGGAATTTGATTATGATAAGTGCATATTCTTTGCATACTCAGATAGATAACCTAATTCTGAGATTTAAAAAATATATATCTTTCTTTCCACATGAGTTTATATTTTCTGCATTTTCTCATTCAAAGTTGTACCCAACTTTGTATTTTGTATTTTACTTAAAAAAAAAAAAACAAATACGATAATAATTGAGGTTTAAATTAGTACTATTTTTCAGTTGAACTTTATACTTCTCCCTCAATGAACTCCTACCAAGCTACTTCCTTCCTCTCCCCAGATCGAGCGACTGCAGGATCTGCTTCGTAATTACTCCAGCCAATATGAGGGTGCTTGTATACTTCTCTGCATTCTGTCTTGTATATATATTTTTCCTTTTCTTTGTCTTTATCTTTTATGCCATCGCATCATTTGTTTTCACAAGCTACTTATGAGCTCAGAACCACTGCCGAGGAGAGCCACGGAAATGTTCACCACTTACTGATCCTACCTTGAGAATCTTGCACATAATCTCGTAAACGGAAAATGTTTTCTCTGCTCGGGTCCAGTCCCACGTTGTCACCTTTAAAAGATGAGAAGTTAACATGTCATTTGTTGTAGAAAGATGACCTCTTTATTGTAGTTACGACATGGTACACGATGACACTTTGCCGCGAGCTCTACATAGTCTCGGTTGTGAAGCTAATCTCACAGAGGCCCCCGTGTGGTGTTTTGGTTTCCTTTCTCCTAAGCCTTACTGCCATTTCTCTTCCTCTTTCAGCAAATGTTTTATGTTATATGTAACCATCTCCATTTATCCAATGTATCTATGTATTTTAAATAAGGTATTATATACATATAAAAACCAAGTGTTTATATTTCACACATACAGTAATTTTCCTCTCAGTTTACCAACCAGTTACATACAAAGAAGTATACTAAATATAATCCTTGGCTTCAATTTTTTAAAAAAGACAGTATTTATATTAGGAAGTTATTTCAAGATGCGAACACCTTATAACTTGTGAAGACACCAAATAATGCAATGAAGTTGGTTCACTTTCTTACATTTGAAACATGTATTTGTCTGTCTAGTCAAAAGAAATTATTCAGAGTAGGAATATAGTAAAATATATAAATAGTAATGGCTTTTTTCCTGCCTTCTAGGTGCTTTGAACTTTGTGTAGACATAGTCAGTCAAAAATAGCAGCAGGTCAGACTTGATATTTTCAAGACCTGTGTAATATTATACCTGTAAGTGAGTGGTCTGGCAATTAATATTTATATTCAATAAATATTTATTGAGAATCTACTGTTGTATGAGGTACATATTTCCAAAAGAAAGACCTTAGGTACGGCAGGTCCCCATACATTTTTAATACAAAGTCCAATGACCAGAATATAGGATATCAAAATGCTATTTTTTTTTAATTTAAACAGACCTGTGTCACATAGATAATAAACATACTTTGACGCTCATAAATACCTCAACAGAAATGCCTTCTGGATTTTTCCAGGGATATAAAGTAAATATTTAATGCCAGAACATATATCTTCAGTAAGATATTTTCAGAAACTTTGAGATGTTTTCTATTTTTTTCTGTATCTTATTTCCAAAATACAGGAAAACCTTGGTTTGTGAGCATAATTCATTCCAGAAACATGCTTGTAATCCAAAGCACTTGTACATCAAAACAAACTTCAAGAACCATTGACTCAGTCATGATCATGTGACATTTGGTGTCACATATTACGCATATTACAAGACGTCACTTGTTTATCAAGTTAAAATTTATTAGAAATGTTTGCTTGTCTTGTGGAACACTCGCAGAAAAAGTTGCTCACAGTCCAAGGTTTTACCATATATTGGTAAGATGCTATTTACCATTATTAAATTGATGTCACTCTGTCATAAGAATATGGGAAAAATTTAAAATATTGGACGAAAACACTCACTGGAGGGGCCAGAAACTTGTAAAGACATGACCCCCTCAGGGCCAGAAATGTTGGTGAGTATGCGCGGTCTTGCAGAGGGTCCTGCTCCCGTGTTTCACACCAGCCCATGTAGACTATCTGCAAGAAAATTGAATACAATTAAGTGTCAAAAAGAAGTCTCATTACAGATGTGTACTTTTTATATCTTGGGTATTATAATTCTCCCATAAAATTATCAAATTAATTGATGCTTTCCAATAAGCAGATGTGAACCATTCCTAAGAGTTTGTGTTTCCATCAGAACTTATCAAGTGTTTGTTTATGCAGTCCAACTAGGCATAAATTATATCTTCCATTCTCCGCATTTGCTACTATAAAAATGTTTGTTCATAATAAAATTTGTCGATTTATCCTATCCGTTTCTCAATTAGTGGCATTTTACAATGAGGAGATGCTTCCAGGATAAAATATTTAAATGGGTAAAGGAGACATGTCAAAAAGAGATACCCTACATGGTTACCACATCTCCCCCCTACTTGGCAGGATGGATGATAACGTTTCGTGTATTAGTCACCAATCTAAGATGAATATAGATTATTCAAGCATTATTCATACATGGAATGGCAGTGACAACAGCTTTGTCTCCAGATATTAAATATTGGCGGATCAATGTCCAAAAGGAAATCATGTGAGATAAGCCACTCCTTCTTCAGTCGTTTGATTGTTCTGAAGCTAAAACAGAGACATGAGCATTTATTCAATGAGTTTTATATCCCTGACAATGTACTCATATGTCATTTCATTTATCTCTTACCACAACTCTATGTAGTAGAAATATCTGGATGGATACATTTCCCAGCTCATGGCATTTACCTTGGTTTTATGGTTGACAGAATGTTCTTTCCTACTCTTACACTTTTTTTGTTTGTTTGTTTTTTGCTATGAGATCCATTATGACTAACATGATATTAATTCATATGACAAAATAATTTGGACTTAGTATCTTGTGTTTCTGCCATTACCATGAAGAAAGCATGCCCAAGGTAGAAGCACATGGAGCTGGCCAGAGCCAAAATTATTTCCTGGACCCGAGCCTACCCAAGTCCATCCAAGAAAGTAATTCCAAACAATCATCTCACAGAGAGAAATAAAACACAGAGAAATAGACTTTCCATGTCCATGTATTATAAGAAATATCTTTAAAAAGATATTCCTAATATCCAAATGGACCTGCAGATGCAATACCATCTCTATCAAAGTCCCAATGCCATTCCTTATGGAAGTAGAAAAATTATTTTAAAATCCATATGGTGCCACAAAAGACTGAATAGCCAAAACAATATTGAGCAAGAAGAACACAGCTAGAGACATTTTACTTCATGATTCCAAAAAATATTACAAAACAAAGTAACCAAAACAGTAAGATACTGGCATTAAGACAGATATATAAACTAATGGAACGGAAGAGAGAGCCCAGAGACACATTTACGCGTCTAGGGTCAGCTCATCTCCAACAAAGATGCAAGAATACACAATGGGGAATGTATAATGGCTTGGGGAAATTGGATAATCACATGCAGAAGAACCAAATTAGATCCTTATCTCATACCATATACAAAAACGAATTAAACTCAACTCAACTCAAAATGAATTACAGGCTTAAATGTAGGCCATAAAACTACAAGAATACAATTTTAAACATTATGCCTTTCCTGGGTATATCTCCCAAATTGCCTACAGTTAAAAAGACCGGAAGTGACACATTTTCATGAGGACATGTAGTAACGTAAAAGCTTGTGTGAATCTGGAAGTTTGATTCTTTACTTCTGATCTCAGCTCAAAACAAATGTGTGTACATGTGCACTGAGGCGCCTGTATAAGAATATTCACACAGTGTTACTCTTCTTAGTCCCAACTAAGCATCAGTAGTTTGAAATATTAATAAGCTGTGTACCCTCAAAATGTTTTATAGATGGAAAATAGAAATAATGTATGGTATAATAAAGTAATAGTATACAGCAGGAAAATTAGTAAATTATAGTTACATGGAAGAACGTAAATAAATCTCACAAAACATAATGCCAATTTAAAGAAGTAGATATGGAATAATAAATATACACAAATAATTTTTTTCAAATAAACTAGTGTTTTGGAATGCAGTTCTTGTTGGAAAAAAAAAGAAGTCCTATAGTAAAGAAAGACAATTACCACCAAAATTGTCAGGATAATGGTGACCTTAGAACACAGCAAGTCAGTTGAGACTGGGAAAATGCAATTGTGGGGAGAGAATGTGAGTTGCTAGCAACCTACTTTTCTTGACTAGAATGTGGTTATGCAGGGGTTCGGCTTTTGAATAATCAAGGTGTATATCTATGTTTTATGAATTTTCTTTACATGCATTATGTTTTATAAAAACTCATTTAAAATAGCATGCCATGTGTATCTAATCAGTTTCACAACAATCTTGAAATAACATAAAGTTTTGTGAGTTTTATAGGAAGAAAGTATTCTGACAAATATGGTTAAATTGCACTGTCATTATTGGCTCACTGCAAAGGGATGAAATTTTAGTTATTGCAGATTATATCACATTATTTCACAATGGGGTCAGAATCTTTCATTTAAACTCATTTTGATAAAACTTTTGGCTTCTCTATGCTCATGGCTTCTCTGTATCGGCAAGAGGAAAAAGAATCAAGTGGAATACATAACCATGAAAAGGAAATGTTTAAGCTTCTTCAGGCTGTGAAGTTTGAGTTGTTATCTCTTCCCGCCTCTATAATTTGCTGGAAGTAGAAATATTAAGAATGAAATACTGATATTTTTCAAGAAATATCAATGAATACAATCTTATTATTTTGAACTGAGTGTAGTTTTGGGGGATGATCTGAGGATACAGCTAATAAAAATGGGATTATCAGATTGGTTAGGGGAATTTCTTCATGCTTGCTCCCCAGGTCAAGGACTGCCCTTATCATCTTCTGTTCCAAAACAAGGAAACAAAGTTTTTCTTAACTGTGCAGAGATTTCTAAGGCACTTTTTGATTTTCATTATTACCAGGACTCTTGTGAAATAACTATAAGGTTGAGGAGGCCTGGCCATTAGTAAATCTTCCCGCACATGTCACAGCAAATGATAATTCTAAAGAAAGACTGCATCCCTTAATCCTTAAAAAATTTTTAAAAAACGCAAATGGGTAATATATGTATGAGTGTTTCAAAGGGGATATTTTAGAAGCAAGGACACTTAAAAGGGAATGGTTTTCCTTGCATAGGAAATGACAGGAGGACTTCCACATGTGTAATTTTAAGGTAAAGATTTTAGAAGCTTGCCTATTTTTCAGCTTTATTGAGGTATAAATTAACAAATAAAATTATAAGGTATTTAAAGTTGCACGTTGTGATGATTTGATGAACACATATATTGTGAAAGGATGTCTCCCATCTCGTTGACAAACCTATAACCTCATATGCATTTGTATTTTATTTATACAGATAAGAACATTTAAGTTCTACTCTCAGCAAATTTCAGTTACACAATACAGCGTTAGCCAAAGTCACCAGGTTATACATTCGATCCTCAGACCCTGTTCATCTCATAGGTGAACACATGCACCTTTATACCAACCTCTCCCCAGTTCCTTCAGCTCCTGGCAATCACTTGTCAACTCTCTGTTTCTATGAGTTTGACTTTTTTTTTTTAATTCCACATGCAAGTGACACTAGGAAGTATCCATCTGTCTCTGCCTGGCTTATTTCACTTAACATGATGCCCTCAAGTTCTAGCCATGTTCTCATGAACAGGATTTTCTTCTTTCTCAAGGATGAATATAGGTCTCGCATCTCCTTCATCCATTCATCTGTTAATGGACACTTAGTTTGTTTCCATACCTCAGCTATTGTGAATTATGCTACAATGAACATGAAAGTGCAGGTATCTCTTTGAGGCCCTATTTTCATCTCCTTTGAGTACATCCCCAAAAGTAGGATTGCTAGATCATATGGTAGATCTATTTTTTATTTTTTGAGGAGCCTCCATACTCTTTTCCACAGTGCCTGCACCAATTTACATGCCCACCCAAAGTAGACAAGGGTATCCTTTTCTCCACATCCTCACTAACTCTTGTTATCACCTGTCTTTTTTGATGAGAGCCATTCTAACAGGTGTTAAAGTGATATCTCATTGTGGTTCTGATTTGCATACACTCGCCCAATTTAAATGGCGTATAATTACCTGAAAACACACCTGATATATAAAGCCTGCCCTGTATACCAACATTTTAGTATTTTTTAATTTTTTATTATTTTAAAGATTATTTTATTTTGCACTTTTATTTCTCTTTTAAATATACTTTAATTTTTTAGAGCCATTTAACATAATTGAGTGGAAGGTAAAGATTTCCCGTAGACCCTGTGTGCCTCCCTGCGCCTCTCCCACTATCAACATCACCCTCCAGCATGATATATTTGTTACAACTGATGAACTTACAAAGATACATCATTATCACCCAGCATTCATAGTTTACATTATGGCTTGCCCTTGCTGTTGCATATTCTATAGGTACAACAAATGTTTAATGACATATACCTGCCATTATAGTATCATACAGAACCAGTTCACTGCCTTAAAAATTCTCTGTGCCCTGGCCTCCCCAATCCCTAGAAATTACTGATTTTTTTTACTTTCTACATTATTTTACCTTTCCTAGAATGACATATCTTTAGGATCATAGCCTTTTTAGATTGATTTCCTTCACTTTTTAATGCACATTTGTGGTTTCTCCATGTCCTTTCATGGCTCGATAGTTCATTTCTGTTCAGTGTTGAGTGATATTCAATTCTTTGGATACACTACAGTCTATTCACCCGTTCATCTACAAAGCTGTCATGGTTGCTTTCAAGTTTTGGCAATATGAACAACGGCACTATAAACACTAATGTGCAAGGTTTTGTGTGCACATAGGTTTTCAACTCATTCAGGTATATACCCAAGGGTGTGATAGCTGAAATGTATGATAAAAGTATACTGAGTTGTGTAAGAAACCACAAAACTGTCTTCCACAGTGGCTCTGCCATGTTTTAGTCTCCCCGGCAATGCAGGAGAGTTCTCGCTTCTCCACATCCTGGCCAGCATTTGGCATTGTCAGTGTAGTGGGTTTGGCCATTGCTGTAGGTGTGTAGTGGTAAATTCGTGTTCTTTTATATTTTCATTCCACTGATACAATGTGGAGCATCTCTTCATATGTTTATTTGCGTTCTGTATATCTTGTTTGGTGAGGTATCTGTTACTCTCTTTGGCCCAGTTTTTAATCAGGTTGTTTTCTTATTGTTGCATGTCAAGAGTTCTTTGTATATTTTGGATATTGGTCCTTTATTAGATATATGTTTTGGAAGTATTTTCTCCCAATTTGTGGCTTGTCTTATTCTATTGATATTGCCTTTTGCAAGGCCAAGGGTTTTACTTTTGATGAATTCTATGTTAGCAATGGTTTCTTTCCTAGATCCTGCCTTTGGTGTCGCATCTGAAATGTCATCATCATAGTCAAGGTCATCTAGATTTTCTCCTGTTATTTTCTGGGAGTTTTGTAGTGTTGGATTTTAAATTTAGGGTGTAATCCACTTTGACTTAAATTTTGTGAAAGGTGTATGGTGTATATGTCGATTCTTTTTTTTTTTTCTTTGCCTATGGATGTCCAGTTCTAGCATCATTTCTTGAAAACACTATCCAGAGAGGATCCTCAAATATTTTGTGAATGGATTACCTCCCGAGAAGAGACAAAAAGAACATAAGATGTGAGACCACCATTCTGACTGAATTTGTGACCATAGCTCATATTCAGAACATGATAAGAATTTTTTTTTCCTTTTTCTTTTTTGGCCTTCTCCCTTAAATGAATCAAAGATAATGCAGTTGGATGGGTAAATTAATTTATGGGTTATTTAAGTTGCAAACCCATTATTTGAGAAATTGAAATCAACTGTCCTTATCTTACAAATCCCCAAACACCCCCTGCTTATCTTAAAAGACTTATGATTTGCATTCTTTCTTGTGTCTTTGAGATGTAAATGTTAAAGTACAAACTTCAGTACAAAATTTTATGTCTTACCAGAAGAAAAACAAAAGACAAAGGATCATTTAAACTCAATTTTAGCTAGTGGAATGGGCAGCTTCACTGACCAGAAAAACAACCTAGAAACAACCTCTATTACAACTCGTAAAATGGAAGCTCTAAGAGCTGTTTAAATCTGTCTGTATGTTGAAGCATGTCTATAAACGTGCATTGTAGTAGGTGTATGGTATTTTCTACTGCTGGATAGTATCCTAAAATTAATTTGTAAATGATCTCTATTTAATTGATTTAAACAAATAAGCACCTATATGAATTAATATTGATAAGAAGTCTCAAAATATAATAGAAACTAACCCAAATGCTTTCCAGGGTCACATGACTTGGTGCAGTCTTCAACAAATAAAAGGTAGTTTAAATTTGCTTTCATTAAAATAGGCATGTATTCCGTGTACCAGCACGATATATATTCCAGACACACAACTTCCATTCTACAGAGGTTGTGTTATCTGTTACAAAATTTGTCAGTAAGAAAAATATCTTGAAGAATAGCTGATTTTATCGAATTTCTCATGAAATTTTTGTGGGTAATCTAAACATAATTGTTATGAACAAGTAAATTAAATAGATGTAAGTACGATAAAAAGTTTTTAGTGAAGATTTTAAATGGTTTCCCCAACTTTCTTTATATAACTTGAAACCTTAAAGTTTTGCTAAGTTAAATGATAAGTTAAATTCAATGAATATTCACATATTTTTATTTTTTGAAGGATATTTTTTATGTTATTTGTTTATTTTGAAAGAGACAGAATACGAGCAGGGGAGGGGCAGAGAGAGAGGGAAAATCTCAAGCAGGCTCCACGCTGTTAGTGCAGAGCCCCATGCAGGGCTTGAAACCAATAAAACTGCTCGATCATGACCTGAGCTGAAATCAAGAGTCGACACTTGACCGACTGAGCCACCCAGGTGCCCCTCAATGAATATTTAGACAATTTCCAAATAGCATAAAATACTGAAACATAATTACTAAACACAGTAATTTTTGGTTTCCTTTTACAGAGGAACTAAAGATATTTGAGTCTATTAGTAAACATGTATTATGCTATGCTGATAAATTTTCTATCAAAAAAACACATTTCTGGAAATCATAGAAAGTATTTATACTTTCACAGAATGCTAATGTAAAAGATAGTTCACAATCATTTATTTCTTAAAGTTCCTAAAGGTTAAGAATTCTAATTAATAAGGGCACTTGGGTGGCTCACTCAGTTAAGTATCTGACTTCATCTCAGGTCATGATCTCACAGTCTGTGAGTTCGAGCCCTGCATCAGGCTCTATGCTGGCGGCTCAGAGCCTGGAGCCTGCATCAGATTCTGTGTCTCCTTCTCTCTCTGCCCCTCCGCTGCTCACACTTTGTCCTTTGCTATCTCTCAAAAATAAATAAATGTAAAAAAAAAAAGTTAAAAAAAAGAATTCTAATTAATATACGTCATTAAATAAAACTAGTAGAAATAGAAAGGGAAGCATCTTCATATGCAAGAAAAGTAGGATGCATGCTTTTGGCAAAAGAAAGTACGACGGATGGAAATACATTCTTGTTGAGGGAAAAGAAAGTAATTTTGTGCTAAATTGAGGCTGGTTATTTAAAGAGGGAAAACATAGGATGAAATCTGAATGTAAAAAAAAGAAAGTTGTAGAATGTTTTTGGAAAAAGAATCTTTGAAAAGGAAATTTAATGTGTGGTCAAGTTGGTTAAAATTAAAATGAATTTATTTTAAAATGAGTTTTAGTATCAAAAGTTCTTTGTGCATGTTGGCCCCAAGATGGCAACAGATTAAAAGGACCCTGGGCTTGACTCCCCTCACAAACACAACTAGAAAACTATCAAATCATCCTAAGTACCCCAGAAATCCACATGAAGACTGACAGAACAAACTCCACACCTAAAGTAAGAGAGGAGACCACATCAAAGAAGGTAGGAAGTGTGGAGATGTGGTTTAGGGGACAAAGAGACCACTGCTGCCAAGGAGGGGAGGGAGCCATGGTCTCAGAGAAGGGCAAAAAAGAGAGAAGGGAGGAGGAGGAGGGGGGGAGGAGGGAGGAGGAGGAGGGAGGAGGAGGAGGAAGGAGGAGGAGGGGGGAGGAGGGAGGAGGGAGGAGGAGGAGGGGGGAGGAGGGAGGAGGGAGGAGGAGGAGGAGGAGAAAGGGGAGGAGGAGGGAGGAGGAGGAGAGAAAAGAAAGCAGAAAATTTATTTCAAGAAATAATAGCAGAAAACTTTCCTAACCTGGGGAGGAAGGAAACAGACATCAAGATCCAGGAAGCCCAGAGTAATCCCATCAAAATAAAAAAAAGCAGGCCAACACCAAGACATATTGTAATTAAATTTGCAAAATACAGTGATAAAGAAAAAAAATCTTAAAAGCAGCAAAAGAAAAGAAGTCTTTGACTTACAAGGGAAAATCCATAAGGCTAACTGAACATTTCTTACCAGAAAGGAGGGGCATGATGTATTCAGGGTGATGAATGGGGAACAATCTGCAGCCAAGAGCACTCTATCCAGCAAGCTATCATTCAGAATAGAAGGAGAGATAGAGCTTCCCAGAAAAAAACTAAGGGAGTTTGTGACCACTAAACCAGCCCTGCAAGAAATATTAAAGGGGACTCTGAGTGCAAACAAGAGACCAAAAGTGACAGACAAGAAAAGATCAGGGAAAATCTCCAAAATCAATGGCAAAACAAGAAATAAAATGGCAATAAATACATATCTCTCAATAATTACTTTGAACATAAATAGACTACATGCTCCAATCAATAGTGTCAAAATAGATAAAAACACAAGACCCATCTATATGCTGCCTACAAGAGACTCATTTCAGAACTAAAGAAACCTACAGATTGAAAGTGAGGGGGTGGGAAAACATTTATCCTGCAAATTGATGTCAAAAGAAAGTCAGAGTAGCAATACTTATATCAGACAAACTATACTTGTGTGTTCTTGTGTTGTTTTTATCCTGCTTTGGTATCAGTGTCGTTCTGGCCTCATGGAATGATTTTGAATGTGTCCCTTCTATTCCATTACTTGTTAGGTTTTGATAAAAATTGTCATAAATTATTATTATTTTGTTAATGTTTGGTAGAAATCACCAATGAAGCTATGTGGTCTTGGGCTTCTCTGTGTTGGGAGAGTTTTGATTCCGAATTCAACATTCATTCCTGTGTTTGGTCAAACAAGGTTTCCTGTTTCTTGGATTCAAGATTCATGATTCCATCTTGGAATTCACTGTTTTATTTTCCCCCTAGGTTATCTGATTTGTTAGTATATACTTGTCTATAGTAAACTATTACACACTATGTATTTCTGTGGTTATCTATTTCATTGTTTTCTCTTCCATTTCTCATTTCGATGTTTGAGTCTTCTCTCTCTTTTTTTCTTAATGTAGTTAAAACATTGCCAATTCTGTTTATTTTTCAGGAAAAACTTGTCACTAATTTCAATGTTATGTCATTTTTTATTCTGGCCTCTATTTCATGTATTTTTATTTTTCTTTGTTATATCTTTCCCTTACTAAATTTCAGCTAATTTTCTTCTTTTTCCAGTTCCTGTGGTGTAATGTTAAATTTTTTAACTTTGATTCTTAATACAAGCACTTATAGCATAAATTTCACTCTAGTATCTGCTTTTGCTGCATCCCATAGGTTTTAAAATAACATGTTTTCTTTTCCTTCGTTTTGACATATATTTTGATTTGCCATTTGATTTCTTCTTTGGCCCATTGCATGTGTGGTACTGTTGTTCAATATTCACATATTAAATATTTTAAATTTATATTGTAGATTTTCCAGCTTTTTAAATTGTCGATCCTTAGTTTTATACTGTTGTGGTTGGAAAATACACTTGGCATAATTTCAGTCCTCTCCCATTTGTAACATTTTTATGTGATTTATCCAGAGGATTCTTCTGCATGTACTTGAAGAAAATGCATATTCTATTGATTGTGGACAGAATGTTTTATACACAGCTTTTAGAACCATATATTCTGAAGTATGCTTAAAGTAAAAAATGTTCTTATTGAAAAAAAAAATAACTTTCACTGAGGGTACTCATTTAAAATAAAGCTTATCAGCGGGGAGTGAGTGGGAAGATGGGTTAAACAGGTGAAAGGGATTAAGAGTACACCTGTCATGATGGGCACTGAGTAATGTATAGAACTGTTGAATCACTATATCGTACACCTGAAATTAATATAACACTGTAATTAAAAACTTAATTTTAAAAAAGTACACTGGTACAAAATTATAATTTGATTTTTCTCTGTTCAAAGGAAAATGTTTCTGGGGTGCCTGAGTGGCGCAGTCAGTTGAGTGTCCAACTTTAGCTCAGATCATGATCTCACAGTTTGTGACTTCAAGCCCTGCATCATGCTCACTGCTGTCAGCACAGAGCCAGCTCTGGATCCCCTGTCCTCCTCTCTCTCTGCCCCATCTCTGTTTACAACTCTCTCCCTCAAAAATAAAAATATAAAAAAAATTTAAAAAAAGGACAATGTTTTCTTACATTATTGGTCTGCTCTTAATAAAACATTGTAGATCATAGAGACACATTAGGTCGGATCAAGATGGCGGAAAAGAAGTAATACCCGCAGCTGGTCTCTGGCGACTCCATCTGAGACCGAGAAACTCTCAATCGCAGGGATCTGCAGGAAGAGGAGTTGGAGGCTACAGGAAAGAGAACGCCAAAATCAGAGCATCTGGGGACACTGAGTGAGTGCAATCTGGGAGAAAGAAAGAGAGCCGCGGAGGTGCAGACTGCGGGGAGTGGGCCCGGGGCCCTGGGCCCCTTCCTCCGAAAGACAAGGGGAAGAGAAAGAGCAGCGGGGAAAGTACCTCGAACCTGGGTGGAGAGGGAGCTTATCATCCAGTCCCTATCTGCAAGGCTTTTTTGAGAGAGGGTCGTTGCTCACGGTGGAGCTGGCGGAGCTTTCCTCACTCCGGAGCCAGTGACGCTCTCCCAGCCCCTGACACGGAGAGGCGCACGCCATTGCTGGATCGGTGCTGAGTCAGAGGCATAATTCGGGTGGGGAAGGCTGAGCGTGCAGGGTCTCGCGACCACCCAGCAGGTTGTGCTGCCCCTGCACGCTGACCAAGTCGAGGACGGACACAGAGGAGGGTTCGGAGACTCTAGCTCTGTGAAAAGAGGCTACGGGGACGCCATTGTGGTCGCAGCGGTGCTGAGTCAGAGACTCAATTTACACAAGGTGTGGCGGTCAGAGGGAGTTAAAGGAACTCAGATGAGCTTGGGCGGCGCGACCGCCCAGCAATTTGAACTGTGTTGGTAATCTGGATGGAGTTGAGGACGGAAAGTGAGGAGTGATCTGAGACTGTGGGTCCATGAGGAGTGATCTGAGACAGTCGGGCCGGGAGGGCGCCATTGTGGTCGCGCATTCCCATAAAGCCAAAACCTAGGACTCCACCCCCAGCGGTGGAGGTGGGACCCGCCTACACGAGGCAACGCCCCTCCTCATATGAGAGACGCCCTTCTCCTGGAGTGGTAGCCGCGGAGACACAACTACTGCAGCATTGCCTGGATTAACTCTAGGTCAATTCTTCGGTTTTAGATATATTCTTCCTCTTCTTCTTCCTATCTCTCCCCACCTCTAAACCTGTCACCTGGGGGTTTTGGCTTGCTTAAACAGACATTTTACCCGCTCTCTCAATGCATATTCTACACCTCCCTCTTTAATTTCCTATCTCTCTCTATGGAACAGCCAGACCACATAGTGCACCTGGACAACATCTAACTTCATTTCTCTTTCCTCGCATCCTTCCTTATTTTGATTTCTCTCCTGCTGGATCAAGTCTTCTAATCTCTCTACCTGGTCAAAGTTCAATTTCTTCTTCTGCCCACACCTGTCACTACTCTATGTATGCTCTGCCATCAGCAGAGCACACATCCCATCATTATCGAGTAGCTGGTACATCAGGTTGCATGCCTCCAGAGTGTCATTTGTTAATCTTTTTTATGTTGTGATTTGTTTGTCTGTTTTATTGGTCAGTAAGGTTGTGAGTTTGTGCTTCCTGTTTGTCGGTCTGACCCTTTTCCTTTCCAGGGAGAAATAGGAAATAAACCAATACACACATTGCCAAAATGACCAAACGGAAGAACTCCCCTCAGAAGACTGTACAGGAAATAGTGACAGCACAAGAAATGATGAAAGCAGACATAAGCAACTTAACAGAACAAGAATACAGAATGATAAATATAAAAATACTCGCAGGGCTTGAAAAAAAGCATAGAAGAAACCAAGGGGACCCTAGAGGCAGAGATCAAGGTCCTAAAAAACGATCTACAGGAATTAAAAAATGATTTAAATGAGGGGCAAAACAAATTGGAGGCGGCCAAACCACGGATTGCAGAGGCAGAAGAGAGAATAGGGGTATTAGAAGATAGAATTACAGAAAAGGATGAAGCAGAGAAAAAGAGAGAGAAACTGATTCAGGAACAGGAAAGGAGAATTCGAGAGCTGAGCGATGCAGTCAAACAGAATAACATCCGTATTATAGGAATTCCAGGGGAAGAAGAGAGAGAGAAAGGAATCGAAGGGGTACTTGAACAAATCATCGATGAGAACTTCCCCAACATGAAGAAAGAAATGGGCATTGAAGTCCAAGAGGCACAGAGAACTCCCCTCAGACGTAACCCGAATAGGCCCTCAGCAAGACACATCATAGTGAAGCTGGGAAAATACAAAGATAAAGAGAGAATCCTGAAAGCAGCTAGGGATAAACGGGCCTTAACTTACAAAGGCAGACACACTAGGGTAGTAGCGGACTTATCCACAGAAACTTGGCAAGCCAGAAAGGAATGGCAGGAAATCTTCAATGTGATGAACAGGAAGGACATGCAGCCAAGAATCCTTTATCCAGCCAGCCTGTCATTCAAAATGGATGGAGAGATAAAGGTCTTCGCAAACAAAATAAAACATTGTAAAGAAAGTTTTTTCTTTACCTTTAATGTAATCTCCCTAGAAAAACAAAGATTCTATAATTTGTCTTGATCAGGTCATTGATTATTTGTGGAAAAAAAAAAAACTAAGCATGGTCAATTTTTAAAAGCTATTTTTTTAATTTTAATTTTTTAAGGTTTATTTATTTTTGAGAGACACAGAGAGAGAGAGAGGGAGACACAGAATCTGAAGCAGGCTCCAGGCTCTGAGCTGTCAGCACAAAGCTCGACGCAGGGCTCGAACTCAAGAACCATGAGATCATGACCTGAGCCAAAGTCGGATGCCCAACCGACTGAGCCACCCAGGCGACCCAAAAAAGTTAAGACTTTTTACAAGGATTTAACTGTCTGTATTTGCTTATGAAGTCTTCTTCAATTGCCACTTTGGCTAAATAAATGACTCGGTATTGTCTCATGGTGGACCTAATCGCATTTGACCAAGTGTGCAAACATTTTGATATTGTTCACAAACTTCCCCCCAGATTCATATTCTAAATAATAGTGTTTTTCACCTTGAACTTCCCCCCCCCCAGGGGATCCTTGTAAAAACGGAGATACTAAACTAATTAGGCTTCTCTGGCACGTTAACTTACATGTTAAGAATTGTAAAACAGGTGATTCCAAGCCTCTTTATTTATATTTATGTGGCTATATGTTATTAATATAAATGTCCCAGTAACTATAAGAAATTCCTAAAGATCTGATATGGCCTAATGGAATGTTAACACCTGTAATTCTAGTTATTATCTTGAAATGAATTTCACAAAGATATCCACATTTGCTTGTCAATTCATTATAACATATTTTCATCAGAACTTTAACCATGCCATTTCTAAGTCTTTTGTCATTTACAGACAGCTATTGCTTTATTCTGATGCTTTCACAAAAAAATGTTCTTGCAAAAGTATTTCGTCTTTAAGAAGATTCAAGGAAATGACTTTTGACAAGTAGTGTTTATGGTAATTTAAAATCTTGAAACTTAACTGGGTAAAAAATTCCAGATCTGGTGAAAAATCTGGATTCAATCGGAAAAAGAATAAATAACATGGGACTGAATTCCCTGAGGAAGATGATTATAATTTTTATGACCTCCTGTTTAAAACATTGTTGGTTCTCTAATATTTTTCTTTTTCTTTTTTCTCTTAGGCTACAATGTTGTAAGACACACCGTTATGAACAAAGGTACAACCCTTTTTTTCTTCCTACCTGTTGTCTCTAGAATTCAGAAACTTTTATTGAGTATTCTTACATTAATAAAGAACAATTTATAAACAACAATTTAGTTATTGGCATAAGTTTATTAAGAATCTATTCTATTCTCCTGGTAAGAGAACACAATTAAAAACAGTGTTATATTACCAAAGCTTTGACTGGAATATCATATCTGAGAGAGATATGCATGCAGTCAGATATGACCAGACTATTTTGAAGAACTAAGATTGACTTTTCAGAGCCAATAAATCCACTTGGAAAAAATCGACCCGGTAATTTCCTTACATCAAAGCAAATTGTTCCAGCAAAGCAGTCTTGAAAAACAGCTTAATGGTCAGTCATTATTCTTGCTGCATTTATGTAAATAATAAGACAAAGTTTAATGCAAACAAATCAGTCTTATTTTTTTAAGCGATGGTAATTATAAAGAGAAGAAATTGTGTTTATACCTTTGTCTGTATTAGATTTTATTCCTGTTAATTGTCTTTGAGGTTCTGTTAATATACTTGCAATTGGATTGGATCCTACAGTCTTTTACTTTCCTCAAAAATCTGGCTATGATTTTCCAAATTCACGTTTCCAGTTTTCTTCCACTAATTTGGAATCACTAAGAACAAAGAGTGCTCTTGAATTGGAAGAGATTATACCAGGTTCTTCCCATTACACAGATGAGAGCTTAACTTCAGGTGCTTAAACCTTGCATATGCATCTCACAGCTAAAGAAGTTTCCATCTGACAGCTGGTCCTATATGAACGTGGGAGACCTCTCAATCAAACCAACTAGGAAGAGAGGTAGCTGATATGAGGTAGAATGTTCCTCCCAACACCAGATCAAAACTTCATACTTGAACTGAACTTGAAACCTTTTCTTCCTTTTTTTTTTTTCTTTCCTTTACCCTGGCATTGATCTGGAAAGATAATGCCATCATCTGTTTCTCCCAAGCCATTACTAACTAGGGTAACCTTTGCCTTTCGGACTGCTAGATTTGTCATCAAAAAGTCCCATGTGTCGATTAACAGTGCCACCTTAGCAGGAGTGATTGGTACCCTGACAGGATTTATCTGTGTCTGTGGTGGTCATCACTCTCCTTGGGACTTTAAGTGCCTGGATCGCTGGTTAGGGTATCAGTGACCCTAACTTTCCACAAACGAAGATGTTTCATTGGCTGACTCCCCTGGAGTTAGATCATTGAGTTAGAAAGGAATTACCAAGAGACTTTCACGATTTAAGATTCACTTCTTTTGTGGCCATATTCCCCTGATTAGGAGTCAATGTAAATGAGAATAGGATCTTCAACCTCTCCGTAACTCTTAAAAAGATATTCTAGAATCTTCTAAGACAAGAGCTGCCCCTGCAAAGAGCCTTAGGCTCTGTCCAAAATTTTTATTGATAATTAGACAATCTTTGATTATCCTTTAGCTGAGCAATAGTTGATGCTATGGCCAACACCCCCTGCCACACCTGAATTAACATTTATGGTCATTACTTATTCTTTCCTCCCTCCTCCAACATGGGGGGCATGACTCCTGGGTAAAGTTCTTCCCAGCACTGAGGGACAAATATAGACCAAAACACTTCAACGGAAATGGGTAGCTTGATGCTTTATCAATGATACCTTCGGAGAAATATCTGGATCAAACAGAGGAAACATAAAAATGAAGAAAGGAAACCTCTCTTAAAATAGAGTCAGGAAGCCACGAAAGGAGAACACCCATGCACATATCACTCACCTTAATCTATGTGACCAGCAGGAACAAGGAAGATTCTACCTGTCTCAGCAACAGCCACAATGTCAAACTCATTCTTGTTTAACACAAGGTTCCCCACTGTTGTCCCGGCACCTAAAAAAAAACTACCCTCCCCTCTGTCTCTTAGGACTTGCCTATGGTTTGCCATAGTTTGTTTGGCCTAAAATGCAATGCTCCCGCTATTCTTAAGTAAACTCATCTTGTTTAATCACATTGCCGTTTGTATTATTTAAGGCCGACATTATGTATTCCCAGTATTTTGGGGAGGGTGAAAGGGAAGGGAAAGTATTTAAGATGATAAAATATAGTAGGTAACAACGTACTCATAATGAATAATAAAACTGAGGCAAATAGTATATTCTTGAGGCAAAATGTTGTATCACACTAAATCCGTTACATTTATTACCAAAAGTCCACAGATTGGTGTCTAACTCCTTCTCAACCAAGGTGAAGATGGACAGCGTGCTCGCCTGATCTCCCTGTGATAGAGAGGGGCTTGGTCCATCAGCATCAGAATCATCTGGGAGCTTGTGAGAAACGCAAATTCTCAGGCCCTATCCCGGACCTACTGAATCAGAAATCTTGGGGTTAGGGCCCAGCATTCTGTGTACTAAGAAACCCTGTTTGTTATGAGGTGTGAAAATGTGGGAAAAGATGTGAAAGCTATCTTAATTTTGGACATACTTATCTCTAAATCAGGAGGTAGACCCGACAACTCGTAAATCTGTACATTATTGAGAACAGAGTCTGTTACTTGGAAGAAACCATGATGAAAGTATTCTAGTACTTGAGAGAGAGAGAGAGAAAAGGTGGGTTCTTGATTAACAGGTATTTCCTAATAGAACAATGGTTAAGCAAGCTTGTTGAAGATCAAATCTACTTAATGGAACCACAGGGATAAAATAGGCAGAAACATTTAAAAACAGAATAAAAAGATTTTTAGAAGGTACTGCAATGTTACTATGGCACAAAGACCTAATCAGCCTGCCTTTTAGTTAAAAGGAAAACTCAAGAATGTGAGTCACCTTCAGTGCCACTTGGCCCTGGTCTCTGTCCATTGTCAACCAACTGCAGAAGGGCTAAAACAGTAGGTTTCCGCAGATTCAAAGATTTAAGTAACACATGTTGACTTTCAGAGCCTTCCAAGAAAAATGTCAGCAGAATACAGCAACATGGGAGTAAAACTAAATGAACACTAGGCCCAGTCCCACCAAATGGGAGCCTCATTAGTAAGCACTCCATCCTGACTGAGAGAAGATAAACTATATTTTTGATTCTATTTTGCCAGTAATAAAAGTGAATCCTTTCTGGAGGAGGAGAGCACCCCACTCAGAGCTCAAATTATGTCTATAATGTTTATATGCAATTCCTACTTTTTTTAACCAATATTTAGAAGACAGAAAAGGAGAAAAAAATAAATGCAATTTAGAAAACCGGGAGATAAATCAGGGGAAACACACACACACTCACACAAGAGATTCAGATTTTGGAGCTACCAGACCCAGAATTTCAAACTACTTTGCTCAAAATATATACTCAAAATTTTCATGATGAATTCAAAATTTATAGGAGGTAACTGTAAAATCTAAAATCATAAATTGAGTATATGGAAACGAAAACTGAATAACTGTAGGCGGAGTTCAGTATATGGATTTGCCAGAAGTTTCTATACAGCTGAATAGAGGAACACAGAATCACATGAATTTAGCCAGCACTGATCCAAAATTAACATAACAATCAATTGTGTTTCTACACCAAAAAGACCATCTTTCTAGCCCTTGATGTGTGTGTATACGCCTAGGAACAGAAGTTTAAATGACTAAAAACATCTGGGAGTAACAGATGTTTCTCAAAGCCTTCGCAATCAAAAATACCTACAGAAGGCAAGAGAATAAGAATTTAAAAACTATTTACCGAGGAGTCCTGATTTGGTGATGCCCTCATCTCCTAGCACTGTTACCCTGCAGAACTTCAGAATTAACCTCAAGTCCCTAAACCAAGGGAGAGGAGATGAATGGCTCCCAAATACAATCACCTTCCTGTTCCACCAGCTTCCTCTGCAGTCAGGCAGCACCATCAGCACCTACCAATTCCATCTGTCTGCCTTGAATGTGCTTCCAGGAGATTTCTAACAAAATCACACCTAAGCTGACCATGCAGCACTGCAACCACTGTGTACCTCAGAGTATTTCCGCCAGTATCCCCTCCTGCTGCTTCTTGGAGGGGAGTCCAGGGTTTGCATCATGGCCGACTGGCTCACCCACCTTCTAATTTGAAGGCATCCTTTATGTTCCTTCGATCGTTCTTCACACTCAGTGGACGCCACGCTTAGGAGCTGAAGCCATTCAGCCCAAGTAACAGGCCAGACTGTTTCATCACAGCCTTTGATGTATTTGGCATCAAGTTCACTTTCCCCCTCAGACTGGAGGTTAGCCTGCTTCCTGGTCTGTCCCTTTAAGAAATCATCCTTTTTCCAACCCCATTGTAATGTCCATTACCTACTGTTTGCTCAACATTTCGCTAGGTGGTTTTATTTTTGTGGGGGCTTTTACAAGACTTTTGCTGAGTTAATGTTTATCTAAGAGAAATCTTAATAAAACGAATCTCAAGGAGAGCTTTAAATGAAAAAGAGGTTATGAAATGAGCTACTGGTACTCTGAGTGCTTTGGTACAAGCAGAAAGAAGTAATCTTCACTTTGGGGAGAAGGGCACATCGTTGATTGTGAGTGTACAAATGAACCTATTGTTATTTTTATATCAGCTGTAAAAAACCATCTCCTTTCCCTCTTGCAGCTGCTTCCCTGAAAACCGCTGCTGAGCCAGCAATTACTGGAGCAGCACAAAGGTCCTCAAATGGGGAAACCATAGCAATTACCCTGATTTGTCACTGCAAAGGGTTGGCTACAAAGTCTCCTTTCAAGGCCCTGAAATTAAGCAGCTTGGGATGGTGCCAGGGTATTTTGGAGAGTAGCAATCAGGAAAGAAAAAAGAGACGCCCTCGTCAGCGCAAGAAGGCAGGTAGACATGACAAAAGGGGCTGAGTATGTTAATAGGAAATAGGGCGGCTATTTTCTGCCAACTTGCCAGTGTTACCTGAAACACATTGTTCATCACAGGCTGACTTTTCTCTGACAATTAAAACAATTCTATGCCATCTTAATTCATAATTAAGGGGTAAAACTCAAGGTTTGTTTTGTTTTGGTTTGGTTTTTGGCTAGGAGATTTATCAGACATAATAGCATCCACAATTTCTGCACATAAAGGCAACATTTTTGGATGATCGGACTTGTAATTTGAACATTTTCCCCAACGTGCACATGAAATACAGGAATTCAGTGAAGCCTCTGTTACAAGTATTGGAGATAGAGCGGTGAAGTAAATTCACACTGGAATAATGCAACTTAGATTTCACTTCGGAAGGCTAAAAGTAAAAAGATAAAAAAGTAAATGAAATCTATAGTTATGTCAAGGAGCAAGAGGTCCTAAGGGAAATGAGGTGAAGAAACGAGGGAAGGGAAGGATGGGAAGAACTGGAAAGGCGCTAAGATTTCGGATGAGATTGTCAGAAGGCCTTAAGAACAGGCTCGGAGGAACTGAGACAACTCTCCATGTGGACGTTTTGTGGGGAGAGCACTACGGCAAAGAGGCCAACAAAGGCCAAGGCTGAAATGCAGGGCTTGCCTGGGGGTCTGGGAGGCCTTGTCAGCCAGAGAAATGTGGAGAGGGTAACTGATGGTGAGATAAAATGGCAGGTGACCTCGGACGGTCCCTTAGGACCACTGTGAGGGCTGTGGCGTTTGCTCTGAGTGAGATGGTCAGTCTTCGGAGGGTCTGAGGAGAGAACAGACAGAGACTGAGTTGTGTCTGAGCTGGAGCACTAGACAGAAAGGGAAGGGAGGCAGGAGGCAGGGAGGTGGGAAGGATGCTACTGCCTTGATCCCGAGAGAGAGGGCAGAGACTGCAAAAGATGGGCCCACGGGCGGTCTTAGGAGGTCGTTGGCCTCTGACTGTATGAGGAAAGTAGAATTTCATCATAAGGTGTGAAAGAAAAACTGAAGCTAAGGACGAGACAAGGTTTTTGACTTTTAAGAATGGAAGAATGGGGATGAACACTGTGAGATAGGAAAGGCTTAAAAAAAAATAGTCTTTGGAGGGAAAAGCAGGACCTCAGTCTCACACATTGTAAGACCAATAACTGTGGGCATATCAAGGGACAAAGTGTGTAAACCACTGTGCAGCTCCAGGGAGCGGCGGGGCCTCGGCACACGGAACCTCTGTCCTTGAAGACTGGTACTGAAGGCTGGAAGCTGGATGGATGTGCACAGAGGAGAGAAGAGCCCCACACGGGGTCCAGAAGCAGCAGGTGTTGGTGGGGGGGGGTGGCGCACAGGAGGGGAGAAGCCTCCTGCAGTTTTGACGTCTTGAAAGACCAGTGAGAAGAGGGTGAACAGCCACCTCACATGCCTCTGGCCACCCAAAGGACCGCATCGATCACCGATGCAGAAAAAGAGTGCTTCTTGGTGACCTTGGGACAAACTGCAGTTGGGTTGGACCCCAGGGAACACGGGCCAGGCTACCTGGGGACGGTGAATACAGCCCCCGTTTCAAGGAGGTTTTCTCTGAAGGAGAGCAAAGAACCGAGCGGTCCTGAGAGACCCTGGGCAGAGAGGGAAAGGTGGAAGCCAAGGACACGTGGGCAGAGGAGAGGCTCTGGGTATGGGGGCTGTAGGGGGAGCTCCCGGCCCAGGCTCCCGGGAGCAGCCGCGCAGCAGCTCTGCTCTCCTCTGATTGCTCCAATTTTCTCAGGGAGCAGGCAGCCAAATTGTCTTCTGATTCTGAGGCTGAGGGCGGTGGTTTGCAGGTTCAAAGAGACAGCAGAGAGTCACTGAAAAGGGATGGCAAGAAGGGACCGGAGAAGGGAGAATAACTGAGCCCACCCAGGGGTCAGTGATCAGGCATTTCGTGTGAGATGTCCCCATGGCTGTCTGATTTTCTTCAGCTCTACTTAGGTAAACGAGAGTAGTCATGGAGGAAGAGGAGGGTTGGGTTTAATGCGAGTGATTTTTCTCTGACGGAAAATATAGAAGTAAGTGAAGGAATGACAGTACTGACTGATTGTGGAGTTTACGTCGGGTAAGGGGCAGCAAACAGCCCAAGATCCATTGAGTCAGTGTCTTGGAGTTTGGGATGCCTGTGGGGCTGAAGTGGAAGGGTGGAAGGTGTCACTCGAGAGCTCAATGTCACACAGGAGGCATTCACAGTGGCAAGATGCAGGCAACAGCCAAGGTTGCATAGCTTTGAGAAAGGATGAACATCAAGGTGATTGGATGCAAGCAGGTCAAGTAACTGAGAGGCCACGACACTGTCCTTTATCTTTTCTTCATACAGAAAGAAGTATCGAGGGAATAATTGTGGAGATGTAATGAGCCAGGGACTAAAATTACTGCCTGGCTGGGCAGATATCTGAGACAGTGGATGTCCGTGGAAAAAGCATGGGTGACAGAGACAGAGATGGAGAAGTGATTAGAGGGACAGGGCAGTGGGAGCGAGCAGTTGGCCTCTCCATGTCTAGGAAGTTGAGGAATTAGGGAGAGAAGCCAGATACCGCCCGGGAGCAGGACAAGGTCAAACAATTCTCCACAGCAGAGCAAGGTTTCAATTAGCACAGGAAGGCAAGGCACTTAGATTAAAGAACTAAGGGAAAAGAGGATTTCCAGAGGACTGACCTTAAACTGTTTATATAAATCCGTCCACCTCCATTCAGAGGTAAGAAAGTAGGAAGGGAAGAGAAAAGCCTGGAGTATAAATAGCACAAAGTAAGAAAAGCCAAGCCTCTTGACAGGTGAAGGCAGAACATATAGTAAAGGAAGTCAGATTTCTTTCTTCCTCTGCAAGTCTTAGTAGCTCATACAGCTAAGATTTTCATAAGGCAAATTAATACATATTAATTAAAGTTTTCAATGTTTGCTTTTGTATTGCTGAATCCACTTCTCAAGCAATTGGCTAAATTCATCTTTGATGGTGAGATTAAAGTGTTCTCAAATCTGCAATGCAGCATGACCACAGAAGAACTTGCAACCACTGAAACATGAGGACACATCATGATTGGTCAATGAAAAGTAAAATCGAGTATGTCAGTTATTTTAATAAACAGGGATTTTGGATGTGGAAGGTTCTGTTGATAATATCTATGGCGAAAGAAGTCCTCATTTGAATGATTTGTTGAAAATATCAGAAGTCTTCTATCTTATACACTAAACGATAAGATTTTTCATAAGTTATAGGTTTTCCTTCATAAATAGGCCATGGCTGGGGGTTTAATTGATACATTATTATTTTTTAATGTTTATTTATTTTTGAGGGAGAGAGAGACAGAGTGTGAGTGAGGAAGGAGTACAGACAGAAAGAGACATGCATCTGAAGCAGGGTCCAGGCTCTGAGCCATCAGCACAGAGCCCGACGCGAGGCTCGAACTCAAGAATTGTGAGATCATGACCTGACCCGAAGTCGTATGCTTAACTGATTGAGACACCCAGGCGCCCCTAATTGATACATTATTTGAACGTATCTTTACATATACATTACTATAGCAGAGGTATAATTGAAATTTTTGCGGTGGATAATGTGTATAACTTTGCAAATAGGACATTGTAAGCATGATTATAGAGGACTCGGCTGGGATCAGCAGTGTATGACTTAGTACCATAGGAGATATATATACTATTTGAAATTAATATGGAAGCAATAAAATCAAATCACACAATTTATAATTCATTTTCATTTCATTGCTCTACTAGAATGACGTTTTTTTTTTCTCCTACATAATTTCAGAGAAGAAGAAAAAGGTAATAAGTTCCACATATAGAAGAAGCCTATGAAGGAAATCAAATTATTAAAAATTTAGAGAGCCCAGTGAGGTACTGGCCATAATTTCGCATTCCGACAAAGGCCAGTGGCTAAAAGAATGATGCAAAAATAAATAAACCATTGAAATAAGGCAAGAGTTTTATTTTTGAAAAGCATTTCTGTCATTAACAGACTATGCTATAACAGAGAACAATTAGCTTTTCCTTTCATAGAACTTTAAAGTTACATTCCATTTAGTTTATTTTTAGTTTCTACATTTGCATAAATAATACATTCTCCTTAATATCAGGCCATAGTTAAGTTCTCATGCAATTGAAATGGTATTATATAGACTCCAACGACTAAATGGTTAGAAAGAAAACAATAGCAATGAACATTATTCAGCTTTTTTTTTAATGTTTATTTATTTTTGAGACAGTGAGAGACAGAGCATGAGTGGGGGAGGGGCAGAGAGAGAGGGAGACACAGAATCCAAAGCAGGCTCCAGGCTCTGAGCTGTCAGCACAGCGCCTGACATGGGACTCGAACTCACAAACTGCAAGTTCATGACCTGAGCCGAAGTTGGACGCTCAACCGACTGAGCCACCCAGGCGCCCCTATTCAGCTTTTTAAGCATAACAGTGATTGTTTCCCCTAACTTCAGTTAATTAAATCTATCGTGAATCTCCATCTGGACAGAGAGAATCTATCAAATAGTGAATATTTAGGACTTTGTAGACATCTGATTATTTTGTTGGTGCAGGAAGTCTGTTCCTATCACACCATGCTAAAGCCCAATTTTAATGACCAAACTAACTCACCATGAAGTGAAATAGTGTCTAAAGTGGAAAACTTGGCAGGGTTTTCTTCTGTTGGAAAGTATGCCAACTGAGATACATTACGGTTAGTTCCTCACCTGGAGTGGAGAGGGATATTCATAGGGTCCCAAGAAGATTCTCAAAAACAACTCAAGACCTCAAATAATAATTGCCTTTCTTCCTCATCTGAATATATCAGTACTCAGTGAGGCATTTTCTACTTAGAGCCCGGAGGAGAGATTTATCCTACTGCACCTACGTCCACTGGAACACCCAATGTTCTGTTAAAGAAACTCTTGGGACTCTACCCCTTGCTTTTTCACTTCGAAAAGTGTAGCAGAAGGCAAGTGAGGAAAATTATTATTGTCATATGAATCTTTGAAACTATACTAACTAATGAATGATGATGGAGTTGGTACTGTACAGTGGTACCTCACTTCCGCATACCAAATCTGCACTCATTTCCTGTTGCAGCTACTAAAATCACCACAGACTTCGTGGCTTAAAACAGCATAGGTTTGTTATACGACAGTTCTTTTGGTTGGAAGTCAAACCTGTCTTATTAGACTAAAATCCAGATGTCGGCAGGCTGCACTCCTTTTGGGGGCCTTAGAGAAGGATCTGTTTCCTTCCTTTTCCAGCTTATAGAGGCTGCTCATACTCTGTACTGTATGACCTTCTTCCTCCATCTTCAAAGACAGCAGCAAGGTATCTTTGCCATTCTTCTGTGGTCACATTAACAATTTACTCTCTCTCATTCTCTTTCTCTTATTCACTTATCTGAACTCGAAAAGGTTCTGAGCTTTTAAAGACTCATGATTTGACTGGACACACCTAGATAATACAGGATAATGTCCCCATCTCGATGTCCCCCAACCTATATCATATCTGAAAAATCTCCTTTTCCAAAGGCAGGTAATATATTCGTAGATTCCGAAGATTAGGATATGGACACCTTTTGGTGGCCATTAGACTGCCTATCCTATTATTGGTAATATATTTTTGGAAAGTAATCTGGAATCAATGTGTTGGCACAGTGCGCTCAAACAACTTCTCCTTAATGTATTAGTGTGGATTAAAGGAAATATTCACAAAGAATTACACTATTTGATTTTTCTTTTGAGAGAGAAAGAGCGTGAGCCGGGAGGGGCAGAGAGGGAGAAGGAGACAGAGAATCCCAAGCAGGCTCCATGCTGTCAGCACAGAACCCAATGCAGGGCTCAATCCTATGAACCATGAGATCATGACCGGGGCAGAAATCAAGAGTTGGACCCTTAACCAACTGACCCACCCAGGTGCCCTTACACTATTTGGTTTTTAATTAACTCTTGCACCTTAAAATATTTTAATTAGAGCGCAAAATAATATCTAGATAGATGGACTTGAAATAATTCTCTGAAAAACTAAGTAAAATCAATGTTGATATGACTCATTTAAATACATTAGCAAACAATTCAAATTAACTCTGGAACTTTTGTTACCTATCTTCCCTGTCAATAACATAAAGCATTTATTTTTGTGTCTTGCTTAGATCAAAAATAAAATAGAAGCCAGTCAGCAACTAAAAACTACACTAAATACTGTAGTGAAAATATTTATAAAACTTCTATCCAAGTCTGATTCTAAAATTCACTGCTTTAATGACCTTGAGTAAATCATTTAACCAAGAATTATATTTTTAGCTTCTTGAGATATATGATAACTTATTCCCATTCAAAACCAAAAGAGAGAGAGAGGTGGGGGGGGAGAGAAAGGTTATCTTATAAAGATAACATAAAGAACATATTGAATTGTATTAACCTTTGGGATCTTTATCTCTATAAAATGAGATAACCAAACCCAAGATTTCTTAAAGCTAAGTCTAAAAGACTTCACAGTTTAAAAATTTTTTTAATGTTTATTCTTGAGAGAGAGAGAGAGAGAGAGAGGGTGGGGGACGGGCAGAAAGAGAGCGAGATACAGAATCGGAATCAGGCTCCAAACTCACCAACCGTAAGATCATGACCTGAACGCAAGTCGGATGCTTAACCGACTGAGCCACCCAGGCGCCCCAAAGACTTCAAAGTTTTAATGAACATGATTATATAACACAAAACATATTTTATTCCCCATAAGACACTTGTGCCCCAAGCAAGCAAGGATAAAATGCTAAGATTTAAAGATCATTTTAGTAAATGAAATTGACAAATACCACAAGATTTTTTTCAAGGGACACATTCCCTAGCCTTCTTTCCAGGTGTGTATGATCACGTGACTAGAACTCACCAATGCAATGTAAGCTGAAATGCTGTGTGCCTCTTCCAGGGAGCTTCTCTATATTATATGCTATTTGGAAGAGAACTGAATAGAGAAATGCAACTGGATGCATTTTGATATCAAGACCCGAACAGATGACGGAGCTACAAGACGAGTTTTAAAATCATAGTGTGAAGGGAAGTTGCCTGCCTATTAGGAACACCTGTGTTAAACTGTTAGGTGAGGAAAAAAAAAAACTTAAACTCACACGTCTGAGATATTATACTTTTGGCACTCGATTTGTTATAGCGAGTCACTTACCCAACTAATACGATAATTAGAGAAAGTAGTATTGTTATCATTAATTTTTTCCCCAGAATAGAAACATTATTGTAATTCCCTAAAACTGCTCTCAGAAGGGGCGCCCAGGTGGCTCAATAGGTTAAGCATCCAACTTCAGCTCAGGCCATGATCTCACAGTTCATGAGTTCAAGCCACATGTCAGGCTCTCTGCTGTCAGCACAGAGCCCACTTCAGATCCTCTTCTCTCTCTATCTCTGCTCCTTCCCTTCCCCCTCATTCTCTCAAAAATAATAAATTAAAAAATCCAAAATTTAAAACTGCTCTTATGATATAATGACCTGTTGGTCTATCTCAGGAACTAAGGAATGATATCTCTTTAAAGCTTAAAGTCTCTTGGGGAGCCTGGGTGGCTCAGTCGGTTAAGCATTCACTTTGGTTCAGGTCTTGATCTTGTGATTCTTGAGTTTGAATGCTGCACCAGGCTCTGGGGCCTGCTTTGGATTCTGTGTCTCCCTCTCTGTCTGCCCATCTCCTGCTCACACTCTGTCTCTCTCTCAAAAATAAATAAACATTATGAAAGAAAAAAAAAACTTGATGTCTCACTATTTCACTTATAGAACTAGAAGCTGATGAATTTACATTAATCTTTCCTTTCTTACTTGTCATCAAATCCTTACTTGCTACCTAACTTGTCAGGTACTCTACAGGACCTGGGAAATAAAGAGATGAACTCAGGAAGCAAGTACTAATGAAGTCTCTAGATAATCGTGAGACATTATTCTAGGTGCTTATCATGAAGTTTTAAGAGAATACCTAAGAAGTGTTTAAAAATTCTGGGGCACCCGGGTGGCTCCCTTAGTTAAATGCTCCACTTCAGCTCGGGTCAAGATCTCATGGTTTGTGAGTTCAAGCCCCACATCAGGCTCCACGCTGACAGTAGAGAGCTTGGTTGGGATTCTCTTGCTCTCTCTCTCTCTTTTCTCACTCTCTCTGCCTCTCCCCCACTTGCACTTTCTCTGTCTCTCTTTCAAAATAAATAACTTTAAAAAAAAAGAAAAAGAATTGCTTAGAAATTCTGGAAGTCTAAATAAGTCCATTAGGCAGAATAAAAAGCAAAAACAAATGAAAAAAAAGTGAATACTACCATTATGGCCACCGGCCCTTATGCAATCCCCTTTTCTTTAGTGTGGGTAGGAAGCTGTGAATACAGTGGATGTCACTCCCTGGATTGTATAGTGTTATACGGTAAAAGTGAAGAAGTATCACATATGTAATTAAAGTCTGTAATAATGATTTTAATTTAATCAAAAGAAAAATTATTGTGGTGGAGCTTATTCAAATAAGCCATGTACAGGAGATTGGAAACAGCAGGGACACATGACTGTTGTCTTGGAAGAAGCAAATTGTCAAGTTGTGGAGAGGGCCATGTGCTGGGAAGTGACAGAGAGCCCCTCGTAGCTTAGTCTCACAATCTGAATTGAACCTTTGACGAGGACTCCAAGCCTCACATAAGATAATAGCCAGGGCCAAAATCTTGACTGCAGTCCTGTAGGACCCTGAATAGAGGACTCACCTAAAGCAAGTTTGGACCCTTCACAGAAACTGTGAGAGAGTAAGTGTGTGTTGTTTAAAGTCAATACAGATGTGGTCATTTTTTATGCCACAGTAGAAAACAATACAAATTTGGGGACCGGAAGCAGAGTGCTGTTTTAATAAATCTCTAAAAGGTGGGAGCAGCTTTGGAATTGGGAAGTGAGTAGACAGAGGCCGAAAAAGTTTTGGGGGAACACGAGATAGCAAGCCTAAATCACACTGCATAGAGACAATCAACTTGAACTGACTCTTAGAAGGAATGTGGACTTCAGGAATGCCACCCACCAGTGAGAGCTCAGAAGGGAGTAAGGGACATGTCCCTGGAAACTGGAAGAAAGGAGATCTTGGTACATAGTGGCAGCAGCTCAGTGAAAGTTCTTCCTGCAGTTATGGGGAATGTAAAACTGGTAAAAAATACACCTGGTTACGGGTGCCTGGGTGGCTCAGTCGCTTAAGCATCTGAGTCTTGTTTTCATCTCAGATCATAATCTCACTGTTTGTGAGTTTGAGCCCTGTGTTGGGCTCTGCACTCTGACAGTATAGAGCCCTTTTGGGATTCTCCCTTTCCTCTCTCTCTGCCCTCCCCTGCTCGCATTCTCTCACTTTCTCTCTCTCTCTCTCTAAAAAAAAATAAACATTAAAAAACAAAACAAAAAAAAAGAATGAATCTGGTTATATACTTAAGGAGATTTTCAAGCAAAATATTGAAGGTGGTGCCTGGTTTCTTCTTATTGCAAAGAGCAAAATGTGAGAGGAGAGAAGGAAGGGGGGAACTTGGTGAAAGACTCTTCAATACAAATTAAACAGGCTTGATGATTTTGAATATTCTCAGTTCCCCCGATGGCAAAATTCACCAAGAATTGGGTGGCTCCTGAAATTTTAGCAGAGAGGAAATCCTAGGTGTGTGACATACAACCTTGCCCCTAAATCTTAGAAAGATCAAGATTACACACACAGGAACCTTTCAAGACATTAAGGATGCCATTCAGAGATCTTTCATTGACTACACCAAATTAACAGTGAATGAATCTGAACCACATAAACAAAAGGTTTATGCAAGGCGGTGATTGCATGTTAAGCAGGCAGATTAGCAAACGATAAAGACAAGCCCCCTAGGTGAAAGACTCAACTAAAGTGGAGGATGTCTAGAAATATCTAGAAATATCAAGGGTGTGTTCCCAGGCCTCTCAGCAGGAGGCCAGGATACAGAGATAATCTCAGAAAGATCTGTGAAGACAACTTTCATCCAATGGAGTGAAACCTGTGAGTGACCTCCGAAGAGGAATATCATTTCAACAGCAATACTGCCAGCTTGAATTCCAAGAGGGACAGAGAGAACACAAAATTAAAGGAGACTCTTGGATTCCCTAAATTCTATTGGCAAGAAGCAGCTGCCACCGTGGATATTGGCATAAGATGTAACATTTTTGGTTAAGAGACAAAACTTTATTAATTGTGGCACAGCAAGCATCATGAGTATCTGCACATTTATGTCAGATGCACCTGCACATAGAACTTGTTACGCTCCATGAGAGGACTCCTGAGTTAGGGAACCTGACTAAGTCATTTATGATGGACAGTAGGCATGCCTCCTCTTTGCTCTATTCTCTAAGAGTGTAAGCAACTCTTCCCTTTGCTCTGAAGAGAAACACTGTTCTCTAAGGCTGTTTGCTATGTAAACATCCTTGAAAACAAAGTCTGGCTATTAGTGTTTCTTCTCAGAAGACATGCAAAAGGGCCACAGAGAAAAGGTTCCCAAACTTGGACACCTTTTTGGTGATGCTCTTGCTTCCCTCTTGTCCCGGATCATACAGGATCTGGAAGATCTATTCCTGTTATTCTTCAAAGGAAAAATGACATGGCCTGTAGTCCTTATGCTAAATACGCATTTCCTTCCTGTGTCACTGGGTCCTACTGATGCCTGCCACCATTACGTCTTTTCATTTGAAAACCAAGTCTTCGTCTGCATCGGTATAAAAGGTTTCCTTCCCTTACTGATGTGTCCTGCTGTATACAGTTCCTCTTCCTTGGAAGTCACCCTTCCTTGCCATCCATAGAAAGAGAACTCCAGTGTACTCACGCCACAGACAACTCGACTTCACAGCTATCCTCTTTGACTCCTCCTCTCACCAATTTGCTCAACTGACACCTTGCTTGTCATATTTAAATGTTCCATTTTCACCTCATTTTTTGCATTTATCTCTTATCAGCATTTCTCACTGATGACTAGGCCCTTCCCTTGCTACGGTATCTAGTTTAAATGGGTCTGGAGTCTTCCCACCCAGGGACAGTGGCCACAACCTCATCTTGGGCCAGCAAGTGCAAACAAATAATTTCAACCTTCATTAGCTGTAAAATCACAATTTCTTCTTGAATATGATAGTCTTCTCATGGTTTTGGCTTTGAGTTTGCAAATATTTTACTAGTTTGCTAATTCTGGCTCACAGTTATGCATGATTTAGCTCTTTTACTTCTTTATTATTTCATCATCGTAATGGTACACAAAATATATTTTTGAGCTAATAGAAGATAATAAAAAAACTGTGACATAATATTTATCATTTTATAATATATTTCCCCAACTCACAAACTTATACCAATCTGTTACAGGTAGAATATAATGGTAAATTATAACTATAATTTAATAGACAGCTGTGAATTTTGAGCTGTTTTGCCCTTCTGTTAAGGGCATACACCATGCCTGTGAAAAATAACCACTGTTGAAAAACGTGTTTCCTTAACACTGCAGTATTTCTGTTTCAAGTGAGGCTGTTTTAAAAGTATTTCTTAATGACAAATCACTTAACAGATTAGGCACATTGTCTGAGTTATACTTGGATGCTTCAAACAGCACTAAAAACTAGCTTAGTAAAATCTAGCAGACATGAGCATTGGTTTAGTGCCTACGTCATCAGAACTGATAGAAAAAGGAATAAAGATTTGTGCAGGGTGTGCACTATGGAGCAGAGTCAATCCATTAAACCCCAAATGGGATGAATGGGTCTCTTAAGCCAAATATTCCTTACTCTGCTTTTCCGTGACACTAATCACTTCTGTCTTCCTTAGTGTGTTAAGGGAAATGGATCACAAGGTTTGGCCAATTAAATCACAGTTAAGGAAGTGATAAAGGAACCAAAATGTAGCGGTTGTCATACCCTTGCAGAGTTTAAAAACATAAGCCTTTCACCTAGGGGGCTTGTCTTTATTTACCCTTTGCTAATTTGCCTGCTTAACATGTAATCACCCACTTCCACAAGCCTTTTGCTTATGCGATTCAGACCCTTTCATCGTTGATTTGATTAAGCCAATGAAATGTTAAAAAGTATTTCAAGAGGCTCCTGGGTGACTCAGTCAGTTAAGCATCTGATTCTTGGTCTCTGCTCAGGTCATGATCTCACAGTTTGTGGGTTCGAGGCCCATGTCAGGCTCTGCACTGACGGTGTAGAGCCTGCTTAGGATTCTCTCTTTCTCTCTCTCTTTCCTCTCTCTCTCTCAGAAATAAATATATAAACAAAAACTTAAGAAAAAACGATTTCAAAATACACAGGAAAGTGTATAAAAAGTGTTCAGTTAGACTAGACTCATTCAAGTATTATGATATAATCAGAATCATGATTGATTATTATCGAGAAACAATGGAAAAGAAAATGTAATGTTCAAGAAAATGCCATATTAACTTGCAAAATATTTGTGCCCAGTTAACCTCACTTTGAAGAAATGAAACTCTGGCTTCCTAAGTGCTCTTGTTAAAAGCCTGAGCCTCCTGAGGAAGAGGAATGTATACAAAAAAATAAAGACAAGAACGTTTCCTTCTCACACACCATGAGGACTAAATCTGCAGGTATTTTTAAGGTTAGTTGCTCTGATCTGAACTGAAAGGATAATAAAACTTTCCTTAATCTCCCTAAGAGGGCCAAATGGTTACAGACCAGAAAATGTCCCCACACTAAGCCCCGAGGTGGGGAAAACGGAATTGGTCTTTCCCTGGATATGTACATTTTGAAAAGAAGAAAGCCCCTGGGCTGGCTCAGTTGGTAGAGACTGGGACCCTTGATCTCAGGTTGTGAGTTCAAGCCCACATTGGGTGTAGAAATTACTTAAAAATAAAATCTTAAAAAAAAAAAGACAAAAGTCTAGAGTTTGGAGACATCTGTAGGTCCTAAAGTCCAGAGACACCTAAGGTGTACTTGGCCCTTAGAGAGACACTTACATTCCAGAAGGTGAGGCAGAGAGCCCAGGATCTTTTCATTCTGTCTCAAGAAGGTGAGTTGTCTGTCTGTCCTTTCAGGAGCAGAGGGGATAATTTGTCTTTTGCCCATGCATAACCAAAGAAATATTGTCCCCCCTCACTTCTCTTCCGGGGTGTCACTTGAACTCAGGTAGAAAATTCCATCGGTTCTCCTTGTGTTCCTGCAGGTGTAGGTGTGGTACTGACACTGAGGCACTTTGGCTCTAGGTCTGGTTGTGAGAATCAGTGAAGGACTTGTCTCCATGCCCAGGCGTCTCATGTTTCCACAGTATTAATATATAGAAAGCACATGATCTCGTCATGGGGGAAGCATCTCAGATGTTTTGCAGTTCCTCACAAAACTGGTGTACTTATTTCGTGCTAGACATTATGCTGTGCTATTTAGGTCTATTAAATCAAATCCTACTTTAAAACAACCCATTTATAGGTAAGGCAACTAGGAGACAGTTTAAGACAACTGCCAAAGACGTTCATTCAGCCAGGAAGAAGTGTGGAAATAAGTTTGGTTTGCAGAACTCCAAACTCACTCACTTACTGATGCCTTAATCATGCATGGATGGTATCGACCAGGATTGAGAAGCTTAAGGCAGATAATTTTGTTCTCTTCTTAAAATCTTAAACTAGGTCTAACTCTCTGTCTCTCTCTTTCAAGGTGATTTAAATTATAATATTCTTCCTTTATTATTCAATTATAGTAAGATACAAATAGAGAAGTAAATTAAAATTTCAAGATACACACACACACATGCATAAGTAATTTAAGCCCCTTCTTGTAGAGGCCACTCTTAGACAACAGTCTTGAACAATGGAATGTAGAAAGGGCCCACAGTGACCCCCCTGGCTGAATACAGACAGGCCATCAGGTGACCTACCTCAAATTATCCATAGGCCCTAACTGCCCAATGGGCTACTTACAACAAGGCACAGTAACCAAGAAAGGGAAGATTATATACATCGCCATACCTGCTCATCTTCCCCCTTTGAAAACATCCCCCGCCCACTGCCTCCTGATACTCACTCCCTTGCTCGCTGGCCTGCCCGGTGCTGCATTACAGTGTATTCAGTAAACTTCCATCTCCCTTGCTTTGCCTCAGGTGAATTCTTTCACCTCCAATGCCACTGGCTTCCATCCAATCATCGCCCCGTATTTGAGGACCCCCACCTCATTTCTTAGCTTTTGTTATCTCTGATTTCTCACCAACATGCCTGATGGAAAGTGAACCTTGAAAGTAATTACAAAATTATTCAGATAATAGAGAAAGTCAACTGACTTATCAAGGAAAGAAAATGAAATACTTCCTATGCATGGTCCATCGACTAAGTAATGAAGTCATACATATTAAGAATATTGGAAGAACATTTAGCTATTTTGACACAGTAGCTAAGTCCATCAGACAATATATCTTCCCAGCATGTGTGGATTCTGAGTATTGCCAGTTACAGTATAGCCAGTTAAAAAGCAGAGAAAATGTGGAGTTTACAGTTTATATGGACATAGGAAATGAACCAATTAGCATGACTCTGAAATCATAAAGTATTCTCTGCAAATCTTACAGAAGTGCCAACAGAAGATGAGTGCCAAAATGAATCTTCTGAGCAGGGACTTCATGACCCATTGTAAGGACTCAGTTATTCTCTCTAGAACTGAAGTACATATCACTGATGACACATTGAAGTAAGTTCTAGGCATGAGAAGCATACAAGATTAGTAAATATTAGATACCTCTGAGAAAACAATATTGTCGAATGCTTTTATTTAGTAATCAGAACTTGTATTAATTATCTGAGTATGGTCAGTAAAGATTTGTTAGGTTACATCTATTTCAGGAAAGTTTCTGCATGTCTGAATAGAGTTGGCTTCTCCACTACAGCTTTGACCAGGAAAAGTTCACTTCATTTGGAGAAACATGCTAGTTACTCCTTAAACTTATTATATAATACAAGAGAAATGATGAATAGAAAATGCCATTTCAATGTTCTATTTATTTTTGAGAGCAGGAGAGACAAAGCATGAGCAGGAGAGGGGCAGAGAGAGAGGGAGACACAGAATCTGAAGCAGGCTCCAGGCTCTGAGCCGTCAGCACAGAGCCCGATGTGGGGCTTGAACTCACAGACTGTGAGATCATGACCTGAGCCGAAGTCGGACGCTCAACCGACTGAGCCACCCAGGCGCCCCAGAAAATGCCATTTCAAAACCAAGGATATTCAATAAGAAATATTACAGTAAAAATTAAATTATGATGACAACTTGCATAAATTAAAGAATTTGAATAAATATCTCCCCTGGATGACAACAAAACAAAGCAGATCTAAAGATGACAAGAAAGATGTTAAGCAAAGAGGAGGAGAAAGATAGCTGGTCTATCTCAGAAGAGAAGTGGAAACAAAAAATTTAAGATTCATAGAAATGAAGGTGACCTTGAAAGATACTATCAGAATAGACATTATTGAGAACTCAGTTGAAAATAGAAGACAGCACTGAGAATCTGAGAGAAACAGTGGCTCAGTCAGCTGAGCATCTAACTTTGGCTCAGGTAATGATCTCACCGTTCATGAGCTTAAGCCCCACATCAGGCTTTCTGAGGTCAGGACAGAGCCTGTTTCGGATCCTCTGTCTCCCTCTCTCTGTCCTTCCCCTACTTGCACTCTCTCTCTCTCTCTCTCTCAGATATAAATTTAAAAAAAAAAACATTAAAAAAAACGAAAATGAGAGAAATAAAGCAGAATTAGGTGAAGAACGGAAAAAGATTCACAATTCAATATGCATGGGAGATAAGTAAAGGACACTCATTATGGACATAAAGCTGGTTTATTTACTATGTGCCAGACAAAATACTGTGCTAGTCAGACCTTTGAATAATAAAAGAATAATTAAAAGAAAAAATATAAAGACATAAAGAAAATTTTGAAAATATAAGATTATTTGAATCTACCAATTATATAGACATATGGTGTTCCAGAAATAATTGAACCAGAAGAGTGAATCCTAAGGCCTAAATCAATTTAGTTATTAATCTTCCAAGAAGAGAAGAGAGTCTTTTGATCATTTAGGCCAGGTCAATAAAGAAATCTCCTAAGAGTGAAAAAAATCAATTTAGTTTGTGTCATCTCGACTGCAAAATTTAACAAGATAGAAGAATACTATTCTAAAAGAAAGAAAATGTGAATGTTCTTTTAATATGGACGTGCTATTCAAGAGTAAAGAAGACAGTTTAAAAATTCTGAATATGAAAAAACAAATGGAAACACTATTTTCCTGAGTACTTCCTATGGAAAATGCCAGTAGGCAAATTTCTACAAACCACAGAAATGAGAGGAGTTTAAAAAAAATAAAATAAAATAACCCAGGGTGCCTGGGTGGCTCAGTTGGGTAAGCATGGACTTTGGCTCAGGTCATGATCTCATGGTTCATGGGTTCAAGACCCACGTCAGGCTCTGTGCTGACAGCTCAGAGCTTGGAGCCTGCTTCGGATTCTATCTCCTTTTCTCTCCACCCCACTCCCACTCCCACTCTGTCTCTGTCTCTCAAAATAAATACACGTTAAAAAAATTAAAAAAAAAGAAAGATAAAAAGAAACCATGTTGGTACTGAATAGTAGAAACTATACTGTCTGTAAAAAGCAAGACTAAACTTGAATTGGCAATTATCATTACAGAAGCAGATTTAAATGTTGCAAATTAAAATAAATTAATGGAGAAATTAAAATAGTTTGGATTGGTTGGAGAAAGGAAACCATCAGTGGCATGATTATGCGAACTTTATCATCCATTTTGGCCAGGTATCAAAATATACCATTCAAAGCTAACAAATCAAGTAATAAGGAAGTAAATATATTAAAGATATAAAAGTAATCTATTGAAACAATGGGACATTAGGAAAGGAAAAAGGAAGAATAAATGTGTACATTCTTTTCTTTTCAAATTAGGAATTCTATAGCTCAAATGTAAGAAAGTGGAGAATGAGTATAAATTAGAAGATTATAATTGGCAAACTTTCTCAAGTAAAAGGAAGCACAAGCAGGAAGTGTTAAATAATACAATTTGTTTCTTAAAACTGATAAAATAGGATTATAGAATTAAACTACACATAGCTATTATTTAATTAGCATAAATGAAGTACATTTTTATTAAAAGCAGATATCTGTCATATTTGTTCACTAAGAAAAACACAACTATGTACTATTTACAGAAATCATGTAAAACAAATGAGTCGGGAAAGTTGGAAAGAAAAAGATGAACAAAGTTCAGTAAATGAAATAAAATGGAAGGGATACCGCTCATATCAGAAAAAGTGGAAGTCAGGGAAAAAGCATTAAGTAAGGCTAAGAAAGACACTGGAAAATAATAAAACATGCAATCTACAATATCGGTACACAAATAACAAAAATCAGTAATGGAAAATAAATGGGAATTATAATGAGAAATAAAGTGACACTTTAATTTACATTTCTTTTCCTATGACAGACCAAATGGATTAAAACCTAAGTAATGACAAGAAGATTGTGTTCTTTCTAATCCAAGAACATATTTTACTTAATTTCTTGAACTGAATTACATAATCTGCACTTACACTGCTGCTTTGTTATTTATTTCAATGCAGCAGTCAGTTCATAATAACCTACAACTAATATGCTCAGCATGCTCTTGAAATACTTTAACAGACCCTATGAAGAAACACATAGTAAAGGGAAGCTTCGAGCAAAGGAAATTCAACACACATATTCTCACAAGTGTGGTAATGCCCCAAAATACATCCAAGAAGCTCCTGAATGTAGAAGAATAATCAGAAAAAAACATATGTTCTCAGACAGGCAAAGCTGCATTTGAGTTCTGGTATCAGAGGAAACTTTGAACACCTTATGTAACCAGTCTGAAAATGTATATATAGCAGAAGGAAGTGTAGGTAATCTTTCTGCCACAGCAACCCTGGGAAGAAAAGCAGATACGAGACGTCTGTCCTCGAAAAGAAGATTTAAAAACTAATTCAATAAATGTGTATTCCTGTCTCCATCCCAGCTGTATGAATCATATCCAAACATATCAGAAAACCCTGGTCATTTTTAACAACCTTAGGACTAATCTGGATTTGAGAAGAAAACATTCTTATCAGAACCGCAGTGGCACAAAGTTGGGAATATTAGCCAACCCACTGGAATAGAAAAAAAGATCCAAATACTTTTTGTCAGACCGAAACAAACTGATGGAATTCAAGTGGATTAAATGGGAAAGTATTGATTTACTTTCAAAACATTAGCTATGGGAGTATGAGTGGAGTCATCTATGATGTAAATATTTTCCAAAAATAATTAGCTGTCTGAAAGATCAATATAAGTAGATGCTTTGATATAACTGTCAGACAGTGTCTTCCACACTATCAATTTAATATAGTACTTACAAGGGAAGTAATAACCCCTTGCAATGTACAAGAACTACCATATCGGGAGCAATGTGTGGAAAATAAAGTGGGCAGTGTTGCATTTTTTGGGCCCAGCACGTAATCATGTCAATAACTAGCTGTGTAATCTACTCAGGCTCCTTTACCTCATGAACACTAGAGGGGGAAATGTGGGGGAATAGAATTAAGTACATACCTGTGAGGTGGGATTCAGTAAGACGATGTAAGTAAAGACTTTAGCAAAGGTCCATCATTATTGTCATTATTCTGGATCATATTTTAAAAGGGAAATTGACCAATAAAGTATGGTCAAGGAAGGTTAACAAAACATGTTGAAGATTCTAGAAGGCAAGAGCCGAAGAAAACAGGTAAATAAATTGAATATGTTTAAATCGTATAAGAGAAAATCTAGAAAAAAGGACATTTCTTGGCCTCTATGAACATCTAACATGGTAGAGAGAGTAACTGTTCTTTGCATCCTCTAGAGAACTCAAGATCCATCCAATGATATAGTGATATCATTGGATACTGACCATGGATATTGCCAGGAACACCACTTCCTATTAGTTTAAGAAAAGTTGTAAACAATAATCTTTTCATGGCTAGAAAGGACTCATTTGCAAATAGAAGATTGGTTGTTGTGAAAGTAGATTGCAGAAATGAAGTGCTGACAGTTAGAAAGATGGCAGTGTTAAGAAATGGAGGGCCAAGTTTTGGAACATATAAGACCTAGAATCCTGTAGTTCAATAAAGGGGTATCAGTACATTTTAGAATACTTTAGCATGAAACTATTATGTTTTCTAAGAGCGCCGCTACCATGATAACTCTCTAAGCTGGTCTTGACCTCATTCTCTCAGAGAATTTAGAGTATTACATTCCCTTCGTGCTTCCTCTTACTTAAAATGACCTCCTGAGCCATTTTGCTCATCTTAGCAAAGTTGACTACAGCTGATACGTGGCCAGTGACCCAAACAACAAACAGAGATTCCTGATGTGTGAGCGGGTAACACATCCCATTAGAGATGCCGAGTAAGGTTATGAAAGCTACTCACTATTATTCATCAATAGAAGTAGCTCTCTGCCAGAGATGAAGAAATAAATCATCATAAAAGGGAAAGTAAATACATGAATTCTAGTGTGAGGTACTGAAATTAAAAGGGCACTAGTGGCCTCTCGAATGCGGTTCTAGAGAGATTTTTTTACAGCATTTGTGAGGGTGATTTTGTGATATAAAACTATATACATAACCATAGCCGTGAAAATCATCTCTGACCCAATAATTCTGTTAGGAATACTCTAAGGAGGTGGTCAGAAATGCACACAAACAAGCATACACAGGCTGTTTATCGAATCAATATTTTTAAGTGTAAATAATAGAAAAAATAAATTTATGTTAATAGAAAATTATATCCATACACATTGATACAACTCTCAAAAATTAGATTTTAAAAGAATATGAGGAAAAGCTCACAATAAAGCAACTGAGTATAATTTTTAAGCTACAGTGATAAGAAAACTAGGATCTCCAGGAAAAATTATGTAATATATGATATATACATAAAAATGTACTGAATTATTATTTGTTAATAACCTTAAGTAGATGAGATAAAAAAGTTACATTCACATATAAGTTATTATACGTTATATTATTCATATATAAGCTATCATAGAATTTAATTAAAATTTTTCCTTATACTGCATTCTTTTTGCTAATAAAAGCAAAAATCTTGAAATATATTTTTAATAATTCCAAAAATTTTGGAATAGTAAACCTTTGGTTATAAATGTTTGTTACAGGAAACTATATTTGTGATTATTTTTTAAATTTATTGTAGAAAACTGTGTCTGTTCACTTAAAGTTGTATGTGAGGTTTGCTACTTACTAAATGCCTTATTAAAATTAACATCTTGGCTGTAACCTCACTGTCTTATTTTAAGGAAATCAAGAGGTATAAAGTTCATTGAAATTGCTCTTGGGGTACCTGGGTGGCTCAGTCGATTAAGCATTTGATTTCAGCTTGGGTCATGATCTTGTAGTTTGTGAGTTCGAGCCCCGTGTCCGGCTCTGTGCTGACAACTCAGAGCCTGGAGCCTGCTTCAGATTCTGTGTGTCTCTCTCTCTGCCCCTCCGTGACTCATGCTCTGTCTCTCTGTCTCTCAAAAATAAACATTAAAAATAAAATAAAATAAAGTTGTCTTAAAACTACGGACATAAGTAAAGGAATCCCTTATAAAAATGGATCCTCTAATAAATATTAAAACTTACACTTTTCTTCAATACTACTGAAAACAAAAATCTATACCTTAACGAACAAATTAAATCTCAAATAAGGAGAAGGAAGGAAATAATAGAGATTAAAGCAGAGAAAAACAAAATAGAAAATAGAAAAGCAAAGAGATAAATAAAACCAAGAGTTGGTTCTTCAAAAAGATTTTTTAAAAAAACACAATTTTTGGCTAGATTTACTGTAAAAATAAAAAGAGAAAAGACCCAAGTAACTAAAATTAGAAATAAAAGACAGACCATTAATACCAATTCTATATAAATAAAAAAAGGTTATAAGAGATAACCAAAAATAACTATGCCAAAACATTGGATAACCTAGATGAATTGAAAAAAAATTTTTACGGGTGCCTGGGTGGTTCAGTTGGATGAGTATCCAACTCTTGATTTTGGCTCAAATCATGATCTCACAGTTTCTAGATTGAGCCCTGCATTGGGTTCCATGCTGACAGTGTGGAGCATGCTTGGGATTCTCTCCCTCCCTCTTTTTCTTCCTGTCTCCCACTCATGTGTGTGCTCTCTCTCTCTCTCAAAATAACTAAAAATAAACTTTAAAAAAGAAAAAAAAAAGAAACACACATGCTACCAAATCCACCAACATTGGATATCAAAGAAAGAAAAATCCAGAGAGACCTATCACTAGTAAGGAGATCGACTTAGTAATCAGAACCTCCCAGCAGAGAAGTCTAGTGCTAGGTGGCTTCAATGGTGAATTCTATCAAATATTTAAAGAAAAATTAATACTAATGTTTCTCAAATTATTTAAAAAAATTGAAGAGAGGAAACTTCCAAACTTATTCTTTAAAGGCAACAGTACACTGATACCAAATCTAGATAAAAATCCTATATGAAAAGAAAACTAAAGACCAATATCTTGATGAATATAGATTCAAAACTCCTCAACAAAATTCTAGCAAATAGACAGCACAATAAAAAGGTTATACACTATGGCCAAATACTATTTATTCCTGGAATGCAAGGATGGCTCTACATGTGAAAAGCAATCAATCAGTCAATCAATCAACATAATAAACCACATTAAAAGAATGGAGGGAAAAGCCACATGATCATCTCACTTGGTGCCAAAAAAATATGTATTTGACAAATCAAACATGTTTTTATAATAAAAACCCTCAAGACATTAGGAATAGGAGGAAATTTCCTCAACAGAACAAAGCCCACAGCTAACCTCATACTCAATTGGGTCAGTAAGATCAGCAACAGGACAGAGCTGACAGCTTTTACCACTTCTATTCAACACATTACTGGAAATGCTAGCCACAGCAATTGGTCAAGAAAAATAAATAAAATGCTTACAAATTGGAAAGAAGAAAGTAAAATTATCTGTTCACAGACAACATGATCTTATACGTAGAATACCCTAAAGATTCTACCAAAAAAAAAGGGGGAGTTTAGAACTAATAAACATATTCAGCAAAATTGTAGGATACAAAGTCAATCAATAAAGACCAGTTTTGTTTCATTTCTGTTTTATAACAATAAACAATTCAGAAAGAAAGAAAAAAAAATTAAAGCTGGAGTTTCAAGAAACATGTTTGTACAAAACATTCTCCTATTAGTTTAGAACTATTTAATTCTGAGGAGATATATTTACTTTGAGGATACATAATTGAAATTCTCTGAACCCTTAATTATTCAAAGATTCTTAATTTAGTATGTCCTTAGGAACTTAATTTTAGTCTTCTAAAACCTTTCGAATAACAGGAAAACAACAACAACAAAAAAGTTGGCACAATTTTTCAATATGATTTCATTTATGATACATTAATAACTATTTTTGTAATAATAAATAATTTGCTATGTTCAGATATATGTTTTCTTTTGGCCAGAATCACAAATTCTAAAAAAAAAAAAAAAAAAAAAGAAAGAAAGAGAGAGGGCATGAGTGGGGAAGAGACAGAGAGAGAGGGAGACACAGAATCTGAAACAGGCTCCAGGCTCTGGGCTGTCAGCACAGAGCCCAATGCAGGGCTCGAACTCATGAACTGCAAGATGATGACTTGAACCAAAGTCGGAGGCTCAACCGATTGAGCCAACCAGGCGCCCCCAGAATCACAAGTTCAACAGGAATGCGGAAATGTCATTGCCAACATAGTTTTTAAATATAAATCTTTTTGATGCTTAATTCACAAATAATGAGACATCCTCACTATGTGACTAATTGAAAAAAATAAAGTATGATGGTGAGTTCCCAAGGAAAATAAAGACAAATTCGAATCATACTCCTTTTTTCTAAATTATCTGCAAAAATTAAATCTGAGGAAAAGAAATACAGATTACTATCAAAGTATGTCATTGCAATAGGATTAACTCCTCATAAGCTGAGGTGTTTGGAAGTAATGAAAATATAATTAGCATTATGTATGAAACATTATGCATTTTTTACTTCAGCAAATATTTACTCAGCACCACGTTAGCTCTTTAAGATATACGTAACAAATGTTTCTCTACTGTGTTTTTTAATATTCTAGAGGAAGGAAAAAATAGACCAGGACACGGGTTAATCACAGAGGTCAGGTGGGCTCAGGGAGAAAGGCGCCTATAAACAAATTCATCAAGCAGATGGAGAGTTGGCATGGGGGATACCGTTGGAAGAACACTGCCACCAGACGGCAGTCAGCACAAAGACCTAAGAGGAGAACGCCCAGTGTGTTTGAGATATGGCCACTAGGGGGAGAGGCTGTGTGGCTGTGGCAGAGGGAGGCAAGGTGGAAAGCAACTGAATATGAAATCTGAGAGTTGTAATTCATCATTTTCTCTCTCATCAGCCTGAAGAGTTTTACATGACTGAAATAAAATGAATTATTTGTAGATTATCACGCTGTTAAAATTTGTTTCCAAATTAACTTCAACATCAATCAATGTTGTGTATGTGCCCTCAATTACCTGCCAATAAGTCATCAGTATATACTTGTCAGGGTAATTAATCAAATTAGGCTTTACTCTTGTCCTTTTGCTTTCTTAAGTTGTAATTAGAATTACAAATCGACAGCTTCTTTTTGATCAACGTTTAGTTTTGTGTTAATACTTTTTTATTATGCTCTTTATTTCATCTGTTCTCTAAAGAATTAGAAAGAAGTTGATATTACATCTTTGCTTTTTATCATCTCTAACTAATACTCATTACAATACCTTAGTAAAACCTGCTTAAGTTTGTTTGAACAAAATATTTGAAAGGAAATAAGGGACAACAGCCTCATTCTCTCACCCTTACATCTCTTATATTTTGGAGGACCTGTGATATTACTACATGAATTTATCACTTTGTGCCCATATTTCAGGAATGAGAGAGCCCTAGCCCTGTACTGAGGATGCTTTATCTTACCTCCGAATATATGAGCCGTTGCCCCAACAGGTATGTATGTGATATAATCCAATTCATTATATCACAGAGTGCTACGTTTACCTGAAATTTTTGAGAAAAATCTTTAAAAAGTATAAAATTGTGACTATCATAATCAAAGAAAATTGTATAGAAAGTAAAATTCTCATTGAATAAGCACAGCTCAAAGATAGATATCTCTTGATGCTCACAGTTCCACTTAACCCTCTGTCTTTCCATTTTGGTAAATGACTTCCAATCCCCTTGCCCTGGATTGGAAAGCCCTACATGATCTAGCAGTTGCCTACCTTTCCAGGCTTGTCTGGGACCACTTTCTTTGTCATCCAGTATGCTCTAGCCAAAACCACTTTATTTGAGTTTAGGAACAACCCAAGATCAGTTTCCCCTGAGCAGGCTCGACTAGAACTTTGCTCCATCTTTCTACATCTTTCTAGACATGTCTCACACCTATGGGAGACCTTTATTTGCCACACAGGCTAAAATGGCCCCCGGTCTTCTCTACAGGGGACAACCTGATATTTTCCCTATAAATATGTATTTGTTCATTGTTTGCTTCTCTTAACTAGAATTATTACTTCCATTCTACAGATACGGTGACTGAAGTCCAGAAATGGTAAAAAAAAAAAAAAAAAACTTGCATAAACAAATATGACCTGTGCCCAGCACCAAATCCTGTGTATGCTATCTACTCCTCCAACTGCATCATGGTGGAAAGAATTATATCCTCCAGACATGTCCATGTGAATGTTCCTTCGCATGGCAAAGGGACTGCACAGAAGTAATTAAAGTTAAGGACTTTGCGGTACAGACATTATCCTGGATTATTGGGGGGATGGGCTCAATCTAATCTCCTAAATCTTTAACAGTGCAAGAGGGAGACAGAAGAGTCCATCAGAGAAATATTCTAGAAGAAAGAGCAGAGATTTGAAGGATGAGAGGGACTCAATCCACCATTCCGGTTTTGAGTATGGTGGAAGAGAGTCAAGTAAGATGGTGATCTCTAGAATCATGGGATGTCTTAGCTGACAGCCAGCAAGGAACTGGGGAACTCAGACCTATAGTCACTGGAGCTGCACTCTGCCAAGATCCTTGGAAAGTTTGAGCAAGGAAGCAAATTTTTCCTTTGGTCCTCCAGAAAGAACACAACCATGCCAGCACACTAGCTTTAGCCCTGGTAAAACCGTGTAGTATTTCTGGCTTACAGAAATATAAGGTAATAAAAATGTGATGTGTGAGTTGCTAAATTTGTGTTAATTTGTTATGGTGGCGATAGAAAACCAACACAACCATACTACTTTTCCACAGACGTGTCGAGGAGGGAGGCCAAAGAGTATGAACCACTACATTCCAAGTAGATATCTGTTAAATCAGGGGCCCATGAAGCAAAAAGATAACAGGAATTTAGTAGAATGGGCAAACAGGCCAAACTGTCTGCTTTCTTTGAGTTGTTTGTCTTATGCTGGCTCAGAGATGAGAGCAGAGATATCCCTCACACAAACTGTATAGGTACTACGAACTTGTATATCTTTTTTGGAATCCAGTGTTGCTATTACTATAAAATAATTTAAAATATTCACTATATTTGAAATAAAAATCCATTTTATAACACATCTGAAATTCATATCTAAAACATCGAATATTTGTATGCGCCATGATATTTATCATAGTGCTATTAATGAGAGCACAACCTCTGTAATGCTCCATAGTAGAGAATGTCTATAAGGGGGAATCGAAACATACAAGTAATTTAAATGTGAAAATGGGGGCGCCTGGGCGGCACTTCATTCAGCGTCCGACTCTTGATCTCAAACCCAGGTCATGATCCCGCAGTTTGTGAGTTTGAGCCCTGCATCAGGCTCTGCACTGAGAGCCTGGAACCTGCTCAGGATTCTGTTTCTCCTCTCTGCCCCTCCCCCATCTGTTCTCTCTCTCTCTCTCTCTCTCTCTCTCTCTCTCTCTCTTAAAATAAATAAATAAGAATTAAAAACATGAAATTGTATAGGATAAAACATGGTTACATATACAATATACTACTGTAACAAAAAATTAATGAGAACATACACAAACACACAAAAAACTGTGTGTTTATAAGTGGTTGCCCTTGGGAAGTGAAAAAATTATGTTTGTTTTTACTTTCCGTAATTTCTAAATTTTCCGTAATGATTAGATGATAAAAAAATGGAACTGTGTTTATTTCAGGAGAAATCTAGATAACGTTAGTGAAAAGGAAGCCCACTAAAACCTGGAGATAATAAGATCAGTGAAGGGTGAATGAGAGTGAGGACATACACACTTCAGTGGTTCATTTTGTGTTGCTGATGTTACCCTTGAAGTAGCTAAAAATTAGGGGCACCTGGGTGGCTCAGTCAGTTAAGCATCCAACCTTGGCTCAGGTCATGAGCTCGTGGTTCACGGGTTTGAGCCCCACGGCGGGCTCTGTGGTAACAACTCGGAACCGGAAGTCTGCTTTGGATTCTGTGTGTGTGTGTGTGTGTCTGCCTCCCCCCGGCCCCGACTCATACTCTGTCTCTCAAAAATAAAATAAACATTAAAATTTTTTAAATTTAAAAATATTAAAAAAAGAAATACCTAAAAATTAGATTTTCATTTAAGTAGGCACACCAATTTTGAATACCTGTGTGATAGGTTGAATATTGCCCCCCTAAATATTCATGTCCTAATTCCTAGAACCTGTAGATGTTACCAAATTCCCTGTAACTGGGAATTTGCAAGAGTGATTCAGTTAAGCACATGCAATGGGGAGTTTACCCTTTACTTTTAGGGAAGGCCCAAATGTATTCACAAGTTTCCCCAGGAGAGAGACACAGAGGGAGAGTTGAGGACGGAGAGGAGAGAGGAGATGTGAAATGAAACTGGGGAAAGATAAGGTAACAGGAGTGGGGCCCTGAGCAGAGAAAGGAGGATAGTCTCTGAAAGCAGTTGCAGAAATGAATTGTTCCCTAGAGATTTTTTAGAGAGGGCTCCCTGTTGACACCTCATTTCAGTCCAGTGAAACCCATTTCTGACTTCTGACCTCAAGAACCATAAGAGAATAAATGTGTGTTATTTGAAGTCACTAAGTTTGAGGTAATCTGTCCCAGCAACCATAGGATTGTAATTCATCTATCAATGAGAAAATAACTATAACATATTGAAATTATGTAATAAGTAAGCAAGAAAGCAGCAAAATCAGTTTGGGACTTATTTTTTGGGTGTTTGTGAATTTTTTATTTGTTTTCGGGGTTTCGGGGTGAACACACACACAGGTGACTGCAAATGAGTCACATCATCATGGGCTTATAAAATCTCCTACCCTGAGGGACCTGTGACTTGTTTCGAAATGATAGAATATTGGGCTAGCAAAAGTTCATCTTGCTAGCACACTCTAGAGAGAATTACCTGCTGGCCTTGAAGGGGCAAACATCTTTGGGAAAATGTGAACAGCCTATGAAGAGGGCCACTTGGTAAGGCATTGGAAACAGTTTTTAGTATTTGAGATCTCCAGCTGACAAGCAGTAAGAAGCTTTGGTCATAGAGCTCCAAGAAACTGAATTATGCCAATAATCTGAAGAGTTTGGAAGTGGTTCTATCTCATTTGAGCTTCCAGATGAGAACACAGCCTGGCCAACAACTGGATCGCGACCTTAGGAGACTGAGCAGAGGAACAAGATAAGTTATGGTGGAATCCTGACCTGAGAGCCATGAGCTTATGTAATGTAGATCATTTTACGTGGCTTACTTCTGGGTAATTTACTATATCAGCAATAGAAAACTAAAATAGATTTCTAGTTTGTTTTGGGGGGAGACATTTTATCATAGAAAACAATCTATTAAATGATTAGAAAATAGTATGAATGTTATATAGAATTTAAAATAGCAACCATGGATATAACAGGAGACAATGCTTAAGATATGCAATGAACACACAGAAAACTCTTTGATTAACAAAAAAAATGCACAGAAAGTAATTAATGGCGAGTATTAATTTTTTTGCTCTTATTGTTGTTATAGTTGACATTTTTCTTCTATGTTGACATTTTCCAGTTATTTGTAAATTTTTACAGTTTTACAATAAAACCCATAATGTTGTAAATAAAGTTTTAAACATTATAACAAGTTAGGCATAAATAAGTACTATTTTCTGCTCTCACTCTTCTTAATCAACTTAATTGTTAAGAAGTTGCTATCTGTCAAACTTATTTCTAATATTCTGAGTGCAATGATAAAAGGGTAGCAAGACCCATGGTCTTTATATTCTTAAATTATCTTGATTTTTCCCAGTGGGTCACATTTTCAGTTTTTTCTTTGTTTCCCTTCTTGTTTTTTAAAGCATATTGTGAAATTCTTACTGTAGCTTACTTGCATAGTCACACTGACACTTGGGTTATACATGCCAAAATTCATTTGCTCACTGAACAAATTTATTTTGATTTGACAATATGCCAGGTACAGTGATAGTTGTGAGGAAAACATCAGTGACCAGACAAGGTCCTTTCTCTTCCAAGTTTGTAATATTTCAGGTGAGGTATGTAATAAAGACATAAACAGATAAATAATATGGTATCACTTGTATAGCATAGTATGTGTAGTATCCTTTATGCAGTGGTAAGTGGTGTGTAGAAAAATAAAACAAGATGAGTGGCATAGAGAACCACGGAGGGACTGAGTTGCTATATTAATTACAATATTCTGGAAAAATGTGCCCAAGAGTGACATTTAATCAGACCTAAATGAAGAGAGTGACTAAGCTAAGTAAGCACTTATTTAATAGAAGGGGATATAGACAGAAACGAAAGCAAATGCCCAGCCCTTGTATTAGAAGTGTGCCTTGGGAAGTTTGACTTCCCAAGCTGGCTTGGGAATTCCAAGCTGGCTTGGAGCAGCAAGAAGACAGTGCAGTTGGAGTGCAGCAGGAAAGAATGAATTGTGGAGGGGTAATTTTGAGTAGTATCCAAAAGGCAGGCCATGTATATTTGCCACAGGCTTGTGTCAGGGGCCACTCAACTCCGGGCTCGTTTCATAGTATAGTCCACAGAGAGCTTGCTCATCTTGGCATTGTGCACGGTATAACACAAGTCTACTATACCGATGACATTATGCTAATTGGTTCTAGCTTTGTGTCCTCTGGGGAGCAGGGGAGATGGGCTCAAGAAAGAAGTAGCAAGGGTGAAAAAAGGACCTTTTTGTTTGTTCTCCACTGTTCCTATTTACTGCTGGTGGACTTCCTGCCTGCTCACGTGTCCTGTGAGCATCACCCAAGCAACACTTCCTCACCTGAGAAGCAGTAATTCCCTCCTATAACATCAACTGCATCCTGTTTAGAGTTTTCCCGATATTTTCATGACGAGATTGGTTCAGCCCTATTCCACAGGGTACCTATTCTAACTCAGAGACACCAGCACTAGCAAAGCCATGCCCTCTTCTCTTCAGACATCTGAATTTCATTTCCTCAAAACACCATCTACGTTTTAATGTTTTAATTATTTCTGCCTGTGATGGTCAACAGAGTTAGGCTATGGAGCCAAATGTCTGGTCAAACACTAGTCTAGATGTTTCTGGTAAACTATTCTATAATATGATTGGTACTTACAATAAGTTAATTTTTTAATTAAATTTATTTATTTAATTTTGATAGAGCAGGCAGGGAGGGGCAGAGAGAGAGGGAGAGTGAGAATTCCAAGCTGGCTCCACATTGTCAGCCTAGAGCCCAACGTGGGGCTCAAACTCATGAACCGTGAGATCATGACCTGGGCTGAAACCAAGAGTCAGATGCCCTGAGCCATCCAGGAGTCCCTACAATTAGTTAATTTCAAGTAAGCTGGTTACCCTCCATAATGTGGATGAGTCTTTCCTATGAGTTGAGGGACTTTAGAGCAAAATCTGAATTCCTGGAGAAGAAAGAATTTTGTCTCAAGACTGCAACATACAAATTCTGCCTGAGTTTTCTGCCTGCTGGCCTGGCTTATAGATTTCAGACTTGTCAGGCCTATCACCCACATGAACCAATTCCTTGTAATCTCTCTTTATGGATAAGTAGATAGATGATGGATAGATGATAGATAGATAGGAGATAGAAGATAAGGATAGATTCAAGAAAGAGACAGCAAAGATGAAGAAGAGACTTAGTCGTTTGTTCTCAACTGCTTCCTATTATATTGCATGTAGTATGCAACATTACAAAAATTATATATTTATGTATATATATGTATATATATATGTATATATATCAATAAAAGATATGTTTTGTTGTTTCTGTTTTACTTGAGTACACTGACTCAAGTACTGCCTCTTTCCTTTTTTCTTTCAGCCGTAGGTCTCTGGGCTGCTTTCTGCTACCCCTGTGATAATCCTAGTAATATCTTTACTATTTTTTCAGTTAGACTTCAATACTTTATATTTAGTTCTTTACAATAAATGCTCTCCATTCAAACAACCTGTGTGGTTTCTGTCTCTTGATGGGACTCTGAATGTTGCTTTCTAGTAAAGACTCCGGTATTATTCAGAGTGATGGGAAGCTATTAGAGAGATCTTATGAACTGACAATTTCTCGTCTCTCCACTGCCGGCAAGTAATCTAACACCAGTCAGAGCTGTGAGGTCTGTTGTTCGTGCCCTTAGCATGTCCATGCTTTCCCCCCCATCCACTTTTCAAGTCTCCTACGAAAGGTATTACAGAAAAGCTTCTCCACACAAAAGCCCCAAAGTGCTTCAGTTGAACAAAATGTCAAAATAAGCTTGGAGGTGTTTATTTTTGTCTTTCTTTCTCCAGATATAGTTCTATTCTGCTTCTAGATCTCCTTCTTTCTAACGTATTATCATAGAATATCTAATATTTATTAACTTCTAATATACTCTATCATTTTCTCTACAGAAATAATGGTTCCTCAACATCTCTATCATAAATTTTTAAGCTTTTTTATTATGTAATCATTAATATTTTATTATATTTTAAGATGTTTGGACACACATGATGCATTTATTGTTTTGCTCACGGGACAAAATAGACTATATACAGAATATAGGAAATCTAAGCAAATTTCATTTTTAAAACATTTACAGTTTCAGTCATTAAAACTAATATTAAGTATATCCATTGTAGTCATTCTCCTAATCCTGCCTGCTGTTCAAACTGTGTATAAAATTCACTCATGCCTCAGTGGGTAGGATTATGTAATTAAAATGCAAATTTCAGTATAGGTCATTGCCCTTTGAGTAGTTAAAAATAACTATAAATGTTATCATGACATTCTGCTGTACGTCAATTTGTCAGAATATAGTTTGAGGCTTGACATTATTCCTCCCCTAGATTTCTAATATTTTTTACAATAAAAATCAAAATTAACAAATCAGGAAAGTGTTCACATTTGGTGAAAGAAAATTATCTCTAAATCCCTTGTTATTGTTAGTGGGATGATTGTCCTATTGTGAAGATTGTAGGCACTCTAATATAGAAAGAATTAATCTCCTTCAAGTTCAATAACGAGTGCTCTATTACTGTATTTCAGAAACATGTTGGTATTCTTCCAAAATGCAGATAAGGGTTAAAATTTACTTGACTCTTTAAAAATTACTGTGGTACAAAAAATTATATAACCTATCTGAATGTTCTTATTTTTATGTAAATTTAAAGGTAATATATGATTATTTTTGTTTTATTTTCCATTTTGAAACTAATAATTGATATCTAAATAAATGTTCATTAAAATAAGTCTAACATACAAATATGTAAAATAAAACATGAAATGAGATCTCTTCTTCAGCTCTAATGTCTTATTTAGAAAACAATCAACGTTAACAACTTTGATAGAAACCATCCTAAAACATAAAAACAAAACTTGTGCAGAGAGACATAGAAAACCCTACACAGATGAAACCACTGTATGTATGAGTGTTTTATTTTTGAACTTTTATTTCTTCACCTATAGACATATTTGAGTATATTGGTATTATAATCCATGAAATGATTGTAAAAACTTATATGAACATTTCTTTATTGATGCATCAAAATTGCCTTGTCTTAATTTTTCTATTACATGTAAATTTTTTCTGTTCACACTATCCTTTAAAAAAGATTATTATTGAGCCAAATGATATGTGCAATTTGTTTTGATACACAATACAAAAACACTCTCCAAAAACTATAATAATTCACACTCTCACTAATACTATATGAGAATGCCTGAATATTTAAATGTATTAGAGTAAATATTAGAAAAAAATAAATATATCAGTTAACTGATGGCATCTGTGCTTCAAAAACGATCAGTATATTACATTTTTAAGGTATTTATAAGAAAATATATTTTCTTATATTTTCCTTGTCCTTATGTGTTTTGCTTGACGATAATGAAATAACAAATCACTGAATTCATTTTCGTTTGGATTTTCAAATCCATAATTGCAATTTATCATTGCCATTTACCGGAAATACAATCTTGTTGATAAATACATGATCTCAAGAAATACATTCTTTTGTTGCCAAAAGGACTCCTTTCATTTGTTCCAATCTCCAAATCAACATAACCTAAACTCTGGACATTTTTCAGCTATCTATACTACACTATACTTCTCACCACAACAAACTCAACTTCACCTAAGTCTTTCATATACGCTCTACACAGAGAAAGTGTGGATTTGAATTCACCAGATTAACATTTTTAGCCTCACTTGAAACTTTGCAATTTTTCTATCATTACCATCAGACACCTATGCATGGATTCTAATCTTACACACAGATTTTGATAAAAATGCAAGATCTAACTTCATGCTTTCTAAAATAAACATGCCTTATTCACTAATGGAAAAGTAATGGAATATAAAAGATTAGAAGAGGATTCACTAAGAAAATAAGAATCAAAAATGAAAAAAATAAAAATAGAACTATCCTACAATTAGTAATCACATGCCTGGGATATTTAGTCAAGGAATACAAAAACACTCATTCAAAAGGATATATGCACTCCTATGTTTATTGCAGCATTATTTACAATAGCCAAATTATGGAAGCAGCCCAAGGGTCATTCAACTGATGAATGGGTAAAGAAAATATTAAAGAAAATTATATATATATATATATATAATATTATTATGTAACATAATATATAAATATTATAAATATAAATATATAAAAATAAATGAATATATATAATATACATATATAATACATTATATTATTCAGCCATAAAACGAATGAAATCTTGCCATTTGAAGCAACATAGAAAGAGCAGGGAGTACAATGGTAAGCAAAATAAGTCAGAGAAGACAAATGTCATATGATTTCACTCACATGTGGAATTTAAGAAACCAAACAAATAGACAAAGGGACAAAAGAAAGAGAGAGACAGACCAAAAAACAGACTATTAACTGTAGAGAATGAACTGACAGTTCCCAGAGGGGAAGTTGGCGAAAGGATGCGTATAAAAGGTGATGGGGTTTAAAGAGTACACCTATCATGATGACCTCTGAGTAATATACAGAATTGTTGACCCACTATATTCTACACCCGAAACTAACATAATGCTGTATGTTAACTATACTGGGATTAAAATTAAAACATTAAAATATAAGAATCATAAGAGAGATCGAGCAGTGACACAACATCAGAGGAAATAGACTTTGAGCCAAGAAATATATTTAAAAAAAAGAAAAACCAGAAAGACATCTCAAGATGACAAAAATGTCAACATCTTACTAATATGGCAATTATTGATGTATAGGTGCCTAACAGCAGAAACCCAGTATGGAATAAATCAAATGATAGAAACCAAAAAAAAATTTTTAAATAATACTGGTTGGAGATTTAGACATTACTGTCATAAGACCTGATAAAACAACTTATCAAAAAGTTAGTAAAAATACAGATGACTTGAATAGCACTATCAACCATTTTGATATACCTGACATTTGAAAAATATTCTTTAGGGGAACTTGGGTGGTTCAGTTGGTTAACCGTCTGATTTCAGCTCAGGTCATGATCTCACTGTTCATGAATTCGAGCCCCACATCAGACTCTGTGCTGACAGTCCAGAGTCCAGAGCCTGCTTTGGATTCTGTGTCTCCCTCTCTCTCTGCTCCTGTCCCACTCGTGCTCTCTCTCTCCCTCTCTCTCTCTCTCTCTCTCAAAAATAAATAAATATTTAAAAATACTAAAAATGAAAAAAATATTTTTATCTCCAAACAACAGGGCACACGCATATTGTTTATAAACACATATGCATTATTTTCCAGGATAAACAAACTATAATATAAACGTCAGTGAAATTTAAAGACTTGGAATCACATGAAATATGTTCACTGACTAAATCAATATTATATTAGAAATTAATATAATTAGGAATTAATTAATATAATTAGAATTAGTATATTTCAGAAACACTTGGAAATTAAACACTTCTTTAAATAGCTATGGGTAAAAAATAAATCACAAATAAAATGGCAGAGGATTGTGAGAGTATTGTAAATGAAAATACAACATATCAAAGTTAGGAGAGTCATTTAAGCAGTATTTGAGAAAATCTTATAGCTCTTAAAATATATATTAGAGAAGAAAAAATTTATACCAACAACTTAGATTAGTAAAATACAAGGCTTGAATTTCTAGAAAGAACAAAATTACCAAATCTTACCCAAAAAGAAGTAAGTAGTCTGAACAGCCCTAAACTTTCAAAAGAATATAATTTTAGTTGAAAACCTACACACAAATAAAACTCCAGATCTAGACAGAGTAAACTGGAAGAATTTTGCAAAATATTTAAAGAATAGGTAATCCCAGTGCTACACAAACTGCTCCAGAAAATTCAAGAAAAGAATTTCTAAGGCTATCATTACCATGATACTAGACCATAAAACCCTTAAATAGTTGGAAAGTAAACAACACTCTTCCAAGTACTTATGGGCAAAATAAAAACCCAATAATAAGTTAGAAACTATTTTGAAAGGAGGGGCCAAGATGGCAGAACAGCATGGAAGATTTTTGTATCTCTCATCTCTGAAATGCAGACAGATCAATACTAGACCATTTTGCACACCTAGAAAATTGATTTGAGGATTGACACAACAATCTGCACAACCTGAACCACAGAACTCACCAGGTATGTGGTGCCGAGAAGTGAACTGGGGGAGAGAGAAGCCTAAGAGGGAAGGGAGATGTTTTTGCTTATGGAGAGAGGACGGAGATGGGGGAGAGTATGGGAAAGCATCCCCCCTGCCAAAAAGCAGCTGTAGAGAAAAGAAAGCACACAAGGGACTGAAAAAAAAAAGGAGAAAAGAGAGGGTTTAAATTCCATTAAGACGCTATAAACAGGGGGAGTGCAGAGTCTGAAACTTCGCAGTTCGATACCTGGCAGGGCTCTGGTGGGAAGGGCAAATCCCCAGGAGCAGAGGGAAAGGTCCAAGGGGTCCTCGGGCCACACAGAGAGAGGCGGTTCCACTTCTGGGAGGACATTTGGTAGAGGCTGTGAGGCCTCCCCACAGGCAAAGGTCACTGCAAACCTCAGAAAACAGCGACATTTGCTGGTGCTTGAACAAGGTGCTTAAGGATGAAGCCTGGAGCCAAATGTGTGTTCTGATTTTCTATAATCCTTGAAATGCTGTGGCTTAACGATCCCGTGAACTTTTTCTGGGGCAGGTTGGCACCCAGCCACAGTTTCTGGGCATCCACAGCAGCACGGTGCGGCAATCATTCCAGGGGGTGGGCTGGTCCCCAGCCATTGATTAGCGAGAACCTCCTCGAAGGTCTGAGGGGATCAGAGCCAAAGTCCCTCAGAAATGAGGGGTTGGGAAACATAGTGCCATCCGAGATAAAACGCAGGAGGGAGGCGCCACCTGGCAATCTGACAGTGTGGTCATGGACACTGAAAAAGCAAGGAGTGAAAGGAATCTGGAGACAAAGAAGGGGTACGTGATTGCCCGACAGGGAGAACACAGAGTTCCGATACTAGACACTGGGTAGCTGGATGATGCCATTTCCTCCCTTGTGCACATGTGTATACATGCCTAACAGGTGCCACAACAATACACCCCAGTAAGCTAATCAGTGCCACCTAGTGGAGAATGGAGCCATTACATTAAGCTCCACCCAACTGGGCCAACCTCGCTCTTCAGGACCACCACATGTCTCTCTGCCTGCTTAGCTTACAGACTATAAAGTGCTTCATAGTTTGACTTGTAGGGTAAACTGATGTAATATCAATCGTATTTCAATCTATTCTCTGGTCTATGTATTAAATTTTTTCTTTTCTTCATTTCTTTCCATATTCTTGAATACAGAAAGAGAAAAAAATATTTTTATTTTCCATTTTTATTAAAGAGATTTTTCTGTAATTTTTCTACTATATTTTTTTACTTTTCTGTAAATTTTCAAATTCTATTTTACTTCCATCATTTCATTTTATTCTTATTTATCGTATTCATTTTTTTCAAATTTTCAAACATTTTCCTTTTTTCCCTTTTTTTCTTTTTTCCTTTTTTTTCTTTCTTATCTTTTCCTTTTTTTCTCTAATCTATCAAACTCTTTTCAACAACGGGCCCAAAACACATCTAGGATCTAGTATCTTTTTTTTTATGTTATTGTGTTGGTTTTAATGTTTTTCTTTATTAATTCCTTTTATTCCTTCAAAGTGACAAAATGAAGGAATTCACCCCAAAAGAGAGAACAGGAATAAATGACAGTCAGGGACTTAATCTACACAGATACAAGCAAGATGTCTAAACCATAATTTAGAATCACGATAACAAGAATACTAGCTGGGGAAGAAAATAGACTAGAATCTCTTTCTGTGGAGATAAAAAAAGTAAAAGCTGGTCAGGACGAATTAAAAAAATGCTATAACTGAGCTACAGTCTTGAATGGTCGACACAGTGGCACAGATGGATGAAGCAGAGCAACAAATCAGCAATACAGATGACAAACATATGGAAAATAATGAAGCAGAGAAAAAGATGGAGACTAAGGCAAAAGAGTTCGAATTAAGAATTAGAGAACTCAGTGAATCATTAAAAATGAATACCATCAGAATCATAGGGGTCCTAGAAGATGAAGAGAGAAAAAAAGGGGTAGAGGTTAATATGAGCAAATCATAGCAGAAAACATTCCTAACCTCAAGAAAGACACAGACATCAAAATCCAGGAAGCACAGAGTACTCCCATTAGATTCAACAAAAACTGACCATCAACAAGGCATATCACAGTCTATTCATAAAATACTAAATCAAGGATAGAATCATGAAAGCAGCAAGGAAAAAAAAGGTCCTTAACCTACAAAGGAAGACAGATCAGATTTGCAGCAGACCTATCCACAGAACTTGACAGGTCAGAAAGGAGTGGCAGGATATATTCAATGTGCTGAATTGGAAACATATGCAGCCAAGAATTCTTTATCCAGCAAGGCTATCATTCAAAATAGAAGGTGAGATAATAAGTTTCCCAGACAAACAAAAATTAAAAGAGTTCATGATCACTAAACCAGCCCTGCAAGAAATTTTAAGGGGGACTCTCTGAAGGAAGAAAAGAAGAAAAAAAAAAAAAAAAGACTAAATGGAACAAAGACTAGAAAGGATTAGAGAACACCATCAGAAACTCTAACTCTACAGGCAACATAATGGCAATAAATTAATCTTTCAGTACTTACTTTAAATGTCAATGGATTAAATGCTCCAATCAAAAACACAGGGTAACAGAATGGAGAAGAAAACAAGACCCGTCTATATGCTGCTTACAGGAGACCCATTTTAGATCTAAAGACACCTTCAGATTGAAAGTAAGTAACATCATGCTGATGTCTGCCAAAAGAAAGCCAGAGTAGCCACACTTATATCAGACAATCTAGACTTTAAAATAAAGACTGCAAAAAAAAAAAGATAGCCTTTATAATAAAGAGATGAAGAAGGGCATTATATCATAACTAAGGGATCTATCCACCAAGAAGATCTAACAATTGTAAACATTTATACTCCAAACACGAGATGCCAAAATATATAAACCAATTAATCACAAACATGAAGAAACTCATTGATAATAATACTATAATAGTAGGGGACTTCAACACCCCAATTACATCAACGGACAGATCTAAACAGAAAATCAACAAGGAAACAATGGCTTTGAATGACACACTGGACTGGGTGGACTTAACAGATATATTCAGGACATTTCATCCTAATCCAGCAGAATACACATTCTTCTCCAGTGCACATGGAACAGTTCTCCAGAGGAGATCACATACTGCCACACGAATCAACCCTCAACAAGTACAAAAAGATCCAGGTCATACCTTGCATATTTTCAGACCACAGCGCTATGAAACTTAAAATCAACCGTAAGGAAAAAAGGTGGAAAGATAACAAATACTTGGAGACTAAAGAACATCCTAGTAAAGAATGATTGGGCTAACTAAGAAGTTAAAGAGGAAATTAAAAAGTACATTGAAGCCAATGCAAATGATAACACCACAGCCCAAAATTTCCGGGATGCAGCAAAGGCAGTCATAAGAGGGAAGCAATCCATACCTTGCTAAAGAAGGAAGAAATGTCTCACATACACAAGCTAACCTTACATCTTAAAGAGCTGGAAAAAGAACTGTAAATAAAACCCCAAACAAGCAGAATACAGGAAATAATAAAGATTAGGGCAAATATTAATGCTATCGAAAATTAAAAAAAAATGAAAAAAAAATCGAAAACAAAAACAGGAGGACACATCAATGAAACAAGAAGTTGGTTCTCTGAAAGAATTAACAACACTGATAAACCCTAGCCAGTCTGATCAAAAAGAAAAAGGAAGGGACCCAAATAAATAAAATTAAGAATGAAAGAGGAGAAATCACAACCAACACAGAAGAAATACAAACAATAATAAGAGAATATTGTGAGCAATTATATGCCAATAAAATGGCCAATTTGGAAGAAATAGACAAATTCCTAGAAACATATAAACTACCAAAACTGAAAAAGGAAAAAATAGAAAATTTGAACAGACTCATAACCAGTAAAGAAATCGAATTAGTAATTTAAAAAATCTAGCAAAAATCAAGAGTTCAGGACTGGATGGCTTTCCAGGGGAATTCTACCAAACGTTTAAAGAAAAGTTAACACCTATACTCTTGGAGATGTTAAAAAAAATAGGAATGGAAGGAAAACTTCCAAACTCTTTCTATGAACCTAGCATTACTTGATTCCAAAATCAGACAAAGACCCCACTAAAAAGGAGAACTACAGACCGATTTCTCTGATGAACATGGATGCAAAAATCCTCAACAAGATACTAGCCAACCAGATCCAACAATACATTAAAAGAATTATTCACCACGACCAAGTAGGATTTATACCTAGGATTTAGGGCTGGTTCAATATCCGCAAAACAATCAATGTGATACATCACATCAATAAGAGAAAGGACAAGAACCACATGATCCTCTCAATAGATTCAGAGAAAGCATTTAACAAAATACAGCATCCTTTCTTGATAAAAACTCTCAAGAAAGTAGAGATAGAAGGATCATACCTCAAGATCTTAAAAACCACATATGAAGACCCACTGCTAACATCCTCAATGTTTCTCCCTAAGGTTGGGAACACGACAGGATTGTCCACTCTTACCACTGTTATTACACATAGTATTGGAAGTCTTAGCCTCAGCAATCAGAAAACACAAAGGAATAAAATGCATCCAATTTGGCCAGAAGAAAGTCAAACTTTCACTCTTCGCAGATGACATGAGACTCTACACGGAAAATCCAAAAGAAAGACTTCACCAAAAAACTGCTAGAACTGAGCCGTGAATTCAGCAAAGTCGCAGGACATAAAATCTATGCACAGAAATCAGTTGCATTTCTATACACCAATACTGAAGCAACAGTAAGAGAAATCAAGGAATAGATCCTGTTTACAATTCCACCCCAAACCATGAAATACCTAGGAATAAATCTAACCAAAGAGGTGAAACATCTATACACTGAAAAGTATAGAAAGTTTATGAAAGAAATTGAAGAAAACACAAAATATGGAAAAATATCCATGTCCCTGGAGAGGAAGAACAAACATTGTTAAAATGTCTACAGTACCCAAAGCAATCGCCGTATTCAATGCAATCCCTTTCAAAATAACACCAGCATTCTTCACAGAGCTAGAACAAACATTCCTAAAATTTGTATGGAGCTAGAAAAGACCCCAAATAGCCAAAGAAATCTTGGAAGCAAAGCAAAGCTGGAGGCATCACAATCCCGGATTTCAGGCTGTATTACACAGCTGTAGTCATCAAGACAGTATGGTACTGGGACAAAAACAGACACTCAGATCAATGGAACAGAATAGAGAACCAAGAAATGGACCCACAAATGTCTGGCTAACTAATCTTTGACATAGCAGGAAAGAATATCCAATGGAACAGAGACAGTATCTTCAGCAAATGGTGCTGGGAAAACTGGATAGCAACACGTAGAAAAATGAACCTGAACCACTTTCTTAAACCATACCCAAAAAGTAAAGTCAAAATGAATGAAAGACCTAAATGTAAGACAGGAAGCCATCAAAATCCTAGAGGAGAAAGTAGACAAAAACCTCGTTGACTTCGGCCGTGGCAACTTCTTACTCAACTCATCTCCGGAGGCAAGGAAAGCCAAGGCAAAATGAACTATTGGGACCACTTCAAAATAAAAAGCTTCTGCACAGCAAAGGAAACAATCATCAAAATTTAGAAGGTAACCAACAAAATGGGAAAAGATATTTGCAAGTGAAATATCAGATGAAGGGTTAGTATCCCAAATCTATAAAGAACTTATCAAACACAACACCCCAAAAACAAATGAAGTGAACAAATGAAGTGAAGAAATGGTCAAAAGAAATAAGAAATAAATAGACACTTCTCCAAAGAAGACATCCAGATAGCCAACGAACACATGAAAAAATGCTCACCATCACTCATCATCAGAGAAATACAAATCAAAACCACAATTAGATACAACCTCACACCAGGCAGAATGGCTAACATTAACAACTCAGGCAACAACAGATGTTGGCAAAGATGCAGAGAGAAACGATCTCTTTAGCACTGTTGGTGGGAATGCAAACTGTTGCAGCCACTCTGGACAATAGTATGGAGGTTCCTCAAAAAATTAAAAATAGAACTAGCTTACAATCTATCAATTGTACGACTAAGTATTTATCCAAAGGATACAGGTATGGTGTTACGAAGGGGCACATTCACCCCAATGTGTATAGCAGTGCTATTGACAATAGCCAAAGTATGGAAAGAGCCCAAATGTCCATCGATGGATGAATGGATAAAGAAGATGTGGTGTATATATACAATGGAATATTACACAGCAATCAAAAAGAATTAAATCTTGCCATTTGCAACTACATGGATGGAAGTAGAAGATATTATGCTAAGTGAAATTAGTCAGTCAGAAACAGACAAATATCCTATGATTTCACTCATATGAAGACTTTAAGATACACAACAGATGAACATAAGGGAAAGGAAGAAAAATAACATAAAAACACAGAGGGGGACAAAACATACTCTTAAATACAGAGAACAGAGGATGGCTGGAGTAGTTGTGAGAGGGCGATGGGCTAAATAGGTAAGGGCCATTAAGGAATCTACTCCTGAAATCATTGTTCCACTATATGCTAATTTGGATGTAAATTTAAAAATTAATTAATTTAAAAAATCAAGTCAAATAGCTTAATATATTAAACATATTATTTGTATTGGCATTTTGTCACAAGGTTGTATTACCATATAGAAATATTCTAAAAGCAGATTCAAATTATAAATTATATAAGTTCAAAAAAAAAAAAAGAAAGTAACTATCTTGAGTGAAATACGAGTGAAAATGTGACACATCAAATTCGATTTCACATAAAGGCATTGAAAGAAGAGAAAATTACAAACCGGTATCTCTCAGAAACTTACATGCAAAAATTCTTGGAAATGTGTTTGAAAATTGAATCCAATAACTTATGAAAAGTTTAAGCTGTTTTGATCAAGTGAGGTATATCCCCAAATAGCAGGATTGGTTTAATAACTGAAAATAAATTAACCTAATGCACCATATTAATAGAATAAAATGAATGTGACAAAATCTAGCACTCATTCATAAAAACTTTTCAACGAAGTAGTAATAAAAAGTGAGTTCTTCAACATGATAAAGGGCATCTATGAAAAACACAGCCAACACCATACTTAATGTTGAAACATTTACTGCTCTCCTCTTAAGATCAGAAACAAAGTATAAATGTCCACTCTCTTCAAATGTAGTCTGTTTTGTACTGAAGACTCTCACGGTGCCATAAATCAATAAAAAATAAGATGTATCCATGTTGGAAAGGAATAATAAAAATCTATTTACTCACAAGAAAATTGATCATCTATAGTCTTAGAAATTAGACTGATTTTGCAAGTTGACAGAACACAAAATCAATATAAAAAATCATTTACATCTCTATTACATTAGCAAAGTAGTAATTGAATTTAAGAAATAGTACCATTTTTATACCATCTGAAAATTATGAACTACTTAGGGATAAATCTGATAAAATATATACAACATCTATACATTAACACATTAAAAATTATTTCTGAGAGAAATTAAAGAAACCCTAAAAAATGGAGAGAGATGCCAGGCTCAAGGATCTCAAAACTCTATATTGGTAAATGTCAACTTCCCCAAATTTAGTTACAGATTCAAAGCCATCCCAATAAAAATCCAAATACCCCTAAAAATATGCATACAGTGGCAATTTGATCTTTTTAATGTAGAAACAGCAAATGCCTAGGGAAACTAAAATAATTTTGTATAAAAATTATATAGCTAAGAGGCCTAATCTCCTGCTTTCAAGATATTAAAAAGCTATAGTAATCATTATGGTGTAATTTTAGTGTCAAAATATATAAATAGACTAGCTCAACAGAACTGAATGTCCAGAAATTGATTTGCACATGTATGGTCAATTTAATTTTTGATACAAGCATGAAAAAATTCAGTGGATAAAGAATAGTATTTTCAACAAAAACAGTGGGATAACTGGATATTCACTTCAAAATAACTTTCATCTCTACCTCATTCTTAAAACAGGCAATAGCACCAAATATATCAATGGAAAAAAATACTGTAAAATAAAAATATCTAAGAATAAACATAGCTGATAATTTCTGTTTGAATTAGGCAAATTTTTCTTAAATATAATGCCAAAAGTCTGATCTGTTAAAATATGATAAATTGGACTTCATCGTAATTAAGAACTTCTAATTTGGGGCAACGTACGTGAACGGACACTTCACAAAAGAAGTTATATGGTTGGCAAATAGCACATGAAATGATGCTCACCGTCATTGGTCCTCACAGAAATGCAAGTTAATACTACGGTGAGCGATCACAGCTGTTCTATTACAATGTCTAAAATTTAAAAACTGACCATATCAGAAACTCTCTACACAGCTAGTGTGAAAGTCAAATGGTCAAACCCTTGGGAAAAGAGTTTTGCAGTTTCTTAAAAAGTTCAACACACATATCAAAATTATCCAGCTATTCCACAACTAAGATCTCCCCCCCAAAAAAAATAAACACATATGGTAACACAAGGACTTGTCCATAAATATTTACAGAAGCTTTATCTGTAATCCATCAGAACTTAGGACAGAACAAATGTACATCAGCAGGTGGATGGATGGTCATACAAACGGAGGTAGAGCCAGCAATGAAATACGAGTCAGTAATGAACACAAGGGAGAATTGACCCATACAGTAACAAGGGCTAAACTAAAAATAACTATGCTCTGTGAGGGAAGTCAGACAACAAATCATACATATTGTATGATTTCATTTATATAAAATTCTGGAAGGTGTAAACTGATCTCTAGTGGCAGAAAGTGGGCTGGGGATGGAGTAGGGGTGGGATTGAGGAAGGACAAGATTCAGCAACCCCACTGGCTTACACACAAGCTATCCCTGTCCAGACAGATTTTGTACTTCCTGAATTGGAATGTACAAGGATCTAAATATCATTTTGGATCTGGAAAAGTAGGAGAGAGTAAGTCCTGAGGAGATTTCTTTGTGAGCATTTCTCTGTGAAGCAACTGCTATAGATAAAGTATTGCTACCAAGAAAGTTCATGGAGATTTGGACTTTTACCTTTTTATCCTTGCGTGTAACTGCACACACGAAGCCATTCATATCTCAGCATCCCATTTCTTCCCCATCTGTGCCTTTCCCTTAATATAAAATTCTGTGTACACTGGATACTGTATCTTTCATTAAAGCTTTAGCTATTTAATTTCAGAGAGAGAGAGGCAGAGACAGAGAATCTCAAGCAGGCCCTATACTGTCAGCACAGAGCCCAATGCGGGGTTCAAACTCATGAATTGTGAGATGGTGACCTGAACCAAAACCAAAATTCAGGTGCTTAACCGACTGAGCTACCCAGGCACCCCGCTGTGTACTGTGTCTTTTCTTACCCTAGCGCCTTTCTATCTTTCTATCTACTGACTGATCAGTGCATTTTTCCCACTAGTTAAATAACTCTCTTCCAAAATTTCTAAAATGCAGTTAATTTTAGCATTATTATTTTTTATTTTTTTAAATGTTTATTTATTTGAAAGAGAGAGAGAGTGCAGAGCAGGAGCAGGGGAGGGACAAAGAGACAGGGAGACACAGAATGTGAATCAGACTCCAAGTTAAGTTGTCTGCACAGAGCCTGACGTGGGGCTTGAACTTGTGAAGTGTGAGATCATGACCTGAGCCTGAAGTCAGTCGCTCAACCAACTGAGCCACCTAGACTCCCCTTATCTTTATTATAACAACTAATTTTATGGATAATTTGGTATGGGCTCAAGTGTAAAATACTTTTTAATCCTCTCTCTTTTTCCTGTGAAGTCACTGTCCTTTCATACTCATTTGTAAGCTAGTTACTTTTGAGGAAGGTCCTCCTTAAACCATAGGATGCCACCATATTTTATCACCAAGTATTATAAAATGGACTAAAACAATAGCAGGCGCATTATCCCAAGATTATGTGACTCTAAAGTTTGTGTCAACATTTACAAAATTTTCTTTCCTGTTGTGTTGAAAAGAACCTGGGTTTGGAAATATAAAATAAAAACAAAGGCAAATTGCCAACCTCATGAATAGAATACTTTGCTTAAAAATGATACACAGATGCATACATTTCGATAAAATTAAAATGAGTGAAAGAAATATGCATCTCCTTAGACTCTAAATCTTAGGCTAGCTGATTAAGCAACGCCTGGAGCAGACTGGAGTAGGTCTGAGCAGAGGCTGCACTGGAATGGAACTGCCACTTTCAAGGACACTGTGATGCTGGAGAAAAAGAAGCACGGCTACCAGATCAAGTGTAAATGCCGCCAGGATCCCTGTCTTGCTAAGATTCAGCTGTTTTCTCTTGAATACAGGCACACCTTGTGTTACTGTGCTTTATCGTGTTTTGCAGATGCTGTAATGTTTTTTTTTTTTAACAAATTGAAGGTTTGCAGCAACCCTCTGTTAAGCAAGTCTATCAGTGCCGTTTTCAGGGGCATTTGCCCGCTATGTGTATCTGTGTCAAATTTTTGTAGTTCTCGGAGTGCCTGGGTGGCTCAGTTAGTTAAGCATCTGGATCTCGATTTTGGCTGAGGTTGTGATCGCATGGTTATGGGATCAAGCATCACATTGGGCTCCACACTGAGCATGGAGCCTGCTAAGATTCTCTCTCTCTCTCTCTGTTTCTGCCTCTCTACCCTGCCTGCATGCACTCTCTCGAAAATAAAATATTGGGGGACACCTGGATTTCTCAGTCAGTTAAATGTCTTTGGCTCAGGTCCTGTCCCACGGTTCATCAGTTTGAGCCCCACATTGGACTCTGCTGACAGCTCAGAGCCTGGAACCTGCTTCAGATTCTCTCTGTCTGTCTGTCTGTCTCTCTTTCTCTCATGCTGTCCTTCCCCCGTTAATGTGTGCCTGTGCGCTCTCTCTCGCTCTCTAAAATAAACATTTAAAAAATTGGTAGTTCTTACAATATTTTGAACTTTTTCATTATTATTATATTTGTTATAGTGCCCTGTGATAAATGACCTTTGATGTTACTATTGTCATTGTTTTGGGGGCACCAAAAACCGTCTTCCTGTAAGCTGGAGAACGTAGTCAATTAATGCCTGTGTTCCAACTGCTCCACTGACCAGGGCTGTTCCTTCATCACTCTTCCTTTTCTCAAGCCTTCCTTGACCCTGAAACACAACAATCTTGAAAGTAGGCCAATTAATAGCCCTGCAGAGACTTCTAAGACTTTAAGTGAAAGGAAGAGCCACATGTCTCTCACTTTAAATCAAAAGCCAAAAATCATTACGCTTTAGTGAGGAAAGCACATAAAAACTGGGATAGGCTGAAAGCTATGTCTCTTTTGCCAAATAGCCAACTTGTGAATGCAAAGGAAAAGTTCTCAGAGGAAATTAAAAATGTCACTCCGGTGAACACACAAATTATAAGAAAGTGGAACAGCCTTATTGCTGATACGGAGAAAGTTGTAATGGTCTGAACAAAAGATCGAACCAGCCAGAACATTACCTTAGGCCAAATCTTTATCCAGAGCAAGGCCTTGACTCTCTTTAATCCAATGAAGTGAAAGAAGTGAGGAAGCTGTGGAAGAAAAGTCCAAAGGTAGCTGAGGTTGGTTCATGAGGTTTAAGGAAAGCAGCCGTCTCCATATCAACGTGCAAGGCGAAGCAGCAGGGACTGATGTAGAAGGTGCAGCAAGTTATCTAAAAGACCCAGCTAAGATCATAATTCAAGGTGCCTACATTGAACAACAGATTTTCAGTGGTGGTAAAATGGTCTTCTATTGGAAGAAAATGCCATCTAGGACTCTTAGAGCTAAAGAGGATAAGTCATAGCCTTGATTCAAAGCTTCAAAGACCAGGCTCTTCCCCCTGTTAGGGGTAATGTAGATGGTGACTTTAAGTGGAAGCTCATTTACCTTTGTGACTATCCTAGGGCCTTAGAATTACGCTAAGTCTACTCTGCTGGTGCTCGATCAATGGGACAACAAAGGTTGGATGACAGCACATCTGTTTACAACATGGTTTGCTGAATATTTTACAATCACTGTTGGGGCCTCCTTCTCAGGAAAATATGTTCCTTTCAAAATATTATGACAATGCATCTGGTCACCCAAGAGCTCTGATGGAGAGGTACAATGATGTTAATGTTGTAGGCATGCCTGCTAACACAACATCCATTCTGCAGCCCGTGGATCAAGGAGTAATTTTGACTTTCAAGTCTTATTATTTATGTAACCACATTTCATAAGGCTATAGTTGCCATAGATTGAGATTCCTCTGATGGATCTGGGCAGAGTAATTGAAAACCTCCTGGAAAGGACCGACCATTCCAGATGCCATTAAGAACATTTGTGATTTATGGAAAGAGGTAAAATATCATCCTCTATAACCTTTATCCTGGGTAATTACAGAAGATATTCATTGTAAAATCTGATTTTTGTGAGAATAATGAGGCATGCTTCACAACAGAGGAATTTTAGTTAATAATGATTAAAAACGATAAGTACAATGACTCATTACCTAAAGGATTTAGGTATATACAGCAGGGTGAAATATGTCTGCTTGTTTAAATGATCTCTAATCATTTAAGTAAATTATCACATAATTTTACACCTAGATCAGTATGATTGCTTAATAGTTACTTAACAGCAAGACCATTGTCACCACTTCCCATGCTTTTCAGTAAACACATCAGTTGAAGCCGAATTTGAGTGCATTATTTAAAATAAATAAACCTGGCCAACATGACAGAGGAGTAGGGGAACCTACTCCTTGTCTTTCAAACTAAGAAGGACTGAAATCAAGGGACTCTGAATCCCAGAGATCTGCAGGAAGAGGAGTTGGAGGCTATGGGGAAGAGAATGTGAAATCCAGAAAATCCTGAAGGACTGAGGAGACTAAGGAAACAAACCAGTACACACCTAGCCAAAATGGCGAAACAGAAGACCTCCCCTCAAAAGAATGTACGGGAAATAGTGACAGCGCAGGAACTGATGAAAGCAGACGTAAGCAACTTAACAGAACAAGAATGTAGAATGATAAACATAAAAATACTCTCTGGGTTGAAAAAAAAAATAGAAGAAAGCAGGGTGGCCCTTGAGGCAGAGATCAAATTCCTAAAAAAATGGTCAGGAGGAATTAAAAGTATGCTTTAAATGAGGTGCAAAACAAATTGGAGGTGGCCACAGTGCGCATTGAAGAGGCAGAAGAGAGAATGGGTGAATTAGAAGATAAAATTATGAAAAAAGAGGAATCAGAGAAAAAGAGAGAGAAAACTGATTCAAGAACAGGAAAGGAGAATTCTAGAACTGAATGATGCAATCAAATGGAATAATATCTGTATTATAGGAATTCCAGAAGAAGAGAGAGAGAAAGGAGTCAAAGGGGTACTTGAACAAATCATTGCTGAGAACTTCCCCAACGTGAAGAAGGAAATGGGCATTGAAGTCCAAGAGGCGCAGAGAACTTCCCTCAGACGTAACTCAAATAGGCCCTCAGCAAGATACATCATAGTGAAGCTGGGAAAATACAAAGATAAAGAGAGAATCCTGAAAGTAGCTAGGGAAAAACGGGCCTTGACTTACAAAGGCAGACACATTAGGGTAGTAGCGGACTTATCCACAGAAACATGGCAAGCCAGAAAGGAATGGCAGGAAATCTTCAATGTGATGAACATAAAGGATATGCAGCCAAGAATCCTTTATCCGGCCAGCCTGTCATTCAGAATTGAAGGAGAGATAAAGGTCTTCCCAAACAAACAAAACTGAAGGAATACATCACAAATAAACCAGTCTAACAAGAGATCCTGAGGAGGACTCTATGAAGAAAAGGTCGCAAGGAACACAGAGTACCAGAGACATCCTCACAAGCATGAAACCTACAGATAACATAGTGACTCTAAACTCATATTTTTCAATATTAACAATGAATGTAAATGGACTAAGTTCTTCAAATAAAAGACACATGGTAACAGAATGGATTAAAAAATAAGACCCATCTATCTGCTGTCTTCAAGAGACCCATTTTAGACCTGAGGATACCTTCAGATTGAAAGTGAGGGGATGGAGAACTATCTACCATGCTACAGGAAGTCAGAAGAAAGGTGAAGTAGCCACACTTCTATCGGACAAACTAGACTTTAAAGTAAAAGATGTAATAAGAGATGAAGAAGGTCATCATATAATAATCACAGGGACTATCCAGCAGGAAGAGCTAAAAATTATAAATATGTACGTGTCGAATTCTGGGGCACCCAAATTGGTAAAGCAACTAATTACAGACATAAGTAATGTGCTAATTGCAGGGGGCCTTAATACCCCACTCACAGCACTTGATAAATCCACTAAACAGAGAATCACCATAGAAATAATGGCCCTGAATGACATGTTGGAACAGATGGGCCTGACAGATATCTTCAGGGCCCTTCGGCCAGAAGCAAAGGAATTTACTTTCTTCTCAAATGCACACGGTGCATTTTCCAAAATAGACCATATTTTGGGGCATAAGGAAACTCTGAATAAATATTAAAAAAATGAGATCATACCATGCACACTTTCAGATCACAATGCTTTAAAACTTGAAGTCAACGACAGGAAAAAGTCTGGAAAACCCCTACAAACATGGAGGCTAAAGAACAACCTACTAAAAGATGAATGGGTCAACCAAGCAATCAGAGAAGAAATTTAAAAAATACATGGAAACAAATGAAAATGAAGATACAATAATCCAAACACTTTGGGATGCAGCAAAGGCAGTCTTGAGAGGGAAATATATTGCAATACTGGCTTATCTGGAGAAACAAGAAAATCACTAACACAAATTCTAATAGCAAGCCTAAAGGAACTAGAAGCAGAGCATCTAAGACAACCCAAACCCAGCAGACAGAGAGAAATAACAAGGATCAGGGCAGAAATTAATCATATGGAAGCAGAAAAAGTAGTGGAACAGATCAATGAAACCAAGAGCTCATTCTTTGAAAAAATAAACAAAGCTGATAAACCTCTAGCCATGTTTCTGAAAAGAAAAGAGAGAGAACCCAATAGATAAAATCACGAATGAAAAGGGAACGATTACAAACAATCCCTCAGAATTAAAAGCAATTATCAAAGAATACTATGAAAACCAATATGCTGTCAAATTGGACAACCTGGAAGAAATGGACTAATTCCTAAACAGCCACACAATACCAAACCTGGAATGGGAAGAAATAGAAAACTTGAACAGACCTAAAACTAGTGAAGAAACTGAATCAGTTATCAAAAATCTCCCAACAAATAATAGTCCAGGACCAGATGACTTCCCTGGGGAATTTTACCACACATTTAAAACAGAGTTAATACCTATCTTCCTCAAACTGCTCCAAAAAATTGAAACGGAAGGAAAACTCCTGGACTCATTCTATGAAGCCAGCATCACTTTGATTCCCAAACTAGATAGAGACCCAGTAAAAAAAAAGAGAACTACAGGCCAATATCCTTGATGAATATGGATGCAAAAATCCTTAAAAAGATATTAGCAAATAGAATCCAACAGCATATAAAAAGAATTATTTGTTATGATTAAGTGAGCTTCATCCCTGGGTTGCAGGGCTGGTTCTATATTTGAAAATCAATCAATGTGATACATCACATTAACAAAAGATGTGATAAGAACCATATGATCCTGTCAATAGATGCATTTAGACAATAGATAAAGCATTTGACAAAATACAGCATCCTTTCTTGAAAAAAAAAAAAAAACCTCATGAGAAAGTCGGGAAAGAAGGAACATACTTAAGCATCATAAAAGCCATTATGAAAAGCCCACAGCTAATGTCATCCTCAATGGGAAAAACTGAGAGCCTTCCCCGTGAGATCAGTAACACGACAGGGATGTCCACTCTCACCACTGCTATTTAACATAGTGTTGGAAGTCCTAGCATCAGCAATCAGACAACAAAGCAAAATAAAGGCATCAGGATAGGCAAGGAGGAAGTCAAACTTTCACTTTTTGCAGATGACGTGATACTTTACATGGAAAACCCGACAGAATCCACCAAAAGCCGACTAGAACTGATCCATGAATTTGGCAAAGTTGCAGGATACAAAATCAATGTACAGAAATCGGTTGCATTCCTTTACACCAACAATGAAGCAATAGAAAGAGAAATAAAGAAGCGAATCCCATTCAAAATTGCACCAAAAACTATCAAATACCCAGGAATAAACCTAACCAAAGATGTGAAAGACCTCTACACTGAAAACTATAAAAAACTTGTGAAGGAAATTGAGGAAGACACAAGGAATTGGAAAAACATCCCATATTCATGGATTGGAAGAATAAATATTGCCAAAATGGCAATACTACCCAAAGCAATCTACACATTCAATGCAATCTCAATCAAAATTGCACCAGCATTCTTCTCAAAGCTAGAGTAAACAATCCTAAAATTTGTATGGAACCACAAAAGACCCCGAATAGCTAAAGTAATATTGAAGTAGAAAACCAAAGCGGAAGGCGTCACAGTCCCAGACTTTAACCTCTACTACAAAGAGGTAATAATCAAGACAGTATGGTGGTGGTACAAAAACAGACACATAGACCAATGGAATAGAATAGAGAACCCAGAAATGGACACACAAGCATATGGCCAACTAATCTTTGACAAAGCAGGGAAGAGTATCCAATGGAAAAAAAGACAGCCTCTTTAACAAATGGTGCTGGGAGAACTGGACAGCAACATGCAAAAGAATGAAACTAGACCACTTTCTTTCACCACTCACAAAAATAAACTCAAAATGGATGAAGGACCTGAATGTGAGACAGGAAACCATCAAAATCCTAGAGGAGAGAGAAGGAATAAACCTTTTTGACCTGAGCCGCAGCAATTTCCTATGCAACACATGTCCAAAGGCAAGGGAATTAAAAGCAAAAATGAATCATTGAGACCTCATCAAAATAAAAAGTTTCTGCACGGCAAAGGAAACAACAAATATAACTAATAAGCAACCAACAGAATGGGAAAGGATAATTGCAAATGACATATGGGATAAAGGATAGTATCTAAAATCTATAAAGAACTTACCAAACTCCACCCCAGAAAAATGAATAATCCAGTGAAGAAATGGGTGGAAGATATGAATAGACACTTCTCCAAAGATGACATCCAGATGGCCCACAGACACATGAAACAATGCTTAATGTCACTCATCATCAGGGAAACACAAATCAAAAGCACACTGAGATACCACCTCACACCGTTAGAGTGGCTAAAATGAATAAATCAGGAAACTATAGATGCTGGCGGGGATGTGGAGAAACAGGCACCCTCCTACACTGTTGGTGGGAATGCAAACTGGTGCAGCCACTCTGGAAAACGGTGTGGAGGTTCCTCAAAAAAAATGGAAATAGAATTACCCTATGACCCAGGAATAGCACTGCTAGGATTCACCCAAGAGATACAGGAGTGCTCATGCATAGGGGCACATGTATCCCAATGTTTATAGCAGCACTTTTGACAATAGCCAAATCATGGAAAGAGACTAAGTATCCATCAACTGACGAGTGGATAAAGAAGAAGTGGTATATATAAAAAATGGAATACTACGTGGCAATGAGAAAGAATGAAATCTGGCCATGTGTGGCAACATGGATGGAACTGGAGGGTATTATGCCAAGTGAAATAAGTCAGCCAGAGAAAGACAGATACCATATGTTTCCACGCATAGGTGGATTTTGAGAGACTTAGCAGAAAACCAAGAGGGAAATGTAAAAAAGACACAGAGGGAAGGAGACAAAACATAAGAGACTGAAAGACTAAGAACAAACCGAAGGGTGAGAGGGGTGTGGGAGGGGGGAGAGTGGGTGATGGGCACAGAGGAGGGCACTTGTTGGGATGAGCACTGGGTGTTGTATGGAAACCAATTTGACAATAAATTATTAATAAATAAATAAATAAACTTGATCAAAATCATAATAGAAAAAACAGATGGTTATGTTATAGATGCATCGAGGAAATGAGAAAGTTACTCCTCACAAAAAGTGAGCTAGGAGATAGGTAATTGTAATTTCAAATCTAGACTAATATTGAGATTAAACCAAATCCCAATGGCTGTGGTTTAATACAATTCCTAACTTATTTGTTTTCCAGACATTTTAGTTTTTTTTTTTTTTATTTTTAATCTTTATTTATTTTTGAGAGAGAGACAGACAGAGCCAGCGTGTGAGTGGGGGAGGAACAGAGAGAGAGGGAGACACGGAATCTGAAGCAGGCTCCAGGCTCCGAGCTGTCAGCACAGAGCCCAATGTGGGGCTCGAACTCACAAACCGTGAGTTCAAGACCTGAGCCGAAGTCGGACACCAAACAAACTGAGCCATCCAGGCGCCCCCAGATATTTTAATAATAAAAACGGTTTAGAGTTTATTGAGGTATAATGGCATAAATAAATAGCACATATTTAACGGAGAAGGTTTAATAAGTTGTGCCCTACATCTGCACCCATAAAACCATCACTACAATCAACAGAATGAAAATACCCATCACCCCAGAGTTCCTTCATGCTGTTCTTTGATCTCTTTCTGTTGTCACCCACTCCTCCCATTTCCTAGGCAACTGCTGATTTGCTTTCGGATTTTGTACCTTAGTTTGCAATCCATAGAATATTATATAAATAGAAGCATGCAGCATACACTCTATTTTTGAGGGGAAAGGTGCCTGGTTTATTTTACTGAGCAGGATAATTTTGAGATGCTGTAGCATATATCAAGAGTGTATTCCTTTTTACTGTTAAGTAACATTCCATTGTATAAATATGACACTGTGTGCTCATTCACCTGCTGGAATTTGAGTTGTTTCCAGTTTGGGGCTATTAATATATAAATCTGCTATGAACATTTGTGAGTTAGTCTTTGTATGAACCCATCTTTCATTTCCTAGGAGTGGACTGACTGGATCACATTTGTGAGCTAGTCTTTGCATGAATACATGATTTCATTCCCTAGGAGTGTGGATTTAACTTTTAATAACTGTCGGACTGTCTTCCAAAGTGGTTGTGCCATTTTGTATTCCCACCAGCAGTGTATAAGAATTCCAGTTCCTCCTTCTGAGTACTTAGTATGAGCAGTTCTAATTAGCCATTCTAGTGTATACATAGTGATATTTCATTGTTTTTAATCTGCATGTTTTTTAAGGTTGAATATTTTTTCATGTTCTTATTTGATATTCAGATATTTCCCTGGTAAAGATCAAATCTTGTTCAAATCTTGGTACATTTTCTTCATTGAGTTGTTTGATTTCTATTCAGTTTTCATCGTTAAAAAATATATTCTGGATTTAAGTCCTTTATTCAATACGATTTGCAAACATTTTCTCCCAGTTTGTACCCCGTATTTTTCTTTGAGTTGCTTTTGAAAAGAGAAAGCTTTAAATGTTATGGAAGTCTCATATTTAATTGCACTTTTTATTTACATTGAGGTCTTTATCAGAATTATTATATGTAAGGCACTATTGTAGGAGGTAAGGATATAACAATAATACCTTTATCTTTAGGAGTTTACAGTTGCATTTGGGCTGGAATAGGGAGGAAGAGTTAATAGAGAATACCACAAAATGTGATAAATGCAATAAGAAAGACATGTTTAAGATCCCATAGAAGCCTTTTGTTTGAGTGTAAAAATAAAAACCTAAAATGTCTAGATATAAATAGTGGAGCATTTTTTCCTTTCATTAATCTTGAAATGAAAAGTTCTAAGTACAACACAAATCCATAAAAAGCATCTTTTTAACTTAGGCAACATAGAAATACAAAGAGTAAATTTCCTTTATGTGTTGAGCATGTAGTACTTATAAACAAATAAAATAGGAAGAAAGTAGAAACATATCTAAAATTTAAAGACAGACATGTAAAAGTATACACCAGTGTCACTTAAAGATGCTTGACTTCACACATATTAGATGCGTCTTAAACGGGAAGCACATACGTTTTTTCAATGATTCCGAAAGTAAAGACCAAAAATCAGAAGATATCAAATAAATAAGGAAGATTGAGTTGATTCTGATATGTAGAAATGCAAAATAGAATTGTATCAGGTAGAATAGAATTAATATGCATTTGAGTTCAAGACAAAACAAAACAAAATGCAGTTGCTTGTTGCAGGAACCGCATAGAGAACTTCAGTCAACAAAATGAGTGGAAATTGAAATGAGAGGATTTTCCAGGGAAAGACAGAAGACTTAGCACAGAGGCTTGGGAATGAAATCCTCACAGTGGGAAGGAGACGATTTTAATTGTATAACGCTTGACTATTTTAATATATCTCTAAATTATTTAATGAAAGCATATGAATAAGTATATGCATTTATATCTAATCTAAGCTTCAGAGAACTTTACATGAATATTAAGTTAGAAAAAAAATTAAGATTAAAACAACACACTGTGGCTTAGTACAAGATGAGGGTCCTGTTGGAATACTAAATCTGGAGGAGAAACGAGATTATGTGTGTTTTCAAATTTTTATTCATTATAAATTGGCTCACATTTTATTAAGTAGAGAATATACCTGGGTCTCCTAATGCATTGCTAGTCTGCTATGCAGGTGAGTTTCCCTATGGTGTGGATATAAGAATATTGAACTATAAATGAATCCTATTTCCTGAAAGTCTTCATTTGCATGATAGAAAGTAGTAAGTGAAAAATCTATTGACTCTTGTTTTCAATTTTTAAAATGTCAGGAAGAATCTTTTATGATTTTTAAAAATGTGAGATGTAAGAGATTTGAAATAAAATCTTGGTATAATAATATTAAAAGGCTAGCAAATAAACAGCTATGAATAATAATGATTACCTACATTTATTATATATATTAAACAGTTTTTAGTCTTTATTCTATATGTAAGTTTATATATTTATTCTATAGGTAAGTTTTTACAGATTCTTATTTGCTTTACTCTTATTAAAGTCCTAGATAAAAGCAGAGATGGCAAAAAATGCCACAGGTCATTGAAGGTTAAATGTAAGGAGTGTTAAACATAGTTGTCATCATAAAGAATAGCAGTGGGGTTATTAGGGTTATGAAATATTTATAGTAACATAAATTGCACTAATTATTAATACTTCACATATCGAGGTTAGAAAAGGCAAGGAAGGGTGGTAACACAGATATTATAGTCATTCTTAAAAAAACATTCATCATTTATGTTTTTGGCAAGAAATGATGAATACATCAAATGAATAGATAGATCTACATTTTATGTATCTGACTATGAAACGACTAAGTTTACTGGTGGGCATTACAACTTTCCCCAACGGCTCATGCTCCTTTCTATTTGAATAATTTCTCGTTAATGAATTTTCCCTCCACTTCAGCTCTATGAAATTGTTAAACTGTATTTCCTAAGTAATGTCCTATCGGCATAAGAAGCACAGAAGGAGTATCGGTGATACTCAGCTCTAGTGAGTTCGTAGCTCTGGGCTACAGCCCTCTTCTCTGCACCACAGTCAGGCTTGGACATTATCACAGCTTGGGATGGAACGTGGTGAGACACATGACACGTACATCTCTCTGACCTCTGTCTTTACCTAAATCATTGACATTGCTCAGGCAGGAGGACCTGAGATGGGAAGCAGGGTATGGCTAGGGCTGGAAAGACACAGTTCAAAGCACCGTAGACACATTGAGCTCTCCAGAGCTGTTTTCATTAGTATTTCAATCACACATAACTTTGCGGGCTGGGCTGGGCTAGTGGCATCATTAATAATATAATTCATACAAGAACATAAGTTCTATATTCTAAAGGACAAATATAAAATTTTAACACATTAATGATAATAATGGCATATACTGAGGATTTTACATTTGTTATTTAATCTTCAAAAATATGAAGGCACTGAGGTTTAGATAAGAAAAGTAACTCAGTTTTTGTAAGTCGATTATTTAAAATTTTTTGTATTGAAATTAACTTGCCATTGGCCTACCATTTACAAGTAGATAACATATATATAGATTTATTGATAACATATAGATAACATATATGAGAGAGAGAGCATGCTAGCAGGGGGAAGTGGCAGAGGGAAAGAGAGAGAATCTCAAACAGGTTCCTTGCTCAGTGTGGAGCCCCATGAAGAATCATGACTTGAGCAGAAATCAAAAGTCGAGCGCTTAATCAACTGAGTCACCCAGGCACCTTTAGATGTTTAGATTTTGACCAAAGGTTGCACATTGACGTTTATGTCAAGAGTAAGGAAGTCACAGCTGGCCTCTGCTGCTCCACCATCCCAAAACCCCGACGCACTGCTGAGTCGCATGAGTCCATAACTGAGCCTACATTGACTTTTCTCATTCAAATGAATGTTTTCATGATGTTTATGAAGGCAATGCAAAAGCTAACTTCAACTTAATAATATTATAACTGGAATTAGTTATTATTTTCTATAATCAGTAATTTTATCTGATAATCAATTATTAGTGTAATAAATTAACTAAATTCTTGGCTGGATTAATCAGTCATTATTTTTGTCTTATGCATTAATTTAGACTCATGTAATATACATTAACCATATTTGAAAATTCCTCTAACTTTTAGATTAAACATAGGTCTCCCAAATGTTAAGATACAGTCAAACTATCTCATGTAAGTAGCTTTCCTAGTTGTTCAACATTATATTAAAATGAATATATGTATTTTGTCAAATATAGTTTTGACTCCGTTTATTTAGATAAAATAATTTTTAAAACTGTTGTTTTTAATATGATTAGATAAACAGATATATTACAAAATATGAAAAAATCTAATAAATTATGTATTTTCCTGGAGAGCAAATGACAGTGACAATTATTTCCACATAAAAATTAAATGCAATAAAGATTATTTTCTATAATAAATAAACTGAAAGTAATATATGATTTGTCTCTTCAAGTATGTTACCATCTTACCTGCTGGTTTACAGGAAAGTTTCTGTTGATTTTTTTAATCTGCAATGATAAATAAATAAAAGTGAGAACGATCAACAAAGTTACACAAGAGCCCCCAAATTTTATGAGTATCTATTTTTAGTGAGTTAATATATACTGATATTCTAAATTGACATACAAAAATCATCGCATGTCAAACATCAATTACAACTTTTTAAAATTTTTGGCTATCAAAAATATTCCAAATTCGATATGTACACATTTTCAAAGATTTTCATCTAATGATTTTCTCATTTATGAGGAACAAAAAGCCTGTGTGTTCTATACCATGTTAAATTACAATCTGTGGAGAATAGAGAATAACATTTTGTAATTTAATTTTTCACTTTATTTTACATTTACTCTAATTTCATGAGTGACATTTCATAACATTTTAAAACAAATCTTCAGAGAAAGAATTTCATCTGCGTTAAGTCATATTAATGGATTTTAAACTCCAACTGAAAATGAATATAAGATTTAGGCAAATGACCTTATAACACACAAAGTCTTTTGCTCAATGAAAAACTTAGAAATTAAAACCAATTTTTATTTTTCATTGGCTTTATAGAAAAACTTAAGGAATGCTATCTCTGTATGGTATAATTTCACATCACAGCAAACACAGATTTTTCACTTAGAAATTGTTTGACCGATTTATTTTATTTTTCCTAGTTTTTAGTTTTTCGTTCCCCTTGTCTTAGATGAATGTGAACTAACAGGGAATGTAATTGATATGAGTCACAAAGGTAGAGAGTCATCAAATGACTCATGTACAAAACTTACTGACAACATACGTGTCATTTAAAATACACAAAGAAAGAAAATTCTGGAACATTTATGTGATTTCAGAAGGGACATGTAAAAAAAAGCATATCTTTCTTACATTACTATAGTCATTTCAAAATCGTTTTTGTTTTGGTGAGGAATCAGCTAAAGAAATCTCTAAAACTACCAGTGTCTGCAGCTAAAATCAGAATAGTTTGGAGACACAAACAGAAAGAGGAGTTTTCTAAGCATCTTTTATTAATCAATAAAAAATCTGTATTGAATGCTTTGCAGAACTATGCTTTTCTCCAGTTTTTACAGATTGGTATAAAAATTGTAAAATTATACCAATATATTTTATGGACCTTCGTTTTCCGTCACAAACTATTTAGCTTTGTAACTTTTAATTTTTTAATCTGAAAGAAAAGTCAGAATAACACAAGTAAGTGTAACAGTGCTCAGGCCACAGTGAAGTACGTATGTCTACGTGCACATGCGCATCTGTGTACAGATTCGATAAATGCAGTGAGAAAGGTGGGGACTGTCATTCATTGTTTTCTAAAATCCTTTCAATAATCTTTGACCGACGTGAGTCACAGTGCTGTAAGTGCTGGAACACGAAGATGAAAGACCTTCCGTTCAGAGACAATAGCATAATGATGGTAGTTTAGAGTCTGAAGAGGCCAAGTTGCCGCAGTGTGGAATGGATTTAAGTTCAGTGCAGCAGCTGCAATGTAGATGCATAACGACTTTATCGAGCTGTGTGGTCACAGACACCTTGAGACCTCCGTCTGAACTGGGCTGTAACTGTTACTGAATATCATCAGGCAAGTTATTCACTGCCCCGTGTCTAATTGCCATCCTATGCAAAATATGTACGATAATATGAGCAACATATATTTGTCGGAAAAGTAAATGAAACACAAATGTCGTGAAATTGGAGCTCGATGTGTGACAATTATTAATATAATAGATAATAATATATAAAATTAATATAAGAGAAGTCTGGATTTTCTTTGACAACAACGTGGGTGTTTTAAAGAAGCTAAACAAATATGCCTCTCTTCTCTTATACTGTGCGAATCTCTTTCTGTTTTCTTGTCAACTCTAGATTAATATCTGTACACTCAGGTGTCGAGTGAGTGGCAAACATGTAGGAACCAGGCGGGGTTCCAGAGCAGAGGCTGCCGACTGTTCATCTCCAGAACCTCAATCACTTGCAGGCATGCCCCAAGTTAAAAGGATAAGGAATCAGTTGAAGTTTCCTCAGATGTGAAAATGTTTATCAGTTGGAAATAGTATGCCTACCTTTACCTAGGAATATTCTAGGAAACCCAAATTATAAATGAATATTCAGTGTAGAAAAATGCTAAAAGTACTTTCTTTTAAATGACTCATTTTGTAGTCATAAGAAATCATATCAGGGGCACCTGGGTGGCTCAGTCAGTTAAGTGTCTGACTTCGGCTCAGGTCATGATCTCGCCGTCTGTAGTTCGAGCCCGCGTCGGGCTCTGTGCTGACAGCTCAGAGCCTGGAGCCTGCTTCGGATTCTGTGTCTCCCTCTCTATCTCTGTCCCTCTCCAGCTAGTGCTCTGTCTCTCTCTCTCTCTCTCAAAAATTTAAAATAAAATTAAAGAAATCATATCAATAAAACAGCTTACTATGATAAACATGTTGGAAACATTAATGACAATTCAAAATTTTTTAAAAAAAGTTTTATGTCATACAATTGAAATAATGTTTAACTTAGCAAATGTAATGAAACATTACGTGATAATATACTCTTTTTTAAAAGTTTATTTATTTATTTTGAGAGAGAGAGAGAGAGAGAGAGCAGAGGAAGGGGCAGAGAGAGAGAAGAGAGAATCCCAAGCAGACTCTACGCTGTCAGCACAGAGTCTGGTGCAGGGCTCAGTCCCACAAACTGTGAGCTCGTGACCTGAACCCAAAAGTCGATTAACCAACCGAGTCATCCAAGTGCCACTACATAATATATTCTTAATGAAATACATTCAATGCGAAAAGTTTTAAAAATTGTCTACTAATGGGGTGCCTGGGTGACTCAGTCAGCTGAGCGTACGACTTCAGCTCAGGTCATGATCTCACAGTTTATGGGTTCAAGTCCCAGACTGGGCTCAATGCTGACAGCACAGAGCCTGGAGCCTTCTTCAGATTCTGTGTCTCCCTCTCTCTCTGCCCATCCCCCGCTTGTACTCTGTATGTCTCTCTTTCAAAAATAAATAAAAATTAAAAAAAAATTAATTGTCTACTTTTGGTAACAATATTAATTCTAAATAATGGAAATCCTAAATTCTCTGCATTATTTTTAAGACTGCTCTTCAAATAAGGAAAATTAAAATTTGTCAAAAGATTTGCAATGTTAAGCTTCTTAGAAAGCAATCTTAATTATGTGTTATCAGAACCAATCATTTTTGTTACGAGAAGTCAAGAAATTAATATAAACTTGAACAAAATAGAGTCAGTATCTGAACACGAGCACTAAAGAGATGAAAGGATACAACTGCAGTAAAATCAAACGGGCTGCTGATGGAGTAGGATTATTCAGTTTCTAATCCTTAGGCTGTAAAGGAAGCAGAGCACGATTTTGGCTAGGACTGCCAAACATGTCCTTCTATAAGAGCAGCAAGTGACATAGACAACTTCCAAGTGAAGTGCATTCAGGTGAAGGAAATCCATATTGAGGCTTTTAGTCCAAAATAAAAAGATAAACCTATAAAAACTGAATGTTTAACCTCATGTTGATTTAAGCTAAGAATGTGGAATACAATTGATGCCTACTTATAAGTATGAGAGGATGCAATTTGCATTGTGTATTTTTTAAGAAACTCCTCATATCTTAATAAAAAATAGGAAGTATACTTGAATCGATACTCATAATGTAAAGAAATGATAGAAATGAAGAAAGGAAGAGAGGAAGGAAGGGAGGGAGGGAGGGAGGAAAGAAGGAAGGGAGGGAGGGAGGGAGGCAAGGAGGGAGGGAGGGAGAAAGGGAAGAATAGATAAATCTGCTGGGCAGAAGAGTCCAGATAATTTACGTAGATATTCTACATCGAAGGATGAGTATAGAATTAGAATTTGGGTTGCTACCTTGAGGAAAGACATTTATTTCAAAACAGCAACGTTTTTTATAAATCATTTTTAATCATACACACTTTACAAATCTGATGAAACTTATGTGACCTCTTCCAGAGGATTTATAGATACTTTAAAACTTGATAGAGACTTCTAGAAAAGGAGAAAAATTAATGCAATAGCTCAAGAAACAGAGTTGATTTGACCTTCTTCCATGAGGTAGGAAAACATGATTGTCCTACAGAGAGGATGACCACAGCAAAATGAGCTGGGACAGACAGTGACGTGTCCAAAGCAGGAATCCGCACCTCCCAGAACCATAACCACCATGAAAACTTTCCGAATCCTCTAGCTGAACTGACCAATGACCTTCTCTTCAGTATGCCCTATGAGTCTAGTTTTTCCATTGTCGTTGTTGCATGTGCTTCCTGAACTCTCCGTCGTGTAACCTTTAATTGCAGGGTCTTCCTCTTCCCCCCAGTCTGACAGCCTGTCCACACTACCTAACACGTATCATCAGTCACGGTTAGCTATCCAGTGGGCACATTGCACGTCACTCCTACCTTCTCAAACTTGTTGATAAACCTAGATCTGAATCAAAATAACACCAATTGTTCCTTATGTTGTCTCTGGTACTCTGCAGTTCATCTCTAGGGCTCCGTGTGAGGCTTCTGTTTTGGATTCGAAAATCCATAATTGGTTCAGCTATCCTTATTCTTCCTTAACTAGACTATGATTTAATCTTCTTTCTTAGTATAATCTTGTAACTGTAGTTACTACAGAACCTTGTAATTTATTGAAGGAACTCCATTTCTCTACTTTGGTAATGATTTCCACATGAGTAAAATTAACAGAAAGGCAAAAATAATGGAAATGACTACATTAATATATATTTTGGACTAGTGAGAGCCATAGGTATTAGGAACTAACATTCTCTCGCTCTGCCAAAATATAACATGGTGTTTTAACTTTATCGGAAGTTCTGGAAATTTAATTTTTATGACAAATCTCAATACGTAAATTTTCATTTCCTTTTAATTTCAAAGACAGCGAGGGGCACCTAGAATCTTGATTTGGGCACAGGTCCTGATCTCACACTCCATGAGACTGAGCCCTGTGTTGGGCTGTGTGCTCTGACAGTGCGGAGCCTGCTTGGGATTCTCTCTCACCCTCTCTCTCTCTCTGCCTTTCCCCAGCTCTTCTGCATGCTTGCACTTGTGTACTCTCTCTCTCTCTCTCTCTCTCTCTCTCAAAACAAATAAACTTAAAAAAGTAAAGTCGAAAAAAATTTTCAAAGACAGTGAGGACTACACACAAAAACCTATCAGTAAGTCTGTTTTGGTTTATGGAAACACATCTAAGGGACAGTTATGTTAAGAAGAAAAATAATTTAATTTTATAAATAGCTCTGCAAAACCACTTTTAATGTAACTCTAATCTTTATAAAAGTAAGGTAAAGGAAATAGAATAAGTAAAATAAGAAAATAAGGATCTGGGGTGACTGGATGGCTCAGTCAGTTAAGCTTCCAACTCTTGATTCCAGCTTGGGTCATGATCTCATGGTTTGTGAGCTCGAGCCCTGCATAGCACTCTGAGCTGACAGTGTGGAACCTGCTTGGGATTCTCTCTCTCTCCCCCTCTCTCTCTGCCCCTTCCTTGCTTGTGCTCTCTCTCTCTCGAAATAAATATATAAGCTTAAAAAAAGAAAACAAGGATATTTTTACATATATAGACTCAACATTTACTTCAAATTAATAAATATCATGATTAAAAATTAAACATATGAAGTCTGTTTAACAAAAGAATATAAAGGATTGCCCTTCTCTTTATTATTTACCAGGGACATTAAAAACTACAGCCCAAATAATATGGTGAAAAACAGAATGTATAAGTTGACTATTAAAAAGGGCAGTATACATATATCAGTAGAGGAAGATAATCTACTATACGATAAATACTCAAGACAATTAGATTAAAAAAAAACTAAGATTTTAAGGTGTTTGAATACCAAATATATATATCCAAATCAAGTCTTCCTCAGTTTGAAAAAAAAAAAAAAGATACAGAAATGGAACAAAATACTTTGTGATCTCCCTAAGAAGAATAAAATTCATAAAAATTAACCTAATGTGAAATACATGGATTCATTCCTAAATGTCAATTTTTTTCCAAATTAAAATTTTTGTGTGATATTATTTAGGTGCAACTACATTTAGACCTATATGGGCCCATCAAGGATAAATGATCAAATACACCCAATGGAATTTAAGGTTAATTGGCGGGGCTACGCAAACACATTTAGAATTTTAAGTTCATGTAGAATTACAATAATTAAAACTGGGTTTTACTCCTGCAAAACTGAATGAGCCAATGACTTTTAACAGATAAGTAATTGAATAAATAATAACTGAATAAAAATATACTAGTAAAAACAGAATATATAAAATGTCAATAAAAGTAAAAATTTAAAATATAATAGTAATAATAATTGAATCTAAAATCCGTATTGAGCTAGTGATAAAGACTGTATTTTAAATTTCAGTAGGGAGTAACAGCGGAACTAGTGGTTAATTACTTGAAAAACTGTCACCCACTAACCAGCAATGCGGTCCATCTTAATGCAGAGATTACATAACAAATAAAGGGAAATCCTTAGGCTCCTAAATAGGATGAGAAATCGTGAAGCACAGCTACCTTCTGTTGGTAGCGATTAGAATGGGGAGAACTGGCTAAAAGTGTTTTGTTTGGGGGTATCTGAGAGCACCTGCTATCACAAGGGGGAGCATAGGCAAGGTCCCAGACAGATGAGCCCTCAGAGGTGAGCTGGCACTCACTTTTCTTGACAGGGTCATATTGGCAGCATTTGGGATCTGTGGGGCTTTGAACACAAAATTGGGTTTCACCTCAAGGTATTTACTGAATTCTGAGTCATGGCAGGATCAATGGTTAAAAATAGTAATCTCAAAATCATGCAAAAGTAGACTACGGTTTCAGAAATTTGCTGTGCTGAGAGGTAAGCGAGAGAATTTCAAGCCAGCCGCGGAGAGCTCCCAGGAACAGAGCGGACTCTCAGCTCAAAGGCTTTGGAGGGCTATCGGTTGGAAAAGGAGAAAAAAAATAGAAGGAAACAGAATCCTATAAAACTTCAACCCAGACTTGATCCAGCTGATCGGATTAAGATAACAATCTCGGTTTGTGAGACTAAAATTGTTCATCTTCTTTGATTCTTTCTCTAGATACTTATATTAAGATATAATGGGCAATGTTTTAACTGATTAATCTGCCAAAAAATCCATAGGGCCATAAAACACGTGTCATATAAAAATACAAAGCCTCTTGTCATCAACAGCCATGACCACTTTAGAATGAACCAGTTCGCTGCATGCCGAAGAGACCTTGTTGCTCAAGAAACCAGCTTCTGGCACAGGGGGATTTGCAGTTACTTTTGCTTTATCTGAGGGACTGCAGATAATAAGATGTAAACATTAACACCTCGTGAAAACAACTTAACTTCCATTTAGCCATGGCTTTACTCCACAGGACTATGCAGATAAGGAGAGCAGCAAACAATCATTGGAGCTAATGAATATTTTTAAAATAAGTGCCAAGGCCTCATCTCGACTTGTGACATTTGAAATCGTTTTATTTTCAGGGATACCATTTAATTTAATTGTATGACTTGTCTGCACTCAGTTTATTTCCCTTCTCAAATCTCAGCCTCATGTCATTCTTTGTTTTTGTCAGAACCTGGTGAGTTCTGAACAGAACTGTTTTTGTCCCCTCCTATAAGACGATATTACTGCATAAGAGCACTGCAGCGTTTTTCATAATAAACTTATGAATTATGAAAAATGAGAGAAAAATCCATAAGGCATTATTATTTAATGATATATTTTGAGTGATTTACATGTCCAGTAAAATCCCTTTATTAATTCTGACATGTTAGAAGTGGGTAATCTCAGAATATAATTACTGTCATGGGAAAATACTCATGATTAGATCTTAATTGAATAAAGGGTAATACCATCTTTTTAAAAAAAATTTTAACGTTGATTTATTTTTGAGAGAGAGAGAGAGAGAGACAGCATGTGAGTGGGGCAGGGGAAGAGAGAGAGGAAGACACAGAATCTGAAGCAGGCTCCAGGCTCTGAGCTGTCAGCACAGAGCCCAATGCGGGGCTTGAACCCACGGACTGCATGGTCATGACCTGAGCCAAAGTCAGACCGCTTAACTGACTGAGCCACCCAGGCACCCTAGGATAATACCACCTAACAAGAGGATGGTAATTTTATTTTGTACATGTAAACAAAAATACCTATATTTTAATGTATACATAAAACATACTACTAATAAAAACACTAGCAATATATGTATTGTTACTGCAATAAGTTTGCATTTATAGTTTGCACTTTAATGAAAATTTAAAAATGATGCATTCTATTGTATCAAACATTTTCACCATTTATTCTTTCTTACTTTATTCTATTACTTAAGGATTTTTTTTTCTTGTAGGAATCTCTGGTATTGATGAAGTCTTACATTTAAAGAAATAAGTATTTCGAATCTCTATTACATGCAAGAATATATTCCTGTAGTATTAAAAGTTTAATCTAATTCGGTAGCTTTTACATTAAAGACTTCTCATTAGAACTTTGAAGTTTGAGACGCTGCTTGAAAAAAGATTCTAGAAGGACAAATATAAAGTCATTGATTGCTTACATTACAAAAGTTTTTCAGATGAATTTCTTATAGTAAGGAACAGAAAATAATCATGGTAAAACTATTACTTTAAAATTTACCCAACATCAAAAGTGAATAACTTCTAAAATAAATATTATGAACTGTACTTTAAGGAATAATATTCACTTTGAGTTAGTGCTGGGGGAAATGATAATATGTGTCCTTTTTTCTTTGGCAACATTCCACTGCATGCGAATGATGGAAACCCCTTAAAGCAAGCGTAATTATTACAGCAGATCTGTTAGATTGAGATAAGGGTAATACACAGCTGGCTTTAATAAAGATTTGTTTGGAACTGATTACAAATAAAATTTGGTGTAATAGGACTGTCCATGTATTTTAAATGTCACTCGTGTTTTTTGAATCCCTTAATTATATACATTCATTTTTGGCAATATCAAATGTATCTAGAAACTAAAGCAGTAATATCCTCTTGTGACTATCTGTTTAAAACAACAACCACAAAAATACAATAGGATATTCAAATATTCCTTTAAAAAATTGCTCTCTTCCTACTTTAAATGTCTTTAGGGATGTTTTTTTTCCTAACCAAACGTTTGAAGGTTAGTGAAGATCTTACATTAAAAACTTTTCATCCAAATTCTATTAACCTGTTTTTTTTTTAAGCCTCACAAACAAGTCCATTTTGGCGGTTAAAGTGGTGTGTTCTCGGGATGGATGCTGCAGGACCCTGTTAACAAGGTATATTTTCCCACGAAAATCAGTTTTGAAGATTTACCCAAGCATATTATTCTTATGGAAGCAAGAAACAATCCTCCAATTCCCTCAGAGATTTGTGGCCAATATTCTTTAACAGATGTGTGAGGACTAAGAGAGATCTTTATTCTATAGATATAAATCCACCTGATGACTAATGACATTAGTGTGTGGGCACAGAAGGCAATATATCTACAGTGCAGCTGCTGATAAAACTCTGCCCTTACCATGTAGAGGGAAGAATCAAAAAATGATTTTTGCCTCAGGGGCCCACATCTCAGCTCATAATTTTCATGCATTTTTTTTCAGGATATGGCTTCTATGTCCTTGCTACCTTGGTTATTCCCCAACCTTATGGATATAATTTTACAAGTATGCCATGTTGCTTTTAAAAACATATCTATTGGGGCACCTGGGTGGCTTAGTCGGTTAAGCGTCCGACTTCAGCTCAGCTCGTGATCTCACAGTTCGTGGGTTCGAGCCCTATGCCGTGCTCTGTGCTGACAGCTCAGGGCCTGGAGCCTGCTTCAGATTCTGTGTCTCCCTCTGTCTCTGTCCCTTCCCTGCTTGTGCTCTCTCTCTCTCTCTCTCTCTCTCTCTCTCTCTCTGTCTCAAAAAAATGAATAAATAAAAATAAACATTAAAAATTAAAAATTAAAACGTACATATTAACAGCAAATCAATACTTCAGGATATTTAGGCATTATACATAAATGAGTTTTCTTAAATTTTATTTTTCCTAGAACAAGAATTTTTCAACTGTACTATTATCATCTTTCTAATTAGCAGATACATGATACATGCCACATATATAACACACACATATCTATCTATATCATTGATCTAATCTTAGTATGAATTAAAAGCCTAAAAGCTGAAAGTATTCAAAAAACATGCAGCAAATGATTCTAAGTTTTTGTTTTGTTTTGTTTTGTTTCTTTCAGGAGCGGACACCTGGGTGGCTTTGGTTAAGTGTTTGACTTTGGCTCAGGTCATGATCTCACAGTTCATGGGTTCAAGCCCCACTTCAGGCTGGCAGAGTGAAGCCTTCTTGGGATTCTCTCTCTCTCTCCCTGTCTCTCTGCCCCTCCCCAACTCGCATGTTCTCTCTCTCTCAAAATAAATAAATAGCTTAAAAAATTTCTAAAAACCAATTCTAAGTTTTTGAGATGAGTATTACAACAGGCAGTGTAAGATGCTATAAAAGGGAAAAAAAAAAAAGGAAAAATAGGTTGTAGGGTAGGTGTGCCTGGACAGTATAGGAACTGTGGGTTTCAGAAAGTGATGAAACTTATTTTTTAATATATCAGTATTAGTCATAGGTGAAAACACTAGGTTTACCATTGCTAAGTTCTTAGCCAGGACTCTTAATGAAGAAAACATGCAGTGTTTATTCTCAATAATTCAGAGACAATCCTCAGAAATGTCTGTACCCATCTCCGCGCCCTGGTCAGATGTCCTCAGCTTTTAACTACATTTTAGAATAAGGGTTCTTCTCGGATGATTCAGCTGAGCAACTGCAGACTCAAAATGATTTCATGCATAATTCCCTAATGGTCCTTCACCCACCTTAGTCCCTGAGGGTACTAAGCACCCTTCACTTATATCTTCCCTCCCATACTACACTGCTCAGGTAAGAATGTATCCCCCATGGAATGCTTAGTATCCTATAACGAATAGTTAGAGGTAAAAGGTGTTTCCTTAGTTTTGCTTCCTGAGAAATATGGCCTGAAGAAGTCTTATATGCTAAACCTTTACTGAGGGAGAATGTTCAGTCCCAAGGAAGGGAGAGTGAAAGGTAAAAAGAAGCAAGGCAGGACAGCAGCATGCAAATACAAGGTGGTGAGTTGCCTGAGTCACTGAGCTGGCCTTGGCCTTGCTCCAGGAAACCTTGCTGGTGTTTAGTGTGATACACCTGTGGAGCCTTATGCAATTTCTGCCTTTCCAAATATTTGTCTATTGAGGAGGTGCAATTAATTTGTAAGCTAGCTCCATTTTGGTCCTTGTCTCTCATTGGATAGTGTATGCCCCATGGGAATCAGTTGCTCCAGGTTCGTACTGAGTTACCATTAGTGTAGCTGGTGGGCCCAGCGGGATCAGCTCCTGTCACATGGGCATGGCCAACGCCATCTTGAAGTCCAACCCTAGGCATTGTGGGTGGCTGAAAAGGGGCAGGTGTGTTAAGCTGAGGCCCCCTGGGAAGTTACTATGGTTCTGGAACTATGAGAACATTAAAAATGCTCTGGCCAGGAAGAAAGGCAAAAGAATGAGTCCTATTGGGTGAGGGGGATGGGCCAAGCGGGCAGAGCCAGTTGGATCAAGGGTGGCATGTAAATTGTGTCCAGTAACACTGCCCCATTTTATTATGATTGCATTATTCAGCTAACATCAAAGCAGATATTTGGGGTTGTACAAATTAAAATCAGCTAATATTCTAGAATATCAGAAATTTAAGAACTTTAAGTTTTAGTTAGTACTTTTTCAAGAAACAAAGTAGGTTATTTTATTGAACTATCTCCTGACATAACATGCCCAAATAAACTCTAATTGTGTGAAAAGCAAAAATATGATTGTCAAAAATATGCACACAGTGTAATGCCCAAACTTGCCCTTGGTTTTATTCTGAATTAAATTACTGACGCTGCAGTGGTTTGATTTCACTCTCTCTGACCTGTTTTCAGTTGACACCTGCATGTCTGACATTCAGATTTTGGCGCGCGAGGAAAACAATGTAGAAAACAACAACACGCTCGCAGGAAAAAGTACATCTAAGGACTCAGAAATGTCAGCAACTGTAAAAAGGAAGAAAAAGTCTACTTAAGTGACATCCATGCCTGTCAGAACGACACGCTGCAACCTCTGATCATCGTCCTTCGTTTGTTGTCAGTAAATCTTCTTTGCGCTCAGCCTTATGTTGTCGTGACTTTCAAGTCACCTACAAGCTTTGTCAAGTCTTTTCAATGTGGCAGACACAATAGTCTTTTCCTTTAGCTTTTTACAACTAACAGTTTTAGGGAAAAAATATTCTATTTTTTCAACTTGCATATACCTGTCATCTAATATTGCAGATCTCTGTGAATAAACATATGACTCCCAAATTAATTTTGTTTTCGTCTCTGAAAGTAAATGTGTAAAACACGAACGATGAGTGAAATATCTGCTGAGTCAACTCAGATGACTGATTAAAGGTGTGTGTGTGTGTACGTGTGTGAGTGCGTGTGTGTCTGTGTGTGTGTGAGAGAGAGACAGAGACAGAGAGAGCTGACAGACTGATTAACTCACAAAAAATCAGAGAGGGTATTGGTTAGACACGCATTTAACTTTAGGATTACTATGTTTTTAATATTAAATTTTTTTATCGTTTACTCAATTTTGAGAGGCAGAGAGAGACCCAACGTGAGCGGGGGAGGGGCAGAGAGAGAAGGAGACACAGAATCCAAAGCAGTCTCCAGACTCTGAGCTGTCAGCACAGAGCCTGATGTGGGGCTCGAACTCACGGACCGCTAGATCATGACCTGAGCCCAACTCAGATGCTTAACTGATTGAGCCACCCAGGTTCCCCGCTCTGTTTGTAATATTAAGTAATGTGGTTGATATTGTTGGTTATCTGTCTCAAAGGCTGTTCACAATCTTCTTTTCTCAGTCATATCGCACCATACACACTACACATGGTAGAGACTAGCCAGCTTCACCTCCCCGTCCCAACCCTCAGAATTGACTTGGGACTGAGCTCAGGAATTGTCACGGGAATGAGAAGTAAGCAATAGTCTACTAAAGGATTTCTGGGAGAGTTTCTCTTAGTTTGATAGAAGGGGAGATCTGCAGCTGGTGCTACCTACCCTTCTTCCCTTTATTTCCTGTTCCAGACACTGAAGTGATTTGAAGAACCAGTGAAACCCTTGAGTGGCCATGAGGTGAGGACAAGGTAAAAAAGTCAACACTCTACAGGTCGTGGCAGGTAATAATATCTGTGGCTAGAAGATGGGTTCTTGGTGGCTTCTTCGAACCACTGAAACAAAGCCAGTAAATGTCACCCTCCAGAATTCTTGTCAACTGGGGACAAAACCCAATTACTTGTACCTTCAGTAGCTTCAGAATTCTAAGGGGTTTCTCTTATTTTTCATTGATACGAACATCTAGGAAAGAGAATCTATTCTCTCTCACTCACTACATTGTGAATTATATATTTCAAGATCCCCACAGGCGCAATCACACATTCTTATTTAAGATCACACTAATTTTCAATGAACCTTTAAGGGTAGAAATACACAATTATCTATCATCTACATGCACACACACGCAGGCAATACATTTCAAGTCACACATTTCATTCCAATAAAGGAAATACATGCTGAGAATACATATATGTTTATATACGCATACACACACACACACACACACACATATATATATATACACATATGTATATATAAAAGACTTTAGAAAAGAAGGAGAGATTCCTTTATGTGCAGTTAACCTTAGAAATGTCAACTGAAACTGTTTATCAATCAGGATTACTGTACTAGTATAGTAGTAGAAGGTGTTTGGAAAGGTTGGATTTATGAGACACTGGCAGAAAGAGAGCTATGCATTTTACTCGTCTCCTCTATTTCTTTTAAACACAAGAGAACTGCGGTATAGACCTCTGGCTGGCCTAAAATCATCGCTGCTTAATGGTATAGTCACTACTTGACATTCATTTTAACTCATTATGTTCAGTTTCATCCATTTTCTGTTGCCCAAACAACTGTCTTTCAGAATCTCAAATGACTATCTGACAAAACAAAGAGATGCCGCCTCACATGCAGTAAGCGAATCGATCCCATTATTGATGGCTTATGGATTAGATCATTACATGTAGAATGCAACTGGAGAGAGAAAAAATGGCAAACGTCTCAGCATCGCTTAAGGGCTATGATGTTCAAAGTACTCTCTTCATTTAACCCTCACGTTGATTGAAGCTAACTGAGTGCCTCCTTAGGGGGAGAGATATGGAGCCCAAACCCTGTAACTCTGGCAGAGAGGCTAGGACTTCATACCAGGGTTGAGGACACCAGACTCCATGCTTTTTTCTCATTGCAAGAACCCTTCTGCCAAAGCATGCAGCTTCATTGCCTTTGACTGATCAAACCACAGCGTGTTTTGAAGTTATACTTCCTCCTTTTAGGTCTAGTGATGGTCTTTTCTATGGCCTTAATATGTATTTGTTTTTACTACCATATCTTGTGTGTGTGTGTGTGTGTGTGTGTGTGTGTGTGTGTGTGTTTTGTAATCTAGTCAATTAATTTCACAAATGTTCTGGAGTTAGATGAGATCAGCCTTAGAGACATTCGAAGAATGGTCTTGGGGACTTTCTAAAATCCAACCTCTTCTTAATGATTTCCATCCAGCCTTTGTATTCACTGAGCTGGGGTTAATAATTTTGAAGTTTCCAGTTATTTCAGGGATATATCTAGACCTGCCCTATGTGGTAAGGCTCTATCAAGTTCAACAATATGGACATGTATATTTCCTGGAGCATTAAAACTTAAAAAGTTTTTTTTAATGTTTACTTTTGAGAAAGAGAGAGAGACAGAGTATGACTGGGGAAGGGTCAGAGAGAGAGGGAGACACAAAAACTGAAGCAGGCTCCAGGCTATGAGCTGTCAGCACAGAGCCCGATGTGGGGTTTGAACTCACAAACCATGAGCTCATGACCTGAACTAAAGTCAGACACTCAACAGACTGTGTCACTCAGACACCCCAAAACTTTGAATAGTCTGGTATAAGGCCAAAGGGTGTGAATTATTTTATTTTATTAAACACACATCAAATAAAACAAAACTTCTATGGATAATCATTACTTCATAAGAAAACGGGCATTTAACAGCACAGATATAAAAGGAATATGTATATAAAATTAATAATTTGTTCTTAAAAAATAAATTGAGATTTATGAAAAACTCACTTATCTTGATTTAAACGTTTTCCTTTTATCCACCATCAGTGACAACTTCCAAATTAAATGAGATTCATTGTTGTGATTAAGTCCTTTGACTTTTTTCTCTTGTATAGATAGATACTATTATCTCTGCATAAAATGTCTTTATCCATTAATTTACCTATTTTATTCTTATTCATTATTCATATATCAACTTTAGGAGATTATCCTTACATTTGTGCGAAGATACAGATTTAATCTCTCATAACAATTTTCCATGCCATCTATGAAAGTTGTTATTCTACATTTACTTGTGTGCTTACTTAATTAATGTCTCCTTTCCCCACTGGATTCCTTGCTCCACAAAAACAAGGACAAAATATATATTAAAAAAAATAATCCATTTTGCTCAAAATAAAGTACAAATTGACACTGTAGTCCCTGAAAAATATTTGAGTAAATAAATGGATGAATAAATCCAGAAGCTGACAATTATCTCCAAAATATGTTAATCTCTGCTACTAATGTAAATATATAATGTAAATAAATATATATATATATTTACATTGATTATATGTATTTATCACATTATATATATACTACACATACAAATTCTTTATTTTTTTAAATTTATTTATTTTTTAGTAAAAAGAGCAAGGGAAGAGGTAGAGAGAGAGAGAGAGGGAGAGAGAAAGAGAGAATCCCAGGCAGGCTCCAACCTTCAGTATACAGGCTGATGTGGGGCCCGAACCCACAGATCATGAGATCATGACCTAAGCTGAAACCAAGAGTCAGACGCTTAACTGACTGAGACACCCAGGTGCTCCACTTATGAATTCTTTAAAATGAACATTTTATTTTGAAATAGTTTAGATTTATTGGCCATGATATGTGGAATTTAAGAAACAAAGCAAATAAACAAAGAAAAAAAGACAAAAAAACAGACTTAAATTCAGAGAACAAACTGGTGGTTGCCAGAGGAGAGGTAGGTAGGTAGAGGGATGGGGAAATAGAGAAAGGGGATCTTGAGTACACTTACCTTGAGGAACACTGAGTAATGTATGGATTTGTTAAATAGTTATATTGTACCCCTGAAACTACTATAACACTGTATGTTACTCATACCTGAATTTAAAAAAAAAAAACAGTTTTAGGGGCACCTGAATGGTTCAGTTGGTTGAGCGTCCGACTTCAGCTCAGGTCATGAACTCACGGTTTATGAGTTCGAGCCGCACGTCGGGCTCTGTGCTGACAGCTCGGAGCCTGGAACCTGCATTGGATTCTGTGTCTCCCTCTCTCTCTGCCCCTCCTCTGTTCACACTCTGTATGTCTCTCAAAAATAAATAAACATTAAAAAATTTTAAATAGTAGTTTTAGATTTGCAGAAAAATTCCAGTGATAACAATTCCCATATACCACACACACAGTTTCCCCTATTATCAGCACCCCATGATTCATTACTACAGAACATTTATTATAGTTAATAAACCAATGTCAATACATGCTACTAACTAAAGTCCATATTTTGTTAAGATTCCCTTAGTTTTTATATAATATCTTTTTTCTGTTCCAGAATCTCACTCAGGATACCATATTATATTTATAGTCATCATGTCTCCTTAGGCTACTCTTGGCTGTGACAGTTTCTCAGACTTTCCTTGTTTTGATGACATCAGTTTTGGGGAATAACGGGCAAGTATTTTGTAGATTCTTCAACCGGAATTTTTTGATACTTTTCTCATGAGATAATCTTAAGCATTGTGGGAAGAAGACCACAGAGGACATAAGGTGGCGTTTTTACTACATCATCTCAAGGGTACACCCTATCGACTTGACTGTAACTGTTAAAGCCAACTTGGATCACTTGGCTGTGGTTACAGTTCTTAGGTGTCTCCATTTTAAAGTTAGACACCTTGGGGTGCCTGTGTGGCTCAGCCGGATAAGCAGCCGACTTCAGCTCAGGTCATGATCTTATAGTTTGTGAGTTCGAGCCCCGCATCGGGCTCTGTGCTCACAGCCCAGAGCCTGGAGCCTGCTTCAGATTCTGTGTCTCCCACTCTCTCTGCCCTTCCTCTGCTCATGCTCTGTCTCTATGTCTCTCAAAAATAAATAAAATCATTTAAAAAAAAAAGACATCTTTCCCCTTTCCATTCAGTACATGGAAGGGAAGTCACTTTGCATATTAATAACCAACATTAAGAAAGTAAACATATCTTTAGTACTCTTGTATTTTTATCAATTTACTAATATCCACAACATTTTATTGAATTCCATTGTATGACATTTTTCTAAAAAATGTCAGGTAAAATATTAACCTTATATTAATGTCAATATAGTTCTGCTCTTTAATATTATACATTATAGGCTATGGTAGTTAGCAACTACAGAGATATCTTGAATCTCATTGTAGCCTAGTAAGGACGGTGAGAACAATGACAACTCAATCATTGAAAAGTTAAGAAACTAAGGGACCAAATGTTTTCTTAAGTGATTTAACATAGGTTGTTTGCACCACTTGGAGTATTTTGTAATTGATGTAACCAAATCAAGAATCAGATTTTCTGACTTATAACTGTGTTTAGATATAAAACACGTACTTAAAATTTGAATTTTTTTTACTACTGCTATTGTAGTATATAATCTCAGTTAATGAGAAAACACAAACCTTGATCAATCATTATAATAAAATGTAATGTCGTCGAGTGTTTTCAGTATATGATTACATGTAAATGAATACTGAAAGTTCAGTAAATACATGTCAAGATTATAATGAAACTTTAAGAAACTTGAGTTCATGGTAATGTCAGCGATGAAAACTTAAATATATAATTAATACTCTACTTATTCTAAAGGGTTTCTATGTCCAGGAGCAGTGACCAGGATGGGAAAAACTGGGGAGGAAGGCACCAATGACATTTCTATTGAAAACAAAAACAAAAACAAAAAACAACAGCCTGTGGCATATAATACTTGCCCTTTTATATTTGAGGAGTTGCCAAGTAAAAGAGAAATTTCGATTATTGTGTGTCTTTCCCAAGGCAGAGCTAGTACAAATGGATGAAAGCTACAGGAGAGAGTTTTATTCAGCCTAAGGAAGAATTTCCTGATACTGTGTTTTCAAAGATTCAGTCGCCACGTTGTGAAGCTGTGGCTTTCTTGACATCGAAAGGTTTCCAGCAGAGAGTCGTCCGAGGGGACTTTTGCAGGAGATATTTTGTACTTGGATGGGAGGTGGGGCTACATGTTTTCCATGGTCCCTTCTGACGAGAAGGTTTGAGAAACACACGTGAAAATGTTCATAAGAGAATCATGGCTGTTGGGCAAGATAGATGTATTCAAAGGTATTCTCCTTGATTTGCAATCAGATATATGCATTACGGTCCAGTTATTCCTGATCCTTTGGTCCACTGCACTTTTCTACTCTTGCCTCTTAGAAAGTCATTCAGTGAGTTACATGAAGAAAGTTTATTTCAAAAAAGAAAAAAAAACCACATTCGTTGATCAGACACCTATTAGGGGAGGTGGAGATTTATGAGGGACAGGGAAATACGGCCAGGTAATAGACAGGTCACAGGAATCATCTATGGTGGACGGTATGGCCAGAGCCTCTTCTCTGTAGCTATTCCAGAACCAGATGATGATTCCTAAGCTTTAAGAATTTAGTAAGTAGTATTAAATGACTTATAAGAATTTAAAGAGAAGTTCTCACCTCTGTGTTTACTATAGCTTAATTAATTTCCCTTTCTCTCTTTTTTCCCCATTTTCTCAGTAATCTTTTGTTCGAACAACTACTGATTGATTGATAGGTTGATTGATTGATTGCTTCATTCATTCACTTCATATTTGTTCTGCATGACTGTGCCTTAGCACTTAGTACTTATACCGAAAATGCACAGACATAGGAAATAGGTGCTGCCCTGTTTATTGGGACCAAATCAGGTAGAACATGCCAGCTCCTCGCCAGGGCCACTGCTGCTGTCATTCACTGCATCAGCCAATGCTCCCCAGGTCACACCTTCCCAGTGACTCCCTGTGACTCCAGTCCTGACCTCTAAGAGACTGGACGAGTCACCCTTGCTCTGCTGGTGCCTGCAGCTCTCACGGCCTTAGGGTGGTTTCTCTTGTCTCATTTTCTGTAGTCTTTGAAGGCTTTTAGTCATGCCTGTCAAGGCCATGAGAAAAACGGGCCCTCTTCCCAACTCCAAAAACAGTCTTCGCTCAGTACATTTTAACTCAACAATTATCATTATTTTTGTTGTGATATTATTATACATTAGCTGTTTTAAAATTTTTTAATGTTTATTTATTTTGAGAGAGAGAGACAGAGAGACAGAGCATGAGTAGGGGAGGGACAGAGAGAAATGGAGACACTGAATCCAAAGCAGGCTCCAGGCTCTGAGCTGTCCGCACAGAGCCTGACACAGGGCTCCAGCTCACAAGCTCTGAGACCATGACCTGAGCTGAAGTTAGATGCTTAACCGACTGAGTCACCCTGGTGTCCCCACGTTAGGTGTTTTTAAAGGACATAGGCCCTCAAATGCTATAATATACTGCTTTGCTCTTGGATTAATTAATATGCATATTAGGTTGCTTTTGTGATATATGCAAGTGCATTTTATAGCTATTGGGAAAAAGCTAAATGTGATGAGACTAGAGGTATGATTCTCAGATTAATCCCTAAGATTTAGATGAGGTGAAAAGAAATGTCATGAGTTTATCTAGATGCTGGGTTAGTTTTTTATTGTTCCAGTCGCAAATCGCCACAAACTTAGTGGCTCGAAAACAAAACGCTTATCTCTTATCTTGTAGTTCTATAGGTCAGAGGTCCTGATCGGGTCACACTGGCATAAAATTGAGGGGCTTCTAGGGATGCGTTCCTTTCTAGGGGTTCTGGAGGAGCAATGTTCCCTGGTCTCTGTCAGCTTCTACTGGCCTCCTGGGTTTCTTCAAGTTCTGGTCCCTTCCCAGGACCAACAATGTCAGACCAACTCCTCAGGCTGCCATTTTCATAATTCTCTCTTTTTTCCTTCTTCCACTTTTTAAAGATGCTAGTGATTACATTTGGACACACCTGGATAATCCAGAGTGATCAATTTATATGAAGGTCAGCTGATCAGCAAAATTAATTCCAGCTACAACCTTAACTCTCTTTGTCATGTGATGTAACACACTCACAGGTTCTGGAAATTAGGACAAAGACATTTTGGGGAAGCCATTATTCTGCCCATCACAGATGCACAGAGTGAAAATCTGGTAAAACAAAGCCAACTTTAAGTGCCAGTTTTGAGTTCTAGACTAAATCATATTTTAAAATTTATCTTCAGTTACTCTTTATAACTTATAGATTAAAAATATCAGATATCAGATGGATGGATATCACATAGTGAGCATCTGAGAAGTATTTTGGCCTTAAGGAACTGCAGTGAGAGAAGCTGACAGGGTTTAATAGACAGATGACTACAGTGTGCTCCCCTCCAGGGGTGTTGTCGGGGAGGCAGCCCAGACTCACTCAGTGCTCAGTGAATGGTTTAATGGAAGATTCCCACCTGTGTGTGATGGGCAGATGTGATAATGACCCTCTATAGGCTGAAACGAAAGCTGCATGAATCAGTTACTTTCCTCTTGCGATCTCACAGTCTGGAAAATTTCTTTCCTGTTTGTCGTAAATAGGCCTTAACTATTTTGTGGTTCTAGCTCTGGAATTATACTTTTTTTTTTCTCTTCAATCCCAGACCATGGCTACTGTTGATTCCATGTGGGATCAACGTTTGTGTTTCCTTCCTTTACCTAGCAAATTAAATATTTATTATCATGAAGCAACCACTCCATCTGTGGTAATGTATCTGCCATAAAGTTCGCCTTGCCTGATATTGACAAAGCTCCCACACCTGACTTTAATTTTTTACACTGCATTTTTCTATACTTTTACTTTCGTTTTGCTAAGATCTTGATTTTATACTTTCTCTTGTAAGAAATACATAAACATTACTTTTATTGATATTATTGTTGTCCAGTTGACAGTCTTTACATATAAGTAGACAGTTTGGTCTATCTAAGTCTGTGTAAATGCTTGATATATTTAGACTTAAATACCATCCACTTTGTGCTTTCTGCCTGTTCAACTTGTTCTATTTTATTTTTCTTTCCTTTTCTGTGGAGTTCTTTTACTGTATTAACATTATTTTCTCACTTGTTCATTGGTTAATTTGTAAGTTACTTACTGTGTCTATTAAGATAGGGCTTCCTCTAACAAATTAAACATCTATTATTGACATATCAGGTTTAATATTAACTACATTGACTTCTTTGGGGTATGCATGCTATTGCTTTGGGATATATTTTAATTATGTTTATTTATCTAAATACCTCAAGAAAAAAGCAATATTGTTTTATACAATGTTCATCTAAATTCACATGCTTATCACTTTCTTTGCTATTTATTCCTTCCCACATTTATTTATTTTGAGAGAGAAAGTGCATGTGTGTGAGAGAGAGTGGGAGAGGGGAAGAGAAAGAGGGACAGAGAGGATCCCAAGAAGGCTAGGGGCTATCAGCATGGAGACTGATAAGGGGACTTGATCTCATGAACCGTGAGATCATAACCTGAGCCAAGATCAAGAGTCAGCTTCTTAACTGACTGAGCCACCCAGACGCCCTTTATCTGGATCTCAAAAGGATATTTCCAAGATATGTCAAGATAGGATAGTGAATATCTTCTTTTAGGACACGTCATATATCTTTCAATTACCTTTTTGCTTACATTTGTTTCTATTAAAAGTAAATATTGCTTCTAGTTTTGGACAAAAAAGAATAAATAAAAAAATAAATAAGCCCATTGCAGCTTGTGTCTCCCACTGATCATAACTAAATACAACAGGCAAAACACAAAAGGTGACTAATTGAAAGTCTTTCAAGAAAATAATAATAAGGACATTGGGGAGAGAAGTAAAAATTAAATAACAACTAATACGATTATAGGGAGTTTTCCCATTTTTGCTTTGTGTTGGTTTTGCATCCTTTATTTTCCAGAGCCGCCATGAGGATTAAGACACATTAGATCATGAACAACAAAACTGTGAGAGATGCTAAACTTTCTGACCAGAGGCCCCATACGAGTCATGGGTTCTGGAAAGGGCACTCATGGCACTTTCTCTTTTTGGCTCATGACCCTGCTCGAATGGCAGGCTTTCAAACGACCACTGTTACTAACATGGTGGCACCTAGAAATTCCAAGAGAAAACCCATCCTTTAGAATACAGGAACTAGCCAGAGGGTCCCCTTTATAGGAGGGATCCTTATTATTCTTTTTCTCTTTATCTTCACACCATTTTGCCCTGTAGGAGGGTTTTGTCATGAGGAAATGCCGAACAGTGCAGGAGGCTACACTTTGAGAGCTCTGATTTTCTGAGAAGATCAAGGACAGCTACTCCCTGGGAACCATGCCTAGAAAGGAACAAGAGGGAGAAATGGATACCCTAATTCGATGTATGAACTGAAAGAAATTCTAGGCTCATTTTCACACAGTGCAGAATAAAGACTTTGAAAACTCAGCTGGTATCAGATACACCACCTGGGAAAATAAGTCAGAACAGAATGTCTGAATCTAAATTGTTGTTTGTGTGCCATATTAGTTTTTGAAATATGCCAAAAAATGATCACCCTTTCCACTAAAAAAAAAAAAAAAAGATATCCACATCAAATTCTTAGAAGTTGTTAATGTTTCTTTATTTGGAAAAAGGGTCTTTGCTTTGTTTGTTTGTTCTATTTTTTTATTTTTATCTCAATATGTTTAGTTTTCTTTTATTATTATTATTTTTAATTTAAAATGAAGTTGATAAAAACTGTTAAGAAAGTAGGGATAAAAGTAACATACTTCAACGTCATAAAAGCCATATAGGAAAGGGCCACAGCTAATGTCATCCTCAATGTGCAAACACTGAGAGCTTTCCCCCTGAGGTCAAGAACACGACAAGCATGTCCACGCTCACCACTGTTTTCCAACATAGTACTGGAAGTCCTAGCCTCAGCAATCAGACAACAAAAGGAAATAAAGGCATCCAAACTGGCAAGGAAGAAGTCCAACTTTCACTTTTAGCAGATGACATGACACTCTACATGGAAGACCTGAAAGAGTCCACCAAAAAATTGCTCGAAGTGATACATGAATTCAGCAAAGTCACAGGATATAAAATCAGTGTACAGAAATCGGTTGCATTTCTATATACCAATAATGAAGCAGCAAAAGTAGAAATCAAGGAACTTATCTCATTTACAAGTGCACCAGAAACCAGAAGATACCTAGGAATAAACCTAACCAAAGAGGTAAAAGATCTGTATGCCGAAAACTATAGAAAGCTGAAGAAGATGCAAAGAAATGGGAAAAATATTCCAAGTTCATGGATTGGAAGAACAAATATTGTTAAAATGTCCATACTACCCAAAGCTGTCTACACATCCAATGCAGTTCCTATCAAAATAACACCAGTATTCTGCACAGAGCTGGAACAGACAAACCTAAAATTTGTATGGAACCACGAAAAACCCCGAATAGCCAAAGCAACATTGAAAAAGAAAACCAAAGCTGGAGGCATCACATTTCTGGACTTTGAACCCTATTACAAACTGTAATCATCAAGACAGTATGGTACTGGCACAAAAACAGACACATAGATCAATGTTTTATTTTATTTGAGAAGAGAGGGAGAGAGAATGAGTGCTAGTGGGGGAGAGGGACAGAAGGAGGGAGAGACTCTTAAGCAGGCTCTGTGTAGACACTGGTGCAGGGCTTGAGTCCACCACCCTGGGATCATGACCTGACTCAAAATCAAGAATCTGTTGCTCGACCAACTGAGCCACCCGGGTGCTCCTGAGAAAAGGGTCTTGGGATGAGATCACCCTGGATTTTCGGAGTGGGTCCCAAATCCAATGACTAACGTCTTTATAAGACCTCTATAAAGGAGAACAGAAACACAGAGGGAGACGTGGTGTGACCGTGGAGGCAGAGACTACAGGGATGTGATGTGATCCTGAGCCATGGAGGCAAGAAATGCTGACTGCCACCAGAAGCTGGAAGAAGAGAGGAGAGATTCCCCTCTACAACCTCCAGATACACCCCGATGACGCTCTGATTTTGGACTTCTGCCTTCCAGAACTGTGAGAAAATAAGTTTATGTCATTTTAAACTACTAAGTTTGTAGTTATTTGTTACAGTGACTCTACTCTAGGAAATAAATGTCATTTGCTACCGCTGTATCATATGTAACTCCAACATGTAGTGACTTAACAAAACAGTCACTATCGTATATTTTCTGGAGTCAGGAATCCAGGTGATACTAGCTGGGTCCTCTCTCTGGGTTTCTCACAAGGTTGTAATCAAGTCAATCAAAACTGCAGTCTTTTCTGAAATTCTGACAGGAAAGCATCTGTTTCTCAACTCACTATCCAGCCTACACATCAAGGGAGAGCATTGCATAAGGAAGGAAGTTGACGAAATAGGGAGTCATCTTTTAAAGTCTGCAGGTTGTCTCCCCATCACTCACACTCCTATATGCAAAATACATTTCTCCCCACCAAGGTTCCCAAGAATTTCACCCCATTACAACATCACCATATTTCAGGCTTTCCAATATTTATTATGGCTTCATCACAGAAATAAAAATTAATAACTTTCTGTAGACACTTGATCATGTATTTGGTAAAATAATAAAAGGTAGAAAAAGGCGTTTAAAAATTATTAACTTGAGGCGAATACTGTTTTCTTTTTTACAATTCATGAGTTTTACATTTATAAATCTATTCAAGTCTACCTTACCCAAAATAATAGCAAATGCCCAAAGAGAGCTGGTTTAGGCTTTGCTGGAACCCAACCCAGTAAACCGAAGTCTCTCCCATTCTTTCCTTTCCAATGTATGAGCATAAAAGTTAAGTAGAATGAATGGGCTTCTGTGCAAGCACAGATTTAAGGCAGATCCCTGAAGCATCTTCTACTGTCTACCATTTGCTAAATGCACTGTAAATATTTCGGAGTCACCTTGAATAGTGCTAAATTGAAACAGAAAGTGTTGGTCTCCATATTTTGAACTATTATATTGAATGACCTTCTGAAAAAAAGAATGTTTTCAGATAGCAAATATAATGGAATTTCCACATAAAGCAGGTATGAAAATCTCCCTATTTAACAATTTTTACTGCTGGAAATCAGTGACCAACACAGTAAATTGTTAGCACAGTGGTTAGTAATTCCAGGACGGAGTTTTCATTGGTTTGTTTGCTTGCTTTCCTCTAACCTTCTGCTACATACTTTCTGCAATTAGTTCCGTTACTAAAATACAATTCATTATTAAAAAGTTTTTCATAAGAGACTCGTAAATACTAAGAACAAACTGAAGGTTGAGGAGGATATGGGAGAGGTGAGAGAGGGTGACCGGGTACTGAAGAGGGCACTTGTTGAAATGAGCACTGGGTGTTGTATGGAAACCAATTTGACAATAAATTGATAAAAAAAAGTTTTTATAGTAAGATCTAAATATTTCTCTTTTTTCCTTCTAATCATTCTGAGTACGTGTATTTTTATATCATTTCAGTAGCATGATTTTTGCTTTTACTTTTTAACATAATATTTTATATGCATTTTCCAGCTGGTCTTTTTTTTTTTTTCAAATTTATGTTTATGCAGGCTAATCTCTTGAATGACATTTCCTGAGGTATCTATGTCCATATTTACCTTTTTGCACCTATTAATAGCAGGTAAACTATCCAGAATTTCACTTTCATAAGCTTACACACCTTTGAAGTATTTGCAGACACAGAAACAAAATACTTCTATATCCTCTTCAAGGCATTATTTCTATCTTTTCCAGAGTAAACAATTAACAGATCTTGAGTGATTCAACCTTGCTAAACAAAGCTCTTCCAGCCCTTCTAAATCTGTACCATTTCTTTCTTTATATGAACCAACCATATCAATTGTATCATTAGGGCAGCCTTAGTTTTTCATGGAAGTCAACTTAACTTTCACATATGATTATTATGCCTAATGATATTTTTACATGTATATTGTACCATAGAAACATGAGAGTTCATTGCAATAGTAGTACTTTTGCATAGGAACTGATTACAAGACCAAAAGGACATGCAGTTAGGACGCAATCAAGAGAATGCGTAAGAACAACTAGATTAATACAGTGACATTATCATACAGGACACATGGATCTCTCAGCCTAGGGTAAGAATGCCATCTCTCAAGGCAAGTACTTATCACAAGGGTGAAAAACAAGCAGTAGAATCTGGCGTGTACTTCTCCATGCCTACAGAGAATAGAGACATTTGCATCTTCCCTTTCTTTTCATATGCTTGTCTTCTGGGTCACAGCGTTCTAACTAAACTTAACATTCCAAAGAAACAGTGTTCATAAGAATGTTCCTAGGATTTGGGGTCATTGCAAATTTGGATCTAGTAAAAGAAACACTTCGGATTTAAAATTTAACATTCTGTTCTTTTAAAAATACTTTGTTCTCATAAACATAGGATCTCGGCTCATTTTTAGGGACTCTAGTTACTGCATGTAATGAAATAGAAAGTCAGTACTTCATAGCACTTTATCCCTAGAAACATCCTTAAACTGATGTAAGGGATGAGGAGAGGCATGTTGGTCAGAGAAGCATCGTTTTTTTTTTTTTTTTTCCAGTCTGAAATCTCTTGTCACCTTCTGTGACTTCGATATGATGAAACCAACACATTTGGCAAAGACTCGGTGTTGTGCGGGTCACTCCTGCCCAAGCCAGATATGCCCAGGCCAGGCCTCCCTGTTGACTGATGTCCCTGAGTAAGGCGTGGTGCATTTGCTCCCATTTTGGCACCATTGTATATATATACACATACATACATATATATATATACCACCTCCCTTCATTAGCACCACAATGAGACATAATTTTCACACATACCAAGCAACCAAAATTTTAAAAGACAGAATGATGCCAAGTGTTGAGGTGATCTGTAGAAAGAGACCTGCAGTCATGGAGTGCAAAGGGCAAACCTGACAGCCATCTGAGAACCACTTGGCATTGCCAGGAAATGCTGAACGAGCACATGTCCCATCCCTATCAGTGTCACTCCCAGATAATCCCTTCCACATGCACCGAGGAGACATGTATGGCTATGCTCCTTCCTAAATTTCAAAGCAAAATCTCTGCAAAGATACTAGGATCTGGAGGTTAATTTGTGTGAGGAGAGATATGCATATCCATGAGTTCAAGAAAGAGTTATATATTTCTGCTTGACCATTCACATAGTTGGCCTCTGAATTTTCTGTAGGACTGAAGTGCTTCAACATGGCATAGAGGAGATGTGTTCAGAGGAGAATATTAAGACAAGAGTTTGGATGACATCTGGTATTGTGTTTGTAACAGAATAATCTTTCTTTAAGATCGAATAATCTTTAATGACCTACATCAATACTCAATGAAGTGACATTTATGCTTTTCATATTTTGATAGATTATACTGCTATAAGTAAGAGGGGGGGATGATTGATTAGGTCAGGAAAGAATAGTGATGAGAAGATAGAGATAATGAAGAGATCAGAATGGGGGAAGAAAAGTTGGAGTAGAAAAACACAAAAAGTAAGAGAAGCCATTCTTGGTGATACAGACATGGCACTAAGGGGGGAGTGGCTGGATCCTAAAATGCATCTTCTGACCTTTCCTGTGCCAGAATTGTCCCAGGTGGGATCTTCCATTTCCATGCTGACTCTTTCACCCTCCCCTCTCCCCCTTCAAACAATTCCAGCTGCAATTTTAAAATCACTAAAGAAAATTCAATAATGTATCTTGAAATTCAGTACTGCTTTAATTCAGAATACTTTTACTTATATATACATCTGTTTAATGGTTGCATGCTAAATATCTATTTTCACTTACTTAACTCATGTTGATTTTACGATGTTTGTGAATGAAAACTTGAATGTTAAAACATTCTTGAACTGATGTATTGGGCTAAAACTCTCAAGATAAAGTGATTTGCTTCAAATAAGTATTCCCGGACAGTTTTCATGATGAATATGAAGTGGCTCACTCTTAGAAAAATACCCAGTACTTGCTGCAAAGTTACATATATACTGAAGAAATTTACCACAGTTGAGGAACTCTATGACCAGATATTTCTTGAATTACTACTTACATTGTGCTTTGTGAGGTTTGAAATATTAGTTGCTATTGCTTGTAGCCAGTCAATACAGTCTTCAGCAGAGAGGCACTGAATAATCCCACTGCAGACCCCGTCCACAGCAACGACTTGAAAAGCATTCTGCCTGCAGACATGTCAGAACAAATCCAGTCATCATCTCATTTATCTGTTTGCAACTTGAAATAGAATCTGTGCAAAGGTCTTCTCTTCCACCCTACAAATAGAGCTTCAAATTCATATTTGCCTATTTCTCTTTATAAATAGCTCTGGTTTTAAATGGATACCAAGTATGAACCCAGATGACATATTTTGAATTAGCAGAAATTATCTTGAGATTCAGATACATTTGGAGAAAACCTGAGTTGTCAAATATATATTATATAAATGGAAGATTATCTAAGACATGTCAGAAGGATTCTTTTCCCAGTTTACCATGAAAATACACATAGAAGTTTACCAATTACTTTGGCTGACATCATCTCCTCTTCAGATTTTTTGTTTTCTGATTTATAATGGAAAGATGATAAAAGACCCACAGATATTAAGCATCATATAAAAAAAATCACCTGACATCATGAGCTGCAGAATTTTGCTAGTTGTAAACCATGTTCAGCTTCTGTTTATTCCTCTTCTCAAAGATGATTTGGACAAGAGGCTCAGAGCTCCACCTCAAGTCTAAATTTTCTCTGAATTTATGTGCATGTGATGCATTTTGATAACAACCAGACTTTTCTTTAAAATCCAATGGCCAGTATAAATATCCTTATGGCTTTTTCGTTGATTTGTTGTTGCTGTTGTGTTAGATGAAATTAAATGATGTCATCCTAAATTGTTTACCAAAGTCCTATAGAATTCAAAGTGGCTCCCTACAGCTTTAATGATTTTTTTTCTGTATCAAGTTCTTGCATATTTAGATACAAGCTTAACGGACAAGAATTGATAAAAATTTCAAATGAATGGAAGCTAGCCAAATGGCTTAGGCTTGAGAATTACTGTGTTGCGTAATATGATACACTTTGGGAAATGAACAAGCTATATTTAAATCTCAGCCAATTGTGAAGAAATAGAAAAGTTCTGTAGTTCAGCATTCAAAGGTCTTGTAAGTTATATAAACTTTTATATTTTTCTCTTAATAAATACCTTTCCTGTTTTCTGCCATTTGTAACTAGGTATTTGTGGGTAGTAAGTATGATTTCACTTTCTTAAACAAAGAAAGGACACCCCACAGAGCACAGGTCTGGCTTGGTTCAGTACAGCGGTCATCTTGCCTTCTCAGGACTGCAGTGCGTATCTCAGAACTGGGCATGAGCTGCAGATTTCACTTCTAAAGCACTCTGCATCCAAGTGACCGATATTTTTAGAGAAATCCGCTCTCATACCCTTGACCAAGCACTTTCCACTGAAACAGGGAAGTGTTCAAATATACCTTTTTTTTGTTTTCTCTTAAAAATACATGAAAAGACTTTAGAAAGTACAATGATTGTCTGTCTCTTTGAAGTAATGTTCTTTTGAATTTGCGACAAGAAAAAATATGCATAGCATGAAAAGAATATTATAACTTCACATGTCTTTCTTAGCTTTAATTCTGACATTCTGCTGTGAAGAAGACATTTAAAATATCTAGAAAGCTCAACCATCCATGGAAAATGAGAACTAATTTGTGGTTAGTAATATATATTTCTTTCAGCTGCCTGATTATCATAACCATTGCTTCATGTACCAAATATTAAAGCATGTCCTGAACATATTTGTCCTCTTTGCTTTAAATGAATCTTAGCAGCTTTTGATATGTTTAGCCGATTAAAATCTGCAATCTATGCAATCATATGCAGATAGTCCCTAGAAAGAATAAGGCTGAGGGCCTAATCTTTTATAAACCCAAGGTTTTATGTTAATATATATGTCACTTTTTACATTCTGTTTCAACTTTCTAGATTGATTTAATGGAAACCCTTTCATGAATATAAGTGAAGTATTTGGACAGTTTCTTTGTTTACATATGACCTCTTCCAAAGTAGGCTGATAACAAAGATTATAGTTTGGGTCATATTTCTGTCTGTGTTATTGAAATAATGAGAGTATTGATAAATTAGTTCACTTAATTAGGATACAGTTTCCTCTACAGGAAAATGAGAATCATGAACTTTACAGATTTAACAAGTATTTATGGAGTAACAGGTGAGATCCAGAAAACTTTCATATATGACTGAAGCTCCATGAATAATTTTCCTGTGAATAATCCACTAATATGTGGTCCTGACTGCAATATTTGAGAATGTTTAGCGGACTTACTGCTTCATCAAGCCCTTAGGAAGAGCTATAGTGCTTTTGCTTTTATTTTTAGCTTTTAGAAAATGCATTTCTTTGACTAGAGATAGTCAGGGAAAAAAAAACTTCTTTATTTCATCTTATTTGATAGCATACATTTTGAAATCAATAGACTGCATTAACCACTTAATGGTATTGCGAATCACTAAACTTGAACCGTATTTGTAGTAGTCTTGGGGATACCCAGAAAGAATTATCATCCTTAGTATACTCTCATGCATGCACACACACACATGTGCTGAAAAATGTTATATTATTAGGGTTAGATAACTTGAACTTTTAAATTCAGATTAATTTTTCCACTCCTCGCTCAACATTTTTATATTTTTCTAAAGTTTCTGGGTCATTGCTCTGACAATGAAAATTTTCAAACTTTGCTGAGTTTCAATGCAGGCTTTTTTTTTTTTTAGTGCGAGCTTCATTTTCCTTTGTGTGAACAATATTCTGCTGAATACAAAGTTCGACATAATTTTCAACATAACTTATGCATACATATAAATTTACACACATGTCTGATTAACACTGTTAATAGTTCATATTTTGATTCACTCTTGATTTTATACCTCACAAAGGCTTATGCAGGAAGATGTTAAATCTGTGAGGAGGGAACAGGAGAAAGCAGAGAGAGATGGCACTTGTAGCACGAAGAGCGAGAATCACAGACACCAAAACGTAGCAGTGTGGAGTGGCAGGATTGCCACATCCATGAGGAAAGTGGCAAACTGTCAGCATGGAAAACAGGCAGACTCTCAGCAGGAGGGTTTCGTATGCCTGCAGGGGGCTCAGAGTCCCCAGGGAGCAACTACCCAACTTTCTATGGAGGGTTACCAGTAACATGAGTGATAAATTGGGAGATGATATGGAACTGAACTAAAGCGTTCATCTAAGTGAAAAAACAGTTAGCTCAAGGGATTTATAAAGGCATTAGAAAGAATGTGACACCTTTTTCAAAATAGAATTTGAGGAAGAGAGTAGAGTCAAAATTACTTCAAGGTTTTGGATCTCACTGGTTGGAAGGTTTCAATGGAGAAGATAGTGGAAAGCATTTAGATAGGAAATAGTTTATCCAAAACCAAATGGCAACATGTCAAGAGAAATGTGGGCTATTGGGCTTGGACAACGTGCATTGGGGAAGTGGCAGGTCATGAAGCTGGCAATAAAGTAAAGGTTTTTTGTTTGTTTGTTTGTTTGTTTTAAAGAGTTTTGCAAAGCATTTGTACCTAATCCTGAAAAGTCAGGGGTAGCCAGTGGAAACATTCAAGCATTGGAAGGAAAGCTCCTGCTTGTATCTTAGACCTCTTTGTGGTGGTTAAGAAGATGGGAAAAGATAATAATGAAACCAAGAGGGATGTAGGAGGGCATGGCCATACTCAAGATGAACAATGATATGAAACTGTTTCCAGAGAGTGGTTCTCTGTGACATAGGAGAGAACATTGACTCAGATGGCGTTGAAAAGAGGCCATTTACTTGATTTGGCACGTAAATATTTGGGGAGGTGGGAAAGGAAAGGAAAAAAAAGATTAAAAGGCACTTAGGTGAGCTATTCCAGCAACTTATTCTATTTCTTGTTGAGTTCAATTCACATTCACCAAGTCTGGGATTATTTCTGCCCTGGGCATGCTACCTTGTCTGAATGCCTCATCAGAGCTTTTATTGTTCAGGTTCAAAACCTTAACTTTTTGGTGAAGTAGGTGAGGAGCTCTTCCAAATTATTTTGTTCCCTATTTTTCCAAGGTTTAAAGAGCCAATTCGTTTTATGATTTGAAACACAATAACTCATCATTCCCTAAACCAGCCCTGCAATTTTACTCAAGGGTGTCTTCCCCTCTCTGCATTCCTTTTGTCTAAAAACCTCTTCCATCCTACTCCATTTATTGCCTGCAAATTATTGCAAATAACTGAATTCCATGCGACCTTCTGACCTCTAATTTCTCTGTGTGTAAAAGAAAGGCAGCAACATTTGTCCCTCGACTCTTGCATTTTTAAGTCTCTTAAAGAGTGCTTTTAGGTTCACAGGAAAACTGTGGGGAAAGTACAGAGATTTCCCATAGATTCCCTGACCTCCCCCACATGTCAAGCCTCCCCTAATATCAACATCCCGCAACTAAAGGGTACATTTGCAACAACTGATGAACCTTCAATGAGACATCATTAGTACCCAGAGTCCATAGCTTATATTAGGGTTCACTCTTGATGATCTGCATTCGGTGGGTTTGGGCAAAGGTATGAGGACAAGTACACATAATTATAACATCATACAGCGTGTTTTCCCTGCTCTAAATATCCTCTCTGCTCAGATTAATTTCTTCCCCTATCTGCCCTTCCACATCCCTACCCCTGCAACCACTGATCTTTTTACTGTCTCCAGAGTTTTGCCTTTTCTAGAATGTCTGTCATATGGTTGGAATCATACAGTATGTAGGCATTTCAGATTGACTATTTCATTTAGTAATATGCATTTATGATTCTCTCATGTCTTTTCATGACTTGATAGTCCATTTCTTTTTAGTTCTGAATAATATTCCATTATCTGGAAAATATAGTTTATATATCCATTCACCTATTGAAGGATATCTTACTCCCGAGTTTTGGGATTATGAATAAAGCTTCTATAAACATCTGTGTGCAGGTTTTTGTATGGACATAAGTTTTCTCTCCTTTAGGTAAATGCTAGGAAATATGATTACTGGATCACATGGTAAGCGTTATGTTTAGTTTTCTAAGAAACTGCCAGATGACTTCCAAAGAGGCTGGACCATATTGAGTTCCCACCGGCAGTGGATGAGAGTTCCTAGTGTCCCACATCCTCCTTAGCATTTAGTGTTGTCACTGTCATGGGTTTGTCATTTTGATAGGTATGCTGGTATCTCCTTGTTGTTTTAATTTGCATTTCCCTGATAACATAAGATGTGGGGCATCTTTTCATGCCTTTACTTGCCAACTATATATTTTCTATGGTGAGGTGTCTGTTAAGATTTTTGGCCTATTTTTTTTTAGTTGGGTTGTTTGTTTTCTTATTGTTGAGTTTTAAGAGTTGTATCTTCCTTCCTTCCTTCTTTCCTTCTTTCCTTTCTTCCTTCCTTCCTTTGTCTCTCTTTCTCCCTCTCTCTTTCTCCCTCTCTCTTTCTCCCTCTCTCTCTTCCTTTCTCTTTCCTTCCTTCCTTCCTTCTTTCTTTCTTTCTTTCTTTCTTTCTTTCTTTCTGTCTTCTTTCTTTCTTTCTTTCTTTCCTTCTTTCTTTCCTTCCTTCCTTCTTTCCTTCCTTCCTTCCTTCCTTCTTTCCTTTCTTCCTTCCTTCCTCTGTCTCTCTTTCTCCCTCTCTCTTTCTCCCTCTCTCTCTTCCTTTCTCTTTCCTTCCTTCCTTCCTTCTTTCTTCTTTCTTTCTTTCTTTCTTTCTTTCCTTCCTTCCTTCCTTCCTTCCTTCCTTCCTTCCTTTCTTCTTTCTTTCTTTCTTTCTTTCTTTCTTTCTTTCTTTCTTTCTTTCTTTCTTTCTTTTTCTTTCCTTCTTTCTCTTTCTTTCTTCTTTTCTGTGTAACAATCCTTTGTCTTTTGCAAATATTTTCTCCCAGTCCATAGCTTATTTTCTCCTTCTATTGACATTATCTTTTGTAGACAGAAACTTCTAATTTTAATGAAGTGTAGCTCATTAATTCTTTCTCTTATAGGCCATTCTTTCAGAGTTACATCTAAAAATAATCACCACACTCAAGTTTATCCAGATTCTCATCTCTGTTATCTTCTCAAATTTTTATAGTTTTGTGTTTTATATTGAAGTCTCTGATCTTTTCTGGGTTGATTTTTAGGAAAGGTATAAGGTCTGTGTCTAGATTCATTATTTTGCATATGGATGTCCAGTTGTTGCAACACTAGTTGTTGAAAAGACTCTTTTCTCCACTGTGTTGTCTTTGCTTCTTCATCGCACTCAGTTGACTATATTTATGGGAGTCTATTTCTGGGCCCTCCGTTCTGTTCCACTGATCTATGCGTCTGTATTTTGCAGTACTGTACTATCTTGATTATTGCAGTTTTTACTAAGTCTTGAAGGAAGGCGGTGTCAGTTCTCTAACTGTTCTGGTCTTTGAATTGCATTGGCTATTCTGGGCTTCTGACTCTTTGAAACAAAAATCACAAAATTATCTGCTAGGATTTTGAATGATATTGCATTCAATCTAAAGATCAAGCTAGAAACAATAGTCTTTTGACAATATCAAGATTTCCTATAGATGAACATGAAATATCTCTCCATTGATTTAATTCTCCTTTGATTTTGTTCACCACGGTTTTGTAGGTTTTGTAGTGTCCTTCATACAGATCATTATATATATTATATCTAATATCTGTATATATATGTCTATATAGATAGATAGATATCCATCATACTTGCTGTTATCACTTAATAGTTAAATGAATTTTTTGTTGAATCTTTTTTATTTTCTATGTAGATTATCATACCATCTGCAAACAAAGAGAGTTTTATTTTTTCCTTCCTGATCTGTATATCTTTTATTTTCTTTCCTTTATTTTAGCAATTCATTGCTTTTGATAACTTAAGATCTGGTTGTCATTCAATCTAGTTCCACTGCCAAACATAAACTCTGACACTTTTGTTCTTTGACTATAATCTCTTCCTTTCCATCACCACTTAATTATCTTATTCTTTTTTATCTTTTTTAACTCTTCTAATTGTCTTTGTTCACAAATCTATTCAGCATATTTTCATTCCTCTCTGGACTGAGTTCCCTGTTCATCCATATCAATTGTATTTTGTTCCCTGTCCTAAAAAATTCCCGCCATTTTGACCTCTACCTTATGCATTACCAGCACTCAATAACTTCAGTTCGATTACATGTATAGTTTTTTCTTCCTAATATGTCAGAATTCCCTGTAAAAGGTAATTTGTGCAAAGGAGTCTCAATGCAATTGGTATTTGGTTATCAGGATCCTTAGTACCTCCGATCTACTTTGCTATCTTTCTACTCTCACTGCGTTATATATATTGCAGATTCCCTTGCTTATCTAGCAGTCATTTATCTCCACAACTGGATAATCTTATTCCTTGTAACCATTCTCCCATAGTTTGTCTTTCTTCATTTTGTGAATCCTGCCTTTCTCTATGTTATTCTGAAAAGATAGTTTCGAGTTTCAACTCTTGAATATATCTGGTAGCTTTCGTTAAATTTTTAGGGGCTTTAGAAACGTATCTTTTTATTTTATCAATCAGAAATCTTTTATCTATGCCTAAAAATTACTGGAATATGCTCATTTAAGAGTTATTACTTATTCATTTTTTCAATTCTCCAGAGATACTCAAGTTCCCTGGGACTCTATCCTTCTCTGCTGATAGAAAATGTTAAAATGTAATTATTAGCTTTGTATCATTGAAGTATCAATAAATAAATATGCCATAAACTTGAGAAATGAAATAAGTAAGTTATATATGACAAGATGTTTTCCTCTAGGCTGAAAAAAACTATGCAAAGTTGGTCTCAAGTTGCCCAAAGAAAGTTCGAGATTTTCAAGAGAGAGGGAGAGTTATATATCTTCTTTTAAAAAAACAAAACTTATCCATTTTATTTATTTATTTATTTATTTATTATTTTTATTATATTTTTTATTCGAGAGAAAGTGAGAGAGAGCACTAGTGGGGAGAGGGCCAGCAGAGAGAGAGAGAGAGAGAGAGAGAGAGAGGGAATCCAAAGCAGGCTCCATGCTCAGCGCAGAGCCCGATGTGAGGCTCTATCCCATGACTCTGATATCATGACCTGAGCCAAAATCAAGAGTTGGACGCTCGTTAGACTGAGCCACTCAGGCTCCCCAAGAGGGTGATATAATTTGAGGAAGTTATTACAATTTCTCCCTTAACCCTATAGGACAACTTTGTAAGAAGGGGTATTAGAAGAGGTAATGGAGAGAACACGATTGCCAGTTGACCCACAAGCTAGACGCAGGCTATCGGAGGTTTCTTACCTCCTGCCCTGTCCTGGGAAAGTACATTCTGCCCACTATTCCCACAGTGGGAGCTCTTCCAGGGATATCACCTTGAGACAGTAAGGTGTTGTTGAAACATCTGAATGGTATGCATGACTAAACTCAATTAAAGCCTGCATGTCAACTTTAAGATTCTGTTGGGTGGGTGCAGAGGTCAATTCATTTTGTAGCCACCTGAGACAAACCTCATAAGTATGTTCCTTTGATTCTTAAACCTGCCACCCACGAGCTTGGCGTGGTCTATGTTGTTTTAGGTTTTCCCTTACCCTTCATGTAAGGGGATGAGTTTGTAAACCAAAAGGTGAAGAAGTACAGGATATATGAAGTTTGTGTTAGACAAAGAGATACTTGTATGACTCAAGGGTATGTGAAACCAAGTAAAATCTTAATGTTATTTAAGTGAAAATTCATTGAAAATCATAGGTTGTTCCTGGTTTACATTAAGCACAGTCCTTGTAGACCTGCTGGCCTATCTATGAAAATGGAAAGGAGTCAAACATCTCACTCACACTGGATCCATGTGTACAGGACCACATGTAACAGGAAAACAATCGGATAAGAGGGATGATGATACACCCAAACAGACAGCTATTTCACCTCTAGCCTCTCTGGTATTAACTTCTCCTCAATCAGTAACCTCTATTTGACCATGATGTACCTTGAATTTCATACCCCTCTTTCCCCCCCTCATCACATTAGCATATCTTTTACACAGTTTCCCTTTCTTTACTGTCGAGATTCTTCTAATAACCAACTATTTTTCAATCCAATTCACTCCAAAAATGATTCCAGCCTAAGTCACTCCAAAATTAATCAGTTTTTGAGTCCTTTCAGTATTTCCTTTCTGTAGTTGATACAATCAACCATGCTCTTCATCTTAAAACCCTGTTTGCAATAGATTCTGTTTTATAGTATTATAGTTAGTTTTTTCTTCCCATCTATTTACTTATTTTCTATTTTGTACAATCACCTGTTCTGCTTCCTCCTGAGATACCCTAAACTATACATTCTTTAAAAAGTCCCATCCTTCAATGAACAATCATGAACTGAGTGTAGATTTGAGCTACATTCATATTTGTCTTCATCATTAGAATTCATTTGATAAGGCTCTTGCATGGTGAAAGCAAGTTCTCACTATTCCCATTCTTGCTTTCTGCTTGGATACTAAACTTCATCTACAGATGCCAAAAAAAAAAAAAAAAAAAAAAAAAAAAAAAAAAGGCACCCAATCAAATAACTTCACCTCAGAAGAAAAAGACGGAGCACTCTTGGAAAGGCACTAGGGATTCTGCTGTTACTGGAATTTCTAAATGTAACCATGCAAATCAGTAAACTTTATTTCAATATTATTGATTCCATACTGTCTGAATAGCATGCAGTAGATGATAGTCCTACTCAAAAACAGAGAGATGGAATTCTTCCTCATTAAAACTAATTTAATAAGCATTTATTGAGTGCTTTTGAGTCATAAAGCATACTAAGCACTAAATGATATATGGAGATAAATATTATGTTTCCAAAATTCAAATATGTATAGTATGTGTTATATATAGAAAATTATACATTGAATATATAAAATGTTTTCATATAAGGAAAATTAAGCATAACAATTAAAAATATGCAAAGTTTCCACAACCTATACTTCCCATTCTAATACCCCAACACTACAATTTTCTGCAATATTATGACACTTCAGAAATGAAATCTGGTATATATATTTCTAAATATGGATGAACAAAAACTGTCTTATCACTAATAAAAATATTGTTACATTTTAATTTATACCTACACAACAGTATATGACAGTAGCACAACTTTGTTGCAATTAAATATGAGAGCTATTTTATCACTGAAGCTAAAATTATGGGCCTTGGCAAAACCAACAACAAATAACATTCAGGTTTTGAACCAAGATACATAATTTCCTATATTTGTCATCATTGCCCAGTAATTTATCCTTTGTTTTTTTTTTCTTTCTCCTCACTGTTGTAATTGGCACTGTGAGGCCTGTGAGCTCCTTTAGGAAAAGAAGCAAACACAACACCTCCTACTTACAGACATTAAATCAATATTTATTGAGTGAATGAATGAACAATAAATTAGCTCTTGAATCTGAATTGCTGTGCAATCCACTCTGAATAGTGCTATGTTTATAACCGCTTATTACTGTAATATTTATTGAGTGTAATTAATTCAGTTGCTAAAAGCTGTTGATGTATTGCAGCACCATAAAAATAAAAATGTAGGGAGTCATCTGGACTCATCCAAACAAGTTATTTTTTCTCATAAATTGTTTTAGCTAAGTGATTCTACATCATGTATCTGTATGCTTTTTTTTGTAAGGTAAAAACAAAACAAAACAAATACATGCATTAAAATATATATCATTAATAGAAATATTAAGAGAGTTCTTAAAGAAGAAGAAAAATAAAACCAAAAGCAAGAAACGAGTAAGAACAGGAAGACTAAAGATAGGATACATTTGATGAGTTACATGAAAATAATAATATCTTGAGGAATTTAAAATACATATGTAATTAAAATCATATCAGAAATACGTCCATAAATAGGAAAGGAATAAAAGAATTGAAGTGTTCTAAGTTTCTAGCATTTTCTTAAGAAGTCAAGATTGGCAAATTGTGTTTTTTTTATTTTTTTATTTTTAAAAGTTTTTCTTTTTAATGTTTATTTTTAGAGAGAGAGAGACAGACAGAGACAGAGCATGAGCAGAGTAGGGGCAGAGAGAGAGAGAGAGAGACAGAACCCGAAACAGGCTCCAGCCTCTGAGCTGTCAGCACGGAGTCTGACACGGAGCTCAAACTCATAAACCATGAGATCATGATGTGAGCCAAAGTAAGACGCTTAACTGACTGAGCCACCCAAGCTCCCCCAAAATTAGTAAATTGTATTAAACTCCAATAAATCATGCATGTATGATGCTTTGGTCTGAATGTTTGTGTCCTCTGCTTCCCTGCCCCAAGAATTTACACGTTGGAATCTTAACGACTAATGTGATGGCAGCAGTAGGGCAACCTTTTGGGAGATGCTTAGGCCATAGAAGGTGGAGCTCTCATGATGAGATTAGTGTTGTATAAAAGCTCCAAAGGAACCCCTAGTGCCTTCCACCTCGTGTGGACACAGGGAGACAACGGCATATATGAATGAGGAAGAGGGCCTTCATCAGAGAGCTCTACCATGTTGGTAACTTGATCTCTCATTTCCAGCCTCTAGAATTGTGAGAAACAAATTTCTGCTGTTTATAAACCACCCAGTCTGTGGTATTTTGTTATTGTAGCCTGGATGCACTATGATATATGGCATAATGTTTAGCAATAACTAAACCAAACCAAAAAAAGGATGTATATATAACAATATTATAGAGGAAATAAAAACAATACAATTTTTCATTATTCCAAAAAAAGGTTTTAAAGATAAAGGAAATAAAATACAAAAACTAGTGTGTTGAGTCAAAGAATTCTTTTCTCGAATATTAATAAAACTCTCAAGTTTGAACAGTAAAAAAATAAGTTAATTACAATATAGTCAAGGGACAAAAGAAATTCCACCAAAAAGGATTCTGTGTGACAAAAAAGCACGTGAAAAGACATTAAAAATAATTGGGATACACAAATTCAGGTCACAATGATATATTGCTACATACCTATCAGAATGCACACCAAAAAGATGGCAACAATCCAAATGCTGGCAAAGATGTAGAGAAACTAGATTACTCATGCAATGCTGGTGGGAATTTAAAATAGTACAGCCTAGAAAAGAATGGTACTATTTCTTACAAAACGAAATATATTATTAGCATATTCAACAATTGAGTTCTTGAGCATTTACCCAAAGAGATAAAAATGTCTGTTCACATGAAAATCTATACACAACTGTTCCTAGCATTTTAATTTAGAAAAGCCCAAAACTGGAACAACCCACATATCCTTCAAGGAGTGAATATTTTTAATGTAGTATATCCATATCATGGGATACTATTAGAAATTAACAAGAAAAGAGCAATAGAAAAATGCAACAAGCTGGAAGAATTACTAGACAATGAGGCTGACTAAGAAAATTCAATCCATTAAGGTCACATAATTTAAGATTCCATTTGTATAGTATTCTTAAAACTACATAATAATTGAGGTGAAGAACAGATTAATAAGTTGTCAGAGGTTAGTGACATGCTGGGGGAGGACGGATATGACATGGTTATAGAAGACTAATAGGAAGGTCCTTATAGTTCTCAAGGAACAGTTCTTGAGTGTGACTATAATGGTAAATAAGAGAACGTGAACATGAGAACAAATTCTGTAGAACACACACACACACACACACACATGCACACACATGTGAATTCTGAATGGCAGATTTTATTTATTTCCTGAATGTGGTATGGTACTATAGTTTTGCAAGAAGTTACCATTTGGGAAAATGGGTAAGGGGTAAAGAGAAGCTCTGTTTCTCACAACCGCACATGTGAAAATACAATTAACCCAAGATAAAATGTTTGATAATAAAAACAAAAAACCAAAGTGTTGAATAGAAAACAAATAGTAAGATGTTAGATAAAATCTCAAATATACCAGTAATCACAAGTAATTAGACTAAATAATCCAACTGGAAGATCAAGATTGTTACTTTGAATTTAAAAACAGGAATACTAGAAAAAATATATACGGCTTAGAAAGGACACATTTTGTAGAGTAAGACTAATCAAAGTTGAAAGAAAAGATAAAAAATATACAAATAAAAGAATATAAATATTCTTAACATGAATATGTATTATATTAATAAATATAAATAAAATAATATCATGTATATATTAACAGTAGTTCTTTGGTGTAATTCTTGAAAGCAAGAAATAGTTTCAGAGATATAGGACATTTCACAATGATAGAAGGGTTATGTATCGAAAAGCCATGAAGTTCTAAATATGTTTATATTAAATAATATAAAATTAAATTTATACAGCAAGTATTGACACACTAAAAGGAGAAACACACAAAACCACTATCACAGTGGGAGACTTAAATGCAAGTTTCTCAATATCTCATACAATAAACAGACAAAAACACCATTCATGATAACACCACTCATGATACAGAGGACCAGAATCCTTAATGAACAAATATGACCCAGCTGAAATATGCATCATACTGCACTAAATAAAATGACAATACTCATTCTTTTAAATGCCCATTCTTTTAAATGCATATGGAACATTTGCCAAAACTATTCACATACTGGGTGAAATCAAGTCTCAACAAGTATCAAAGGACTGAAATTATTCAGCATGAAATTACAGTAGAAAGCAGTAACAAAAGAGATAATTAGAAAACCCCAAAATATTCTGAAAGTTTGCAATACACTTTTAGATAGTCCATGAGTCAAAGAAATAATTATAACAAAAATTAGAAAATATTATTAAATGAATACTAAAAAAAAAAAAAAATCCATGAATATCAACAGTTGTGGACTGCCAATTCTGGTCAAGGTAGAGTAGTCTCATCCGTCCCAAGTTCTCCCTAACAAACCAGTAAACCTTGAACATGATCTAACAGCAAGTATAGATGGTCCAATATGGCTGATTGCCTAGGACCTTGGGACTTGAGGAATAACAAGGTGGTAAGTCTCATGGGATTTCTTATTGCCTCCCATACATCCTAGACTGTGTGCTCTAGAAGTCTGCAATCCAGAATCACTAACAAAAAGACAAAATAATAATAATAATAATAATAATTAAAAAATAAAAAAGTTTCCAAGAAAATCTGTTCTCCCTAAAAGACTAAGAAATGAGTGGGCTAACTGCATTGAATCTTGTTGGCAATATGACCTAACTCAATCAAGCATCAAGAGAGCCAGTGTCCCCTTTTCCTCAGGTTTCAGCAGGGCCAAGCACGGGGTTAGTCTTCCACACATCCTCTAATTCTCCCAGCTGGTGGTGCTCAAGTGGACAAGCAGGAAACTGATCTCCACCAAGAAAAAGCAGGCAGCACTCCCATTTTCCTTGGGGTAATGTCAGTGGGGTCCATTAGGAAGCTTAATCCCCACACCCACCCTGCAGCAATTAAGCTGAGTGAGGTAGTACAGATGGGGTTCATCAGCACTCTGCCTCTGCTCCATGTTGACCACCATGGCTTAGCAGGAAGTTCAGTCTCCACTCCCACCTGTCATCACCAAAGTCGGGTGAGGTGATGGGAGGCGGGGCTCCCCCCTTCAGCTTTCCCTCCATCTCCTCCTCTCTGTCGGCAGGATCTCACATGGAGAGCTCAGCTTCTACCGCTTTGCTGTAGCTACAAAGCCACCAACATCAGTCCTGCCCGCCCACCCACCCTCCCGGGAGACAGCAGGGCCAACCAGGGAAATAAGCTGACCCTCGACTCAAAGGCAATATGTGATATGGTTGGCTTCTGACTTTCACCAGGATTTAGGTAGTGGGACTGAGGAATGAGGCAGACGTACACTCAGTCACCTTCGTTGAGGCAGTATGAGCCGGCATTCAGGGAACTCAACCTACACACCGTCCAGCCCTCACACTGGAGGTCAACAAAGGGGTCCGCCTGCTGTGAAAACAAGACTATATGGAATCCGGAGTCTCATAATTTAATACCAAAAGTCCAAGATAATAACATTTAAGAAAAAAATCACTAGTTTTACCAAAACCAGAAAAATCACAACTTTAATGAGAAAAGATAGTCCAAACACACCAATACAGAGAGGAATAAGATGTTTGAATTATCTGAAAAGTATTTTAATGCAGTCATCATAAAAATTCTTCAATAAGCAATCACAAGTGCTCTTGAAACAAATAAAAAATAGAAAATTTCAACCAAAAAAAAAAAGAATACACACACACACACACACACACACACACACACACACATACCAAATGGACATGATACAACTGAAAAGCACACCAACAAAAAAAATAAAATCATGCTGACTGGGTTCAATAACAGAATGGGAACTAAGATAGAATCAGAGAACTCAGGGGCACCTGGGTGGCTCAGTCTCTTAAGTGTCCAACTTTGGCTCAGGTCATAATCTCATGGTTCACAAGTTCTAGCCCCACATCAGGCTCTGTGCTAACAACTCAGAGTCTGGAGCCTGCTTCAGATTCTGTGTCTCCCTCTCTTTCTGCCCCTCGGCCGCTCAAGTTTATCTTACTCTTTCTCTCAAAAATAAATAAAACATAAAAAAAAAAATCAGAGAACTTAAAGATAGATCAATAGAAGTTACCCATTCTGTATAGCAGAAAGAAAATTGATTTAAAAACAGGAGTGTAGAGGGCGCCTGGGTAGCTTAGTTGGTTAAGTGTTCCTTTCTTGATTTCGGCTCAGGTCACAATCAAAATTCCTGAGAACCACATGGGGCTCCACACTGACAGTGTGGAGACTGCTTGGGATTCTCTCTCTCTGCCCCTCTCTGCTCACACTTTCTCTCTCAAAATAAATACATAAAAAAAAGAAATATTAATTTTCAGTGATGTGTGGAAGAATAATGCAAGATCTAACACTGTATTGACAAAGTGACAGAAGGAGAGAAGAGAGACTGGGACTGACAAAGAATTTAAGGAAATGATGACTTCCATAAGTTGCTGAAAGTCATAAGCATATGGATTTAAGAAGCTGAGTGAAGCCAGAAGAGAATAAACCTGAAGAAATCCATACAAAGACACATTCAATTAAACTTCTGAAAACTAAAAAAAAGAAAACAAAAAAGAAATAAAAAAAACAACTTTGAAAGCAGCAAGAGAGAAATAACATATTATTGACAAGAAAGGGCCAATTTGAATGCCCAGGGAGGCTCAAAGGCAGTGCACAGCATTTTTCATATATAAGGCAAGAATTATCAACTCTGATTTCTATAACCAGGGAGACTATTCTTTGGAATGAGGATTAAGTAAAGAGATATTCTCAGACAAAGGAAATTAAGAGAATTTGATGCTATTAAACTATCTTTAAAGAAAGGCTAAAAAATAAAATCTCTAAGTAGGAAGGAATTGTTAACAGAAGGCTCAGGAGTTTAAGTAACTTTCCATAAGTTTTTAAGATCATTTGTGATGACTGAAGGAACAATCATAATGCCACCTGATATGGTGTTTGAAATATGTATAAGAAATTAAGATAATTATACTTACAAAGTAGGAGGGATGCAGGGACTTGAATAGAAGTAATGTTTCTATACTTCATTCAAAGTGATAAATTATCAATACTTGTGTGAAGATGTATGTGTATTGTAGTGCCTTGAGCAACCACCTAGAAAACTATACCAAATGTTATACTCAAAAACAATGTAAACAAATCAAGATATAATCTTGAAATTTGTGAGTACAGCTAAAGCAGACGTTGATGGAAATGTGCACTTCTGACTACATATATTAGCAAAGAAAGCCTGAAAATTAATGCTCAAACCAAAGGTTGGCAAACTATGGCCTATAGACAAGTATCACCTGCCACTGTTTTCGCAAATAAAGTTTTATTGGAATACACTCATACCATTCTTTTATATAGCGTCTGTGGCTGTTTTCACGAAACAAAGGCAGAATCCGATAGTTGTGGCAGAGATATTAAGGCCTGCAAAGCCTAAAATATTTACATACCACTTGTTACAGAGAAGTTTTAGAACATCCATCTCAGAAACTATAAGAACAAAAGGCCAAGCCAAAGAATTTAAGGAATGAAAACAATCAAGAAAGAAGCAGAAACTTGTTATTTATGATACATATACATAATGAAGACCGACAACAAAACCCCAGATTAGGCTTTCGAAAAAATAAATTCATAAAAGTTACAACTCTGTGGCAAAACTGACCAAGACAAAAAGAGAGAAAAAAATTCAACAATGAAGAGGACGTGACTTAGGATCTACACTTATTTAAAAAGATGATAATATGTGAATATTGCCAAGTACATGAAGATAAATCTTGCTATCTAAAAGAACTATACAATTTCCTTAAGGAAAAAAAACATTAAAACTAACATAAGAAATAAACAAAACCCAATTAAACTTTATTAAGGACACTGACTCCAGTATAGCAAGTAGAGTCGGGGCACTAACTTAATACTTTTTATCATCAGATTCATGAATGTTTGACTGAGTTATACTATTGTTTTTGTAGTTCTTGCTACTATTAGAAATGTGCTGAGAATAAAAATTGTGAGCCGTAGGATGTTAAAAGTTTGGTTTCAAGCCTATTTTCAGTGAACAGAAAATCAGAACTCACTGGTGTGAACTCACCGACTCAAGTCTGTCCCAGGCACATACTGAGAGAAACGTGAATGAAGCAGGGGGATCAGCCTGAGGTCACACCATCGTTTTTCCCACCTCAAGCCCGGAGATGTTGGCCATGAAGAACACGACAATGTGTCCTGAAAAGAAGACACACAATCAGTATTCTTTTTTCATTTCTGTGTGTTGAGTTCCTATGTCACAAATACTTTTCATTTGATGGATTGTTTTTCCCCCTAAATAATCAAAAAACATTTATAGAATGCCTCGAAAAGGAATCCATATTCATCACCAATAAATCTGTATTTTTTAACTTCTCTATTAATGGACTTATATAGCAAACGAGGAGGGAATAATTGAGATTAAGGAGGGTAGGGAAAGCATATGAAAAAAATGGAGTGGGAAGAAGGTAGAAAAAAAATAAAAGGGTGGCAGAACTGAATTCATTCAGTAATAAGAAATATGGGGCAAGCTAAAATGAAGTAATAATGACAAATATAAAAATAAGTTGTAGTTCGTTCAATTATCCAATATATTCTGAGTATCAGCTAAGCACTGAACAGTGTTATAGGTGCTTGTAATTTGTCAGTTACTTGTAAATATGTTTGAGTAGAGTGAATTTCTTATAAAACAACTTTTAAAAACTATTCAAGGAAATCTCTGTCCAGTGTTTATCTTCATGTTTATAAAATGTTTGTTTTTCTTATATTATTTTAAAGTCATGTTAAATCAACCACTGTTGGTTTAAAATTACATGTATTTTATTTTTAAAGTTTTTTTAATGTTTTTTTATTTTTGAGAGAGAGAGAGAGAGAGAAAGAGTGGGGGGAGAGGAACAGAGAGAGAGGGAGACAAAGAATCCAAAGCAGGCTCCAGGCTCTGAGCTGTCAGCACAGAGCCTGACGTGGGGCCTGAACTCATGAACCATGAGATCATGACCTGAGCTAAAGATGGACGCTTAACCAACTGAGCCACCCAGTTGCCCCTAAAATTACATGTATTTTAAATTTCATTAAATTTCTTCTCTTATATATAGAAGGGACATATATTTGAATAAAATTTGGGCTTTTCACACTTGATGATGATTCATGCTTCTTTCATTATTTCGGCTTTACTTTAAATTTTCTTCCTGGCAGTAGTACCTGGAATAATGTTGATATTTAAGTTTGCACGGATTGTAAGGGCCAAGGTACAATTTACTTTCTTTATATTCTATAGTGTAAGGGCAAATTGGGACTGATTCTATTTTGCTTAAGGGCCAACTGAGACTGACTCCATTGTGTTCCATGTCCTCCACCCTGAGTCCCCAGTGCCTGGGCAAAAGCTTAAAACCTTCAACTTCCCGGTTCCAAAAGAACCACGCCCAGTGACCTATGGAACAGGACCCTTGACCCTTTCTCAGCCAATCAGCTAGGGCCACGACCATCACCCCTCCCACTGCCCCTAGACCCCTTTAAAACTATTGTGTTTTTGGAAGGAGCCCTCTCTCTGTACCCACCGCTGAGTCGGTGCGGGTAGGAGATTGCGCTCCAGCTAGCTCGAATAAAGGCTCTTTGTTCTTGCATCGGACTTGGCTCCCTGGTGGTTTTTGGAGTACCCGAATTCTGGGCATAACAATAGATTGTATAATTGTTGAATGATGATGTTAGGAAATTCTATTTTAGTCTAGATTTTGAAACCCCGTGGTGTTAGTCTCTATATTATTATTAACGTTTTTTAAAAGATTTTTTTTTAGGTAATTTCTACACCCAGCAGGTGCTCAAACCCAGAACTCAAGAGATCTAGAGTCCCAGGATCCACTGACTAAGCCAGTCAGTCACCTCTAACATTTTAAGGTACTAATTTCTTCAAACTTGCTTCCATTGTTTTCACTAAAGGTTGCAGGCAGTTTGGCATTATTATGTTAATTGCACCAATTGTGCCAATAGATATCTACTAAATCCTTCCAGTTGGGTAAGAAGGCAAGGGCAGACTTGCTAGGACCATCCAGTGAGGGCCCCCTACTGGTGATTGGTCTCCAAGACACTTAGTCTTTGATGCAACACTGGTGCCTTTCATGCTTATCTTGTGATTGCAAAGGCACAAATGTAGGTTTCCTGTTAATCCTTCCTCTGGCTTTGATGTCACATATTATAGACAGCACGTGAAATGGGGCCAGATAGGTGGCACTACAACAGGGTGAGGAAGGCTCAGGGTTTGAATAAGAATCAACCACCTAGGTTCAAAAATGCCAATTTCCCAACTGTCTAGTCCTTTAACCAAGGAGAAATTTATTTAAATTATCTGTGTTTTATTCTGCCTATCTCCAAAGATAAGGTTATCAACAAGCTCCTCTCACAAAACAAAAACCTAAAGCTTTTTTTAGGCCCATTAAATTATTGCTTCCCCACCTTTTCTGCATGAAGGCACTTGAAGAAACAATGATCCTGAGTGACACACAAGGGGAAACAGACTAGGTTTCTGTTGTCAGAGCAGACCGTAGGGAGTGTAAGTGTCCCAGGGTCCACCAATGACTACTAAGCACATATCAGTGTATGTCTGGAACCCACTCACAGGATCCCATGCACATGGTGCTCTCCTGAGAAATTTTACAGTAAATCATTGACCCAAGTCGGCCAGCCTGCAAATGACTGTGCTGGGCAGGTCTGTTCAGACTCACATCTTTATGGTTCTAGGACCATCACATCTACCTTACCACAACATTTACCAGTAATACTCACAGATTAAACTATGCAACGAATAATAATTCGGATTTTTGTCTTCATTATTTCACTATTTGACTATGTGATTTTAGGCAAATTATTTCAAGATGATGGTTCCTCGTCTTTCTTGAAAAGCACAAAGAGTTCCCCTTAGTTTATATGTTCCATGAACAAATGACATGGAAACTAACAGAACATAAAGACTTAGGCAATGGATTATTGAGGACAATGGTCTTCACCAATACATGAGTATGATATGTTTTACAAATCGTATTTTATATGACTTCATAGTCTTCTATGAACATATGAAATGAAATATTTCAAGTACGAAAATACATACGATCTTTGACATGTTTTTGGTGTAGCACCTCAACTTGATACATTTATGAGCAACGTTTTCATTGTCACTTTCTTTTCTGTTTCCTCCTTATAGAAATTATAAAATAAGTCCGACTTCAGGGATGCCTGGGTGGCTTAGTTGGTTAAGCTTCCAATCTTGGCTCAGATCATGATGTCCTAGTAAGGGGATTTGAGCCCTATATCTGGCTCTGTGCTGACAGCTCAGAGCCTGGAGCCTGCTTGAGATTCTGTGTCTCCCTCTTTCTCTGCCCCTCCCGTGTTCATGCTCTGTGTCCCTCTCTCAAAAACAAAAATAAAAAAAGAAAAAAAAATAAGTCCCACTTTGGTTATTGAAACTATCAGTGTTAATTTCATTTTACAGATCTGTTATTTATAATGGAATATCTAGTGTCCTTTGAAGATTATTTATCTGTATTTAATTATGAAAGTTGAATGTAAATTTTCTATTTTTTCTTGAAGAGTAGTCTTAGAGTTATTTTTAATTATATATGAGCTAAAACGAACAATTTTGTAATTTCAAGGATCAAGAACTACTGACACAACTGCCACTACTTTTTGAGAGCTTTATTCTTCAATTCAAGAATGTTGTTTCCTAGAATATTAATAATGTGAATGAAAAAAGTAATATTTAGATATTTTTTGCTTTAAAATAGATTCTTTTCCCCCAAACTTAACACATTTTAACCTATATTGCCATTCAGTTCCCACTCAAGAACAGTCATCATACCAAAATAGAATCGAATACAGAGAAACATGCTGATCCAGATTTTGTTAAGGACTTGGCATAAAAAGTATTCATTAAAGGCATACAATTACAAAAAATGTTTTTCAGAATATGGTTAGCTAATTATCTGAATTTAAGTCTTCTGGTGGACACAAAACAAATTCTTTTTTTCACATTGGATGGCAAACCAGAGGAGTCTTGTATACCCTAAAACTAGTGACCTGAGTCCTTACAAGGACTAGACTATATTTTTCATAAGAAGATGGAGTAATGTTACAATATTTTCCCATATGCTTAAAATGATGTTTCAGAAAACAAAAATCGTGCCTACTTATTCAGACTTCACTTCAGGGGATGATTAAAGCATAGGAATTAAAAAATGGTTACCTGAGCCCAGAATAGACTTGAAGATTTAGAGATATCAAGAATTGACTGATACTCTTCAGGAGACTATTTATAATGTGCACACGTTCTATGGAAAATATGTGTCACAACGCATACTTCCTTCCCAGTTCACACTGTTCATGTATTTATTGATGGGTCAGAAGAAAGCATGCCTTTGACTGCTCCTCACTATAATGGTCTGAGAAGAAATATCCTGTACTCTCTGCACCTTATGGAAGAGAAACACAGGACAGCACCCGGCTGGGTAAGGCATATGGTCCAATGGGGCCTGATACTTATTCCCTTAGAGATCTCAGAACAAAATTTGGTTTGTAGTTCGTCAATTTTTGTTGAGCTCAGTTAAGCCAGATATTCAAAGTCTCTAGCAATGCTTTTCTCTGATATCAGAAGGCTATATCCGTGGTTCTTTTTCTGCTTCTATAATAGTAAATTTTCTGCTTCTGTAATAGTTAATGTCTATAGATCTGAATTTTAAACTTTTTGGGTCAGGAAACACAATTAACTTCTCCCCATGGTACCCAGAAAAGTGTTTCCACAAAGTAGGTTCCCAGCAAAAATTCATCTAATGGAAGCGCATGGATATTTTTAAATTTAATATGCTCTATTTCAACTTACACATGTCTTGATCCTTATTCTCTAAAATCATGATAAGTATCACAAATTTCCTTGCACTTAAAGATTCAGTGATGTCAAAATAATGTTCAATCCTGATGTCAAAAACAAAACCAAAAGGCCTCTTGAAAATGGAAAGACATAATCCCTGTAAGGGAAATTTATGACAATTTTTTTTTAATTTTATATAGCTGGGTTTACTTGGAACAGTCATGTTATAGAATTACTGAGTGACTTTCTTGCTTTAATTATACCTTTCTAAAGGAGGACATAATAGCAAGCAATGACATAGAGACCCAGTTCATGAAATTAATTCCATACGTGATTTTGTGTATGTCAGTGGGATGAGTTAAAACCAGACTGATTCTCACCCACGGCCCATCCGTGCTGAGTTCTCTACTTCTCATCATCATAAAGGAATCCAAGGGTACAAGGACAAGAATTAGAATAAAAATAGGACTAAACAGCTTTCTCCCACTCTTAAGTAAGAGAGCTTGCTTCGTGTCTGAGGAGCACAGCTAAGATTGGACTTTGGGTCAATGATATGCGAAGGGAAAGTTCTCAGGAGAAACCTGTGGGGACTGAGGGAATCAGTGGATGAGACAGGGCTCTGGACAGGGCTCTGGAAGGGAGGCCGCAAGCAGTTGGCTGCAGCCACACCCCGGGAGTGGTGATTCCAGATCCCCAGTCAGAACACCTTACCAAAAGAGGTCAACAGTGAATGGGGCAGTTTGGCGGGTAGGTAACCAGCACTCACAGCAGCTGGGGGTAGGTGCACCAGCCCAGTAGAGGGGACTGGAAGGGCATCGAAAGCACCAAGAGCATCTACATCGTAAGAAAACAAGGTGAGCGGTTCCTGAGGTAAGAGGTAAAGATTTGTTTGTTTGGAGACTGTAACTCTACAGAGTTGAGAAGTGTGCTAATGGCAGCACAGAATGTATGTTTATTTACTCATTAGGAAATCAAAGTGGAAACTGCTCAGATCTTGCCATCTTCTGAAGGTTAGTGTTTTAAATATTATCTATAATGTGACAATTATTTATCTGTTCACAAAAAATAGAAGAGATCAGATTAAATACACCCAGATGTGCTTGGCTTACACAAGGAGAGATAACCCTTGTCTTGCCAAGGGATCCTCTTTAGGAGCAAGGAAATAATAAAATGTAGAAGGACTCGGGTACCTAGGGCACACAGATAAGGAACAGCGCTGGTGCAGTGATGCATGGTGAAGGTTGAAGATGCTCAAAAGGAAGACGTGGAGGTAAAATGCCACAATTAGGTCAAGAATTTCAAAAGGAAGATGAATCTTACAAGTCTGAAGCTCCATGCTTTCTAACCCAATATGCAGAATAGAAAAAGGAATTCCCACTTCATGTCAGTTCTGTTGCCCTTCGTGTGTGTGATCTCAGGGGAAACTCACACATAATCCGAGAAAACTGCTTTGTCTTTAAAATGTATGAATGTTTTGAAGGAATATAAGGAGTTCAAACATATGTATTTAAAAAAGAAACCTATTTGCCCTGAATTTCAAGTGGAAAAGGAAATTTAGCATTTTATTAAATGCATATAAAACAAACATGCCAATTTTATCAAGGATTAAACGCATGGGTAGTTTAACATCCATTAACATGTTAATATGATGTTAGACTTTTCTCTCGTTGTATTAATTTCCTGGTATGCCTGCAGATCGCTAAGAAATCCTACCAAAAGGAAAATTAAACAGTGACTTTCAGCTAAATGATTTCAAAAGAAAAATGATAAAAATCATGTCAAATCATTTAGAGCATGAAATTACGTTCAACATGCACTGTTATAAAATGATTATGTGATGTTATGTGTGATCTCACAAAGTTAGTCTCATTAGCTTGCAAAAGGCTTCATGAAGACCGGAGAGGAGAAAAATGACATTAAAAAATAATTGACCGGGGTGTCTGGGTGGCTCAGTCGGTTAAGTGACCGCCTTCCTCTCAGGTCATGATCTCATGGCTTGTGAGTTCGAGCCCCGTGTCGGGCTCTGTGCCGACAGCTCAGAGCCTGGAGCCTGCTTCAGATTCTGTGTCTTCCTCTTTCTCTGCCCCTCCCCTGCTTGTGCTCTCTCTCTATCTCTCAATTAAAAATAAATAAACATTAAAAAAATAATAATCATTGACCTATTTATTTTTTACTGGTTTATACTAATTCTTTAAAATTTATTTATTTATTTCGAGAGAGAGAGACAGAGCACGTGAGCAGGGGAGGGGCAGAGAGAGAGACTAGAGAGAGATTCCCAAACAGTCACCATACTGTCAGTACAAAGCTCAAAGCAGGGATTGAACTCACAAATCACGAGATCATGATCTGAGCTGAAACCAAAAGTCGGACACTAAACTGACTGACCCACCCAGGTGTCCCCTGGTTTATCCTAATTCTGAAAGGATGAAGCAAACAAGGACTTAAACTATATCAGAGCAATGAAATTCAATAGCAGCATTTGCAAAATAGTAATATATATATATTATTACATATATATTATAAATAAGCATATATATTTATATATGTAAATATATATATATATTATTACATATATATATATATGCCTGCCTTTGTGTTATCTCTTTACTAATCTGAACTATGCCATGGTCATCTTACTGTATTGTTGGGATGGTAGTTGAGATGCAAGCCACTGTCACAGAGAGGGGAGGAGGTGCCACTGCTCTGGTCACTCGGAGCACCTGCAGGAAAAAATCACAACACCCCGCTGGTCAGAATAGCAAATATTCGAGATTGATGCATTCTACATTATATATTTCCATATACTCAATAATATCAAGAAAATCAGTTAGGTAAATTTTTACCTCACTTCTGACAAAGCCAGAGTTTTGCAAGTAAGTTAAATGGCTAAAATGGGACTCTGAAAGAGACCCATGTGTTTATCTTTGATTTCAGAAATGGTACAAAGCTTTGTTAATAAAAACATACAACCTTACAGAACTGTTATTTAATTCCATTATCCAAAGTGACCTATACTTATGAACCATACTCAGAATTGTGCAGAATTTGGATTGTCCACAGAGTTCTATTCATCATTATGCTTCAACCTATTTTCAAAGCATATTAATTTTCCATGATGCAAATAAAGTTTGCACGGGGTCTTTCTTTATAAATGCTCTTGGTCTGTGTGATAATTGGAAGTACCTTCACGGAGGTACCTCTAAATTGGTGAAATTGAAACGAAAACCCTTCCTATCAGACGAGAAAGATAAACATGAGCAATGGCTGTCTCAGACGCAGATCTCACAGTCCAATGTTTTTTACAATCAGGATTAGAATATGTACTTAAAGATTTTTGACGAATTGCTTTATTTGAAAACATTATATATCCTGAAGGTGCAAGTATGATAAATATTGACTATTAATATAATTGACTCCCAATTTTTATTTAAAATCTTGTACTTAAATTCAAACATCAGAGTTCATAGGTGACACTCCTAACATTAACTAACGTGTTGAAAAAAGCAATTATGTTTTCCTTTTTTATCACTCTAAAGCTTCATTGCTTTCCTGATGCTAAGTGGATCACAGGCTTTTCTCCAAATTACACGAAGATAGTTTTTCTACTTTTTAAATCTTAAGGATTTCATACTTTGTTTGAGCTAATTTTTCTTTTGATGTTTTTCTGCATTTGTCCCTTATGAGACAATATTGTAATGCATAAGCATATTACTTTAAAATGTATATACATTCTGAACAGAATAAAATGATATTTCAAATTCTGTGTCAGATCTAAAGTAGTTTTTTTCAGTGATATTCAAAGATTTAAATGTATACACAAAAGACAGATACAAAGTTAATGATCTATGCTTTCACCTCAAGAAGTTAGATATGAAAGAGAAAACAAATCAAAGTAAATAGAAGACAGAACATAACAAAATTAATGTGGAAAATAATAAGATTGAAACAAAAGAATTGACAAAATTAACCAAGACAAAAATGTGCCCTTCAGAAAGATTAATAAAACCCGTAGCAAAAGTGATGTAGCAAAAGAGTGAAAAAATACAAGTTACTATTATCAGGAACAAAAGAGGTAGGATTATTGCGAGTCACCAAATGTTAAAAGGAAAAAAATCCTACTTGAACTAAGAAGCAAATTAGATCTATGATGCAGAATATATAAATGTATGTCTTTGTGTTAGTAACAATACCTGAACACTAAATTTTTTTAAATGCCATTTATAATAGAATAAAAAATGCTTAGAAATAAATTTAATGAAAGATATGCTAGAGTCTCCCACTGAAAATACTAAAATGTTGCTGAGAAAAATTAAAACATTGATAAATGGAAAATTATATCATGTTCATGGGCTGAAAGATTTAAAATTGTTAATATGTTAATTCTCCAAATTATCTATAAACCCCGCTTAGTCCCATTCAGAATTGTAATTGGATTTTATAGAAATTGACATGCCATTTCTAAAATATATGCAGGAATGCCAAGGGTCGAGAATAGCTAAATAATCATGAATAATTGCAAAATTGGAGAACCTATCCTAGGAGATTAACACTGCGATTATGGTGGAAGGGTAAACACAAACATTAATAGAAATAAGAAAGTAATTTCTTGATTCTAATCTCCTAGCTGAGACACAAAATAGTAATTAGTATAAGATGGACTCTAAACATATAAGCCGATGTCGTAAAGCTTCCAGGAACATGCAGGGGAATCTCTTTGCAACCTTGGGGTAGGCCAGTGTTTCTTAGAGAAGATACAGAAAACAATAACCACATGCAATAAGGGCAATGACAAAACGGTGAATTAGAGCTTGTCAAAATTAAAAGCTTCTGCAAACCTAAGACATCTTTCGGTAAAACATAGTTATCCATAGACTGAGAGAAAAGTGTTGTAATACATAAAGCTGACAAAGATTATGTACAGAATATTTTCTTAAACTCCTGCACTATGATAATATAAAGGCATACCAAGAGAAAAATGGGCAAACTTTGAGCAGACACATTACAAAATAAGATACGCAGATCTCTAGTAATATATGCAAATGATACATGATAAGGAGCTAATCGTAATTAGTCTCCGGGGAAATGCAAACTACAACTGCAATAAGACACCACTATACACTCAATACAACAGCTTTAAAAAAAAAATCTTCAACCGTAAAGTATTGGAATAAATGTAGAGCAGTCAGAGATTTTTAAATTAACGGGATTTAAAATATACTTTTTGCCAGTTAGCAAGTTAATTATGCATCTACCTGATGACTCAGCAACTCCACTCCTAAGTACTTTTGGTAGTGACATAAAATTGGAAGACTTCCAAAAGCTTTGAACAAGAAGTTCATTGAAGCTTTATTTATAATGGCCTCTTATCTATCGATAGGAGAATGATTAGCAAACTTTATTCTATTTACCTAATGGAATCTTAGAACAATGCAAATGAAAAGATGACTGAAATTTAAAACATGCATGATTTTTCATGGTGAGAGAAATTAGACATAAGAGAGGAAATACAGGAAGATTGCATTCTAAGAAAATTCTAGAAGAAAAAGAATAGATAAGGATAAGAAATTAAATTAACAGTTGTTTCTTGGTGTGTTATTTATTGGGAAGGGCCACAGAGGGTCCCATCTCTGATTTAAAGACATGCAGATTAATTAATCCAATTGCCAATTTAAGACTTCAGCATTTCATTGCATGCAAATTACGCCTCAGTTAAAAGATATATTCTTCCTTGATTTTTAGCAAAAATGTTACAGATATTTTACTTCTTAATGTACAAATTAATACAGACATTTTGAAATAACTCTTATGAAAATTATTCCATTTCCATGTAAACTGGGCTTCCTTCAGTGACAAGTGTAAACTCTTGGTTAGCAAGTCCAGGGGCCAAATAGGATTATATCATTTTCTAGTTAGAGAAAATACATCAATCAGATATGATGAATGAAATATAATAGAGATACACAATGTACATAATTGATAGAATACTATTTTTAAGATAAGTAATGTGTCTCCAGTTACAGGCTAGATAGAAAATAGCTGTAAATGTGCTGAATACACTCTGAAACAAAAATAACATCTGTTCCCTTTGCATAAGCATTCATAGAATGCTTCGGGATATAAAAATATTTGTATTCAGGCAGAAATCCCAACTTTAAAAAAATTACCAATTACGGTCTGGAAATAATGGTTTCGAAAATAAATATGATGACGCAAGCATTTTACCTACTCTTCATAAATGCTTACATGCGCAGTCTTCGTTCAGTGGGAGTTTGAGGAAAGCAGGTGCCCTTTTTAGAAATGACACCGTCAGGGTCACTTCTTCTCCAGCATTCCGAAGAACCTGAACCTACAGTAAAACAGAGTGAAAACGATGTCGTCATCAGTATGTTCACAAAATATCCTCTCTGCTAGCAAGACCTTGAGATGATTGGATGTCTTTTCATCTTTCTTTTTTTCCCTAGTGGCAAGACACATTTTATTAAAGACAGGGGGAATGAATCACGTAACATTGTAGGATTACAGCCGTCAGTTCCTCTTTCTCTTCCCACCATTTGGTGGTCCCCCGTTCAGTCACAATATCATCATCTTCCATTCATAATCATAGATATCTCTTAAATGTATGGTCTGTATTCGGCGATATGAGAGATTATGACTTCTTTAGGAAGATTTGGTGCTCAAGCTTCTATGTCATTAATTTAGTAAATATTTACTGAACTTCTATTATGTGCCACTTGGAGACATAAAAATAAATGACCCTGAAGATGTTGATGAAACAGCTCATTAAACAAAACCGTCCTGATTTCCTCAAGCACTTTTGCAAAACAACAACAACAAAATGCAAAAAAAAAAAAAAAAACAAACAAAAAAAAACCCAAAAAACAAAGATCAACTGGTTTGATTCAATAATAATAAATATAACTTTAATTTTTAATTAATGGAAGTCTATGTTATGTCATGGATCACTGGACATAATACTGTGAAGATATCAATACTCTCCTATTTTTCTACAGATGCAAGACAACCCCATTCAAGGTCCCAATGTTTGTAGGGTTTTTTATTCAACTTTTGGCTTAGTGGAACTTATGAACTTGCTTTACATTTTGCATTGGTGCTTAACATTGTATTGAGAGTTTGTGAGTCAGTGAAATATATGGGATGGTGGAATGCAATAGGTCAATACTTATATTCCATAGTCAGTGTACAACAAATAATATCTACTGTTAAAAAATTTAAAAACCATATGAGCACCTTAAGGGTAAATATGAGAATAAACAGGTATGAATTAGATACGGTTGTTGCAGAAATCAGCAGTGAGGAAAGTAGTTACATGTGTACTTCAATCTTAAAGTTTTTGTTCAAATGTAATTGAGAACAATTAGAAAAAAATAGTTTTCAATTGTAAAATCTTACCCTAGAGAGATAGTTTTGTTTCTAATAAAAGATCAAATATGGATATCTTTTGGGGCAATCACAAGTTCAAGTCCTTGGCACATACATGTTTCTTTCTTTCTCTCTCTTTTTTTTAATGTTTATTCATTTTCCAGAGTGAGAGAGACAGAATGTGAGCAGGGGAGGGGCAGAGAGAAGGGGAGACACAGAATCCAAATCAGGCTCCAGGCTCTGAGCTGTCAGCACAGAGCCTGATGTGAGGCTTGAACTCACGGACTGAAAGATCATGACCTGAGCTAAGTCGGACGCTTAACCGACTGAGCAACCCAGGCCCCCCATATGCATTTCTTAATAACTGCAAGAATATTCATTTTTTTTCAGTGACAGGATTGAGATAATGTTTTCTAAATTCTTCTCAGTTTTTGCAAATATTTTTTATCAGCCTGGTACTGTCAGGTGGGGAAATACAGGTTCTACAGTACGAGTAATGACAGATGACAACTTCCTGCAAAACCGGAAATCTGCACCCATACGCCCAGTTGTTGTTTTCATTCTCACTCGCATTCATGATGCAAATCAAATGTGCATTTCGATCAGATAGTGTATTAGCACGACTATTCTATCATGCTGCCTTGGGTACGCACATGACCGAAGGGCGAGAGGCTGGTGAAGCACAGTGATTGATAAGAACAAATGCGGGGCGGGAATTAAAATAGGTATTTACAGGTTTGTTCTATTAAAGCATGGCAAACCTCACAGCTCATTTTATGAACTGAATGTGTTTGAGTGCCACTCACCGGTTAGAAGGGAAACTTCATAAAATCATTTGTCTTCACCTTTTTCTCCTTCCTCTTAGAGGCTATTCTATCTAATATGAGACTTTAAAGAGGAATTTATCTATCTGTCACTGCCTTGGTATCTGAAGTTAATTTTGCCCACAGCTGGGAATTGGTTTATATATTCTGTTTTTTAAAGACTATTTTTATAGAGTAGTTTTAGGTTGGCAGAAACATTGTAGGGAAGGCACAGAGGTTTCCCGTATCTTTCCTGCCTCCACACGTCCACAGCCTTCCCGTCATCAGTGACCTCCAGCAGAGGGTACATTTGTTACAAACAATGACCTGACATTGACACATTGTTATCACGCCTAGTCTTTTATACCTCTTGGTATTGTACATTCTGTGGGTTTGGACAAATATATAATGACATGTATTCGCCACTACTGTGTAATACAGAATATTCTAACTGCCCTAAAAATTGGCTGTGTTCTGCCTATTCATCCCTGTCCCCCGCCCCAAATTTGGGGATTTTTTTTAATGCTGATTTCTTTTTCAGAGGAGGGGGGAGGGGCAGAGAGAGAGGCAGACACAGAATCCAAAGCAGGCTCCAGGCTCCGAGCTGTCCGTGCAGAACTGGATGTGAGGCTTGAACTCACAAGCCACGAGATCATGACCTGAGCCGAAGTCGGTCACTAACCGAATGAGCCACCCAGGCGCTCCGGGGATTGTCTTCAACTGATGCAAAGAGGGACTCTGCTTTGCCTGGACATACTTTAAGCACACATCAGGACACACACACACACACACACACACACACACACACATAGAGACACACACACCACACACACATATACACATACATACACACACCACACACATCTTCAGTGGCAACGAAGGCAGTAAGACAGTCTGTGAGGGTCACAGCCACTACCCTCGCAGATGTCAGAACAACCAAATAAGAGTTCCGTCTCCAGACAGCAAGATAAGTATTGCTGTGCACCGATGACAGTGATGGAAAACAGTTACCTACCATTTCACATTAACATTTGACTCATCTCTCTTGACGTATTGTTAAGTGCAGTAAATCATTTCTTAAAGCCCTGACTCCTGGCTGAAAAGGAAATTAAATGCGACTTTGAGGAATGATGTTAAACAGCTTGCCTCACAGACGACACAACCAGGCTAACGCTAGAGACAATCACATGCTTTGCTGTTCATGTTGACAAAGTAATTACATGTCAACAAGGAATAAACAAATCACTTTTTTATTATACATGCTATTATGTAATCACTTTTTGTTTATGTTAATTGTGGGGGAAAAGAACTTGACTTATTATGCATATTATACAGTAAGATCTTGAGAGGAAATTGTGATTTAATGGCTTTTCTAAATGGGGTCAGAGGGTCCTCGGGCCCTGTGCACCTGTCTTCACATTCAGGTTTGAAAGGAGTTTGCAGAATGACTGGCAAGAGAGCAGATGACCTGCTCTGTGGTATGAGTGCAGGTGCATACATTAACACCTGCAGATTACACCTGGGCTCACAGCGGCTGCCCAGTGTCAGGGCTGGAGATAGATCCTTCTGAAGAGAGACGCATTTGGCCAAGGAAGGAGTCTACAATAGTCCATGAGAACTGGTGCCGTTGGGTCGGTAGGAAATCAAGGGTAACAGCAGAGATGATCCAACTGGAAACTAAGGTATGAACTGTAGCCAGGAAGATCATACCAATCCCCACTGGAAGCGGTGGGAGAACCAGATGTGAGAAATCAACCATAATTTAGAATTTGGGGAAAGCAATGTAAAAGAAGAAAGGGATTTGGGGTGATTTAAAAATAACATCTTTAACCTTGAATTGCTGTGGCAGGGGGAATACAGAACAGTGCTGGGAGACTGGGAGTAGGCGGAATAGGGGATGGAGATCAGAAGTAGCACGGACAAAGCAGTTCAAGAAAGGCAACACGACATTCCTGAGGCTGCATTCACTCATTTCTTCTTCTTCTCTGCACCTTAATTTGTGAACACAGTCCGGATATATAGAGGAATACAACAAGAGCCTTTCCACAAGCTTTTCTAGTCCAAGCTTTAAGTCATTTTAAATGAAAAGTCACAGCAAAAATATATATTTGGTTATATGTTTTAAAAAGAACCATTCAAATTTTAATATTTCTGACTTCCTATAGTTTCAGCCTAAAAATAGTGTTCAAGTATGCAGTAATTTTTGGATTCTGGCAAATATTACGATCAAGAATAAAATTTGAATCAATATGAAATACAAGCTCTAATAATCAAGATATAATAAAAATATCAATGAATTTTTGCCGGGGTCCTTGTTCCGGTGAATCTAGGGGTCCATGAAGGACGGACGGTCAGGTGAAATGAAGTGAGAGAGCCACGAGTGAGATGGAATCTGATGACCAAGCAGGCAGCCCTGGAAATTCTGGCATCTCTGACCTGCTAGTCTCAGTGTCTTTATTTTTAAAGGTAGCGAGTGACAATACCTCTGTCACAAGGCATCATTTACAATTTTTCTTAGGGTGACATATTTGCGAATCCCTCCGACTTAGATTAGGCAATAACTGTTTTTATGACTTTGTTCCAAAGTTACACATTGTTTTTTAGGCAGAGCAGAGGAAATAACAAGATAAAGTTTTTAGGAAGAGAGCAGGATTGTCGCAGCCCTTGGTAAACAGAGGGCGCATACATTGTTGCCTTAAGACCCATGTTAATCATCTATAGATAGATTAGGAGACATTCTATCCATAATCTTTAACCATGATGGAGGAAGTAGAGACAAGATCTCTAAGTTCTTTTCCTTTATGAGTGAGTGAGTCTATATCGTAAGGGCTCATGTTTATCTGTTCTTTATACAAACAGCAGTTTCTGTAAAAGTATTTTGTTATTGCGTTTTTATTATAAAGGAGGGTGGGGAAGGGAATAGCAAAAGGATTCGTGAAACGTTAACCTCAGGAAGGTACTCAATGTTTGTTGTTGATCAGTGAAGATGTGTGTAGCTACTTTTATTTGGCTATCATTTGTACCTTATCTGTAAACAGTGCCCCTAACTTCTGGGCTAGGCCAGCCTCCGGAGAAGGTCCCAAGTCTCTTTACAATCTCTCCTATCAGTCTGTTAACCAAATACCGAGAGAAGCTTTACGGAGATGTGCCTTGAGGTTTTATGGTGGGGCTGAGGGGACGATTAACACAATGCGATACCTGCAGGGAAAATCTAGTTTGGCTCAAGGAGTCTTGGGGCCTAATGTCTGCTAATTTCTAGCCAACTCATAACTGCTATTCTATATGATCAATTTGTGAAACCTATCCCCAAGAGGCAACTTTGAGGTTACTTCTGACCAGGTTACTCTCATTCAGATTTTATCCATCAAGACCAGGTCCCCTTTTCCATGTGCCATAAACCCAAAGAGCATTATATCCTTTAGGCCAATGAAAGCAGCTCCAAGAAATCCAGGCCTGAAAGATTATTTAGAAGGAGGTAAGATTAGGCTTCAGTTTGGCTGGCAGGAGCTTTGCTTCAACCTTTTCCACACAGAGAGGGGTCTTAACCTGCGAGCCCAAAACGGCTCCCAACAAATTTTCATATGCAAAAACCCGTTTACTTTCGTGAGGCAAAAATGTTGAAACATTTGAGCAAATTTTCCGGGATCATTTAAAGCTACAACTAAAAATAATTCCATCACTTTCAAAGAGTCCATTGAAACAAGGTTCTATGTAACAAAAGTGGGTGAAAAGTCAAATGAGAGATGAACAGAACTGCAATGTAACAAGCAGAATACATTGTGAACTAGTTCACGTGGCTAGGGAAACGCTATTACAGCATTTATTTTAATTCCAAGATGCTTTCCTCAATAATTCAAGCAATATTTTACTTTGTCTCCTTACTGTTATATGGCCAATTGACTCGTTTACGTTCTATTAAGCAGACTTAATTAAATTTTAAAATTTGGAAAAACTTTACTTCGCAAAAGGCATCAGGAACAGATAAGTTCAAAACTCAGTTTTATCTAATTCATAAAGAAAAAATTATTCCAGCATGAAATTATTCCAGCATGGAATTATGGAAATCTCTTCCATTCTTGTTACTAAATCAAACTAAAATGAGAATAAATAATAAAGGCTGGCATAAATCATATGAAGAAACAAAAGACCACCATTAATATAACCATAGATGTAACAATTTAAAGACACTCTTCATGTATAGAATCCTACAAGGGACAAATGAAATTATACTATGACCAACCAGACTGTATTTCAAAAGAGCAAACTTGGATAAATATCAAGAAATTATATCGATGTAATTAATTTCATCAACAAGTTGAATACACATAACCTGTTAATATTATCAACAATAGGTAGGTTGTGGGAGGGATTTTATCCTCTCCATCAGCAGCTGAAGGACATTTGGTCAAAATGAGCTATAATTTCTAATAAAAATTCCAAGAAAAATAGGAATAGGAGAAAATCTCATGATGTTTCTTGAGTATTCCTGGCTGTTCCCTGAGCCTACTGGAGTCACTCCATAAATAATCACATGACTATCATCCTTACCTCCTCTGCTCTTACTTCGAAAATCATGTCAATAAGTCTTATCTTCATCAACCTATTTAAAGCTATTGTTCTCCACATACCTCTGTCCTCATCTCCTCTGTCCTATTTGTCATTTTCCATACCTACTAGCACATTCCTACCCACCCCACAGTGTGCTGACATATTCTGTCTAATATTCTTCTATCTCCACACCATGAAAACGTGTACCCCGCAAGGACAGCAGGCAGTATCTTGTTCGTTTTGGTTGCAATTTTATAAGTAACTCCTAGACAGGGCCACTGTTCATTTGACCCTTGACATTATCCTTTTGCATAATTTCAAAAGGAAACTTCAAAGATTTATTTATTTGCTAAGACCAGCCAATAGGCGGGCGCAGTTTTCAAATTCATCATTTCATTCTTGTGCTGGACAAAAGCACTGCGAATAGTAAGCTTGAGTATTGCATCTCATTAGATATAGACACAAAATTAGGTGCACAGGGGAAAAGCTGCCTGCGTGATAGCTGGGGCGCCACCCATCCTTTCCTGACCACCGCTGTCATTCTTGATTAGCCGATACACATGTGGATGGTCCTTTAAATACTACACTTTCGGAGATGATAGTGCAGCCTAATGCAACACTGTGAAAATATAATTCAGTGTGACAATATTGTCTCTACAGATATTGGGCCACGTTATCTAACTGAAAAATTCTTTGGATTTGTTAATTTCTTTCTACTAAGTCTTAACATGCAGTTGTATGTGTAATAATCCACAGTTAAGTAAATGAATACCATGCCACCAAGCATGAAAGCTATAATGCTTAGTTTGTTTATAAAACAAAGCCTGTGAGGTAAACAAGACAAAAGTCAACGCCTTTTACTTTACAAACGAGAAGTTGAAAGCATTTCGGAATTATACAGCAGCTAAAAATGACAGACAAGTAAAATGGCATGTATAAGCGAGTTCTCCATTTTTTCCACTGGGCCTTTTTCCAAAGAGGTTAATGACAAATCTTAAATAATGATTTAAAAAGCATATATGAGTCTATAGTGATTTTGAGATGATAACCACCACCTCTCAGCTTTCACATAGCCCTATGTACAGAGTCATGTGACACCCTACCACCTCACTGCCCTTCTTCTGAGACGGAGATAGAAAACGTGGTCCCAGGGCACCTGGGTGGCTCAGTCGGTTGAGCGTCTGGCTTCAGCACAGGTCCTGATCTCACCATTCCTGAGTTCAAGCCCCGAGTTGGGCTCTGTGCTGATGGCTCAGAGCCTGGAGCCTGTTTCAGATTCTATGTATCCCTCTCTCTGCCCCTCCCCTGCTCATGCTCTGTCTGTCTGTCTGTCTCTCTCTCTCTCAAAAATAAATAAACACCAAAAAAATTAAAAAAAAAAAAAACGTGGTCCCATCAGGTACCAGAAAACAGGGTAGTATGGAGAAAGTACCTTCTCTGTAAATTGGTAAGACTGCATTTGGGTCAATTACTGACTTTGCGTATGTTCCTTTTGGGATTGATGAGTATGGAGTTTAAAATCAATGCAACGGACATACTACGGTCAAGTGTCTACCATATTCAAAACACCGTGCTTTGTAATACAGAATCTGCAGTGTTAGGATGAGGACAATAAAGCCCTTTAGTTCTATAGATTATCAAATCAGTGAGCAGACAAGTGTTCGCGATAAAGTAAAAGGAAAAAAAAAAGCTATAAGAAAGGATTTTAAAAGTAAATGCCATATATAAATTACTCAGACCCAAATCTACTCAGCTTGCTAGACATCACAGGGTTTTTGTCTAGTCACTCCGCTAATAATATGGATAGCATCGAAGTTCTGCATACTCTTCTCATTGCTTAGCATGACAAGAACAAACAAAAACCGGGGCAATGCTTGCCCTCACGATGAGAAGGTCTCAGATGTTCTGCCATCAGTCTCTCACTGGTCGTACCTCAGAGATCATGAGTGATTTTGTCAAATGAGCAAGGGTTCAATTACCAAACCAAATGTAATCAACTGTTTACTGAGGCCTCAAAACATTTAAATCAGACCTTTATGTTTGAATGGTTCCTCATATTCCTTCAGCGACGGAAAGTATAGTTATAAAACCCAGTCACTGCACGTGAATAAAGTATATTCAGTTCAAATCTTGAGGGAAGGGAAAGAAAAGACATCTTTAACAGGCTGACAATATTGTAACTTATTTCTTATACTTGGTTATAATATCCCAGATGGAAGAGTGACATACAGAACCTCTCCATACTTATCTAAGAAAGTCCAGAGTGTTTAAAACAAAGTTTCACGAAGATGAAAATATTTGTTAATCATATTGAATTGAAATATCCAGTGCACATAATTATTCTAAATTCGTATTAAAACCACAGCTCCCTGAATGTTTAGTTTGTCAACAGGGTTCCAGATTTAAGTCAAATGCTTGAAGGAAGAGGGAAATTATAACACTTTTCCATATTTTTATAGAATTCTGCATAAGATTATCTCATACAAAATGAATTGTTGAAGTCTGAAAAACAAAGCGAAATGTTATCCCACCCACATCAGATTTGCAGCTGCAGCACACAGTTGCTAAATATTTGTTTACGCTTATTATCGCAACATGTTTGCACAACATAGAACGAAGAAGTAAATATTTTACAAGTGTTTCCTGCTGCACACTGTCATTTCAGTCTCTTGCCTGACTCATTTAGATATGTTATTCTAAATTTTAAATGCCACCCCCCCCATGATGCACACTGACTACAGTATAAACACTCTGATACCATTACGAGCATTGTTGGGGCCACCAGGGTACACGGTGCTGGATTTCCTTGGTAACCGAAGTTTGCACGGGGAGAAACACAGCTGTATGCTATGGGAAACCGGAGGTTTCTCTGGGTGTTGGTAATTTCAAATATTTGCAAATGGCTGTGCGTGTCTCAAATATAATATACTCAATAAGTAGGGGAAATAATTTGCACTATATGTTGTTAAGGACATGAAGAAAAAAATACATCCGTTCTGTTGCTAAATGACTACTTCAAATTTCAGCCTTCAGAGAACTCTCTCAGGCACAAAAACTGTTGGAGATACTACAGTTGTAAAAGCCATTACGATATTTATCAAACTGTGTCCATGTAGTGTATGAGCCGATGCACTTAACCTGGAAGCCGTGCCTGTTCCTGCCTTACTTACATGGATGTTACTGAGAGGATATAAGAATGACTCTTAGCAAAATTATAAACTTACCGCCTTTCTATTTTGTCACCTCGAACTTGTCTCTAGTCTACTTTTCTACTTCGAACCCTACTTCTTTTCCAACAGAGTCCCTAAGGACACTCCTGCCACCTGGTACCTGAATGACAAAACCACGGAACCAACTCTGGGAAATCTCTGCATTCACGCACGCACTCAGCGGCTGCCTCAAACCGCGTGAGTCCCGGTCTCGATCCAAAGGAAGGACCAGGAAAGGGGCATCAATGACAATTTGTTAAATGTAGATTCGGCCCCTCAAGTTCTGAAACCTGCATTTTGTCAGAGGCCATCTGGAACCATTGGGTGGCCTCAAAGAAATGGCTTACCAACGAGGAATTTAAGCTTTATCTGTTTAAATGAATTGGAGTAAATTAATGCCAATTTCAAGAATCTATAGGCTATTCATGTGAGACATAAAACTGAAATGCTTTATGTTGCTTTAAGAGATTTTAAGAATGGATGTTCATTGAGGTTATATGAGCTCACAAAGAGTACCTTCAGATGAAACAGCATTAGAGAACACTACTGATTATAATTTTCACAAACATTTCCTTTGAGAAACAGGTGGTAGGTAGGTGAGAATGAGGGAAGCTGGGCTCCCTTCCCAGCTGGAGTATTAAACATACTAGAGCCATATGTCTTTTGAAATTCCCTTATTCACATTCCACCTGCTTTAGTTATATGTGGAGTCCTGAGTAGGATAAGGGTTCATATTTGTCAGTAATAAGAGGAAGGAAAAAGTCGCCCTGTCTCCATAGCAACCTGGGACAGCAGTACCCCCAGACAGAGCTGCTCCACAGCTACAACCCGTGAGAGCGAGGAAGGAGCCCGGGAAAGACACGTTGACAGATTGATTGGGGCCACAATTTGTCAGATCACTGGACTGGGAAATCGCTACAACAACACTGCTGACTCCGTTCCTATCTGAGCTTCATAAACTGGAGACTCGGTAAATATATGTGTAACACAGGGCACGCAGGGCCGAAAACTCCAGGACCGCACTGATTCTGCTCACCGCTGGAACTAGCCATCTCCCTTTCGTTACTGCACAGAAATCGAGGAACGAATTACAGCAACAAATATGCATTGGAAAGGAGACCATTAAGAATAATAAAGTGTCCCTTCTCTTTGATACTGCTTTGTGAAAGAAACTCAATAGGAATTCTTAGACATTTTCTAAACCAATCATTGCACTTTCTTTGATGTAACTAGGAGATGTACATAATCTTGTTCCAATTGTTGGTAAGGAAAAACTCTCAGAAAGATACTATGATTTCTTTCATGCAGTCCAGAGTAACAAAGTAGAAAACGAAGCGCAGGTGTCAGGTGTCCTGTATTAAATCTCAATGGCTTTTAACATAGTATACTTTTTGAATTTCATTGGATGTGGTTATAATTATTTGCTACCCAATAAGCATAATACTTCACATTCCTTGAATAAATGAAGCATGGATAATTATAGGAAAAGAGTGTAAACATTTCCCAATAAAGCACGTTACAAATCGTCTACCGCTAGCATCTCATAATACCTTGTATGTTATATATAACACCTTATATTGTCTGTTGTGTATATACCATATGTTATATGTTGTATATTATACCTTATACTGTATATCATATATAATATATTACATAGTATGTTGTATATAATACCATATGTTGTATATAATATGTTACACTGTATGTTGTATATAATAACTTATATTGTATGCTTTCTAACTATTACTGCTTTGGTTTGTGGGGGCTATCTCATCTTAAACTACAAACCATTTACAAGGAGAAACAGAGTTTCTAGTATGATTTTTTTTATCTAGGATTTTTATCTTATGTGTATATTAGATTTTCAATACAATTAGTATTTAATAAAAATAATAACAGTTATTTGTCTCTCACCTAATATTAGATACAATTTTTGTCTCTCACATAAATTGTCTCTCATATAAAAATAGTTTTTTGTCTCTCACATAATATTAGAACTACATCACTCTCAAAACAACTGTGTATTCTCCCATGTTCATAATTTTTTTTTATTTTTTCAATGAAATATTTTATATTGTTAAATATAGGCTGATTTATGTCATGAAAGTAAAAATATTTTTCTAATCTTTATTAGATCATATAAAGTATCCTATAACTGATCATCAAAATATAATTTTGTAAAGAATGTAAAATGCCTTTGACTAAGCCTTCAACATCAAGTCAGTGTGAAAAGACCACTGTTGAGATTATCAACATTTTCTAGAACTGTGCTGTCAACGTTTTTCACACTAAAAGAGTATAACTCATCTAATTATTTTAGTGCTAACAGGCAGTTTGTTTCCATTTATTTTCTTAATTTTTTTTGTGATGCTATATGGCAGGAACATAACTTCCCAGAGCAGCTTTCCAGGTAAATAGTAAATAATTTTAAGTAAACCAAGCATACGGGTCCAACTACTGAAATGGAATTAGACGTTTTTCTCTCGTATATTTCGAGATATCTCAAGTTGGCGAAGTGAAAGTGGCTGTCCATAGGGTCCAGGGGCACTACATGCACCCGACCAAAGGATGGCCTGAAAGTTAATTTGTTCATGTTGAAGAAGATCTCAAAGAAGAAGAAAACAATAACAATTCCCAAAGCTATGATCAGAGTGAGTGTAAGAGTGTGTGTGTGTGTGTGTGTGTGTGTGGTGAGGAGAAGGAGAAGTAGAAAGAGTGACTTACTAAAGAATGCTATCTTGAAGAATTTGTGTTGTTAAGTCTTCTGTGTTAAAAAAAAAAAATTATGAGTATTGGATTTCAAGACATTCGACATGTAGTTCCAGCCAGAAGTGTTCTTTCCTCAGTTAGATTAAGGTTTTATTATTTTTTTCATCTCCATAATTAGTTATCTATTTTTATAACCTTTCTCATCCAATTTATTATCCTATTCTAAAACCTTTGTTGAAACTTCTACAATGAAAAATACAACCGCATTCATTAAGAGCCCAGGAAATCTTGAAACATAGATAAATATCTGTAATTGTCAGGATCTAGTCAATAGAAACTAATTTAGGCATTTCGAAGAAGGGAAGTTAATCAAGGATTAGGGGGAAAATCTCGACAGAGAAATGAGGCAACGCATAGACCAGGTTTTGCAGAAACCCATGGCCAGCCTGACACTGGGAACAAGTAGGTTAATGTTTGTTGGGCCCAGGAGCCACACCAGTACAAGCCCCGAGAATGGGGTCTCTGTGAAAACAGAGGAAGGGACTCTCCATGAGTCACAATCAAGCTGGGATGTACAAATCTTATGACCCACGAAACCAAATTCTCTACAGATGTTTGCTAACTGAATCAACGGGGACATTTAGAAGGTGGAGGAAAGTTGAATAGAAACAAACAAACAAATGAACAAAGAATCCCCCCCTCCATTGAGGAAATAAGTAGAAGACCAGCATGAAGAAATCCATCACAAATGCTGCAGAAGAAAAATCATTTTTCTATTAACACAGCAAACTTCAGATTCAGAGCACTTAAAAACACTGTCAGCAGTTGGCATTAAGTGAGATTCATACTCAGGACAGAACGCTGAATCAAGAGTTCCTTAATACCCAAGCTCTACAACTCTCCTTAATACCCAGCTCTCCTGAATGAAAAACAAACAAGCAAACAAACAAACCCCCAAAAACCAAAAATCCAAAACAGCTAAAATTTTTGATTCCCATTACATTTTGAGAAGAAATTATTATAACAAAATCAACTCCAACCTATTTAATCAAAATGGCACGTCCTTGTTAAAATTTGCACTCTGAAGCTAGAGCCCATTAGTTTGAATTCTATTGCCATAATTTGCCAACTGTATAACCCTGGGCAACCGATTCAACTTCTCTGTGATACATATTTCTCATCTGTGAAATAATGGTAGTAGTCATATCTATCTAACAAGTTTTTGAAGATTAAGTGTTTTCGTACCAACAAACTGCTTAGACAAGAGGTTGGCACCACATCTACCTAATAAAATGTGAGCTCACATTACTAGAAAACTATTTAGATTAAATGAAATAAGAATTTCACACAAAATGCTTTATTATAGAACTTATATTCATTTCTATAATGTGAATGATTAAAAATTGTATTCAATAAATATGGGGGAGGGATTTAGTACAGACTCAGAAGTACATCCGACTATACACATCCATACACTTTCTTGCCTGAAAAGCCACAAGACAAACTCCAGGAAGTCTTCAACATATAAATAGCGTAGCTGTTTGAAATAGGATGAATCCCGAAGAAAACCAAACATAGTGTCAGCCATATAGACGCACTGCTACACTCTGAGGTGAACACGGAAGGCAAATTTGAAAATACACTTTCAATGGGTACACTTTCAGTTTACATTTTACGGACATCCTGAAATTGGAAAAATAAACACAAGCAAACAAAACAAAAACCACCAAAATGGTGATTAGGAAGTTGCTTCAGTAGTTAGAAGAGTGAAATGGCTGATAGCAACCATCCCATTTCTGAGACAGAGAAGAACTTTAAATTAAGTCTTATCAGATTTTACACATCATTTAGAAATTTATAATTGGAACCCAGAAACAGGAATCCAAAAACCTGTAATTAAACAATGGTACCAGATTAAATCCCAAAGCAATCAAATGTGTTATGAATGACTTAGAGGACAAAGCATTTTTCAGAGGGATATTTTCAAAATGGTAGGTGGAGATCCAGATTTTGTTGATTCACCTGTAATCCCATGGTTCTTTGTGGGAAAAGCAAAGATGTGTTTTAAAACCTACAGTCCGAGGGCTGATGTATACAACTTCCTTTCTTAAGTTGGCAAAAGAACTATTATGACAGACAATTGAATAAAAATCTATGGGAATAATCTGAAATGAGTGAGAAAAGAAGAAACAAGATCCACAAGATAGGAGGAAAACCACTTCTTAGTGGGATGGCCTACTTTGAGGTGGAGACGGCATTTCAATATTTCATTCACTGTCTATTTATTGATCGCTGGCATTGTGTCAGTACACAAAGTATTGAATAAAAGAGAAACAATCCTCACTCCCAAGGAGTTGACATTCTGGATAGGAGAGTGAAAAAATAAAACCCCGTCAAAGAAAAGAAAAAATATTAAAGGTCATTGTATCATTGGATTTAGTTGTTTTTTTTTTTCTAAATAAACTTTTTATGTAAGAACAATTTTTGATTTATGGAAAGTTGAAAAGAGCATTCCTATATAGCCCACACCCAGTTTCCCCTACTATCAACATTTTACATAGTTCATTCCGCAGAGGTCATGGACCAATATTGATACATTCTTATTAACTAATTTGGCATTTTGCCACTTTAGTGTTGCCATTCAAGTGACTATATCATCTGGACAGACAAATGGATAATGGGGGAAGGCAGTGAACTATGCAAACAGAGGAAGTACGTAGGCCTAGAATTGCCAAAGCTGCTAGTCTTGTCAGGAAAAGAAAACAATTCTGAACTTTTATGTGATCTCTTGATTTTCTTTAAAAATTTTAATTGTGGTAAAATACACATCAAATTTGATGTGTTAACTATTTATAAGTGCGCAGTTTAGTAGTTTTAAACACAGTTACATTGTTGTGCACAAATCTCCAGATCTTTGTCATCTTGTAAAAGTGAAGCTCTATAACCATTAAAAAATACGTCATTTCCAGTCCCCGACAGTCCCTGGCAACTACCATTGTACTCTCTGTTTCTCTAACTTTGGCTAGTCTAGACACATCATGTAAGTGGACGCATACAGGATGTATTGATTTGTGTGTGTGTGACTGGTTTATTTCACTTACAAGGTGTTGTCCAGTTTCATGCATGTTGTAACATGTGACAGGATTACCTTCTTTTTAAGACTGAATCATACTCCACTGTAGCTTTCTAGTTTTGCTTTCCTTGCCTGAGTTTTTGGTGTAATATACATGAAATCATTGCCAAATCCAATGGGAAGCTTTATCTTTGTTTTCAACTCAAAGTTTTACAGTTCTACGTCTTTCATTAAGGCTAATCCATTTGGGGCACCTGGGTGGCTCGGTCATTTGAACATCCAACTTCGGCTCAGGTCATGATCTCACAGTTCATGGGTTTGAGCCCCATCTTGGACTCTGTGCTGACAGATCAGAGCCTGGAGCCTGCTTCAGATCCTGTCTCCCTCTCTCTATGCACCTTCCCCCTCACACTCTGTCTCTCTCTGTCTCTCAAAAATAAATAATCATGATAATAAACACACTTAAAGATATTTAATCCATTTTCAGTTAATGTTTGTATATGGTGAAAGGGAAGATTCCAACAGCATTTGTTGAAAACCCTGTCCTTACCTTAACGAATGGTCTCGGTATCTGTGTCAAAAGTTATTTGACCATATATAGGAGGGTTTATTTCTGGGCTCTTTATTCTATTCCATGAGTTAATATGTTTTAACACCACTATCACCTTATTTAGGTTAATGTAGTTTTGTAATATGTTTTGAAAGGTGAGACCTCCAATTTTGTTTTGGATATTCAGAGCCCTTTCTTGGGTTTGCCTACTTCTGTAAAAAAAAATGTCATTGGGATTTTTCTAAGCTTATTTATTTATATTGAGAGAGGGAGAGAGATAGGGAGGGGTAGAGAGAGATAATCCCAAGCACACTCCACACTGTCAGTGCAGAGCCCTATGTGGGACTTGAACCCAAAAACTTGAATGCATGACTTGAGCCAAAGCCAAGAGTCAGACACTTACCCAACTGAGCCACCCAGGTACCCCTCATTGGGGTTTTGGTAGAGATTGCATTCAGTTTGCTATTGACATCTTAACATAATTATATCTTTTTTAGATGTTTATTTATTTAGTTTGAGAGAAAGAGTTGGGGGGGCTCCAACATGGGGCTCAATCCCATGAACCCAGAGACCCCCGAGAACCATGAGAACCTGAACCTGAGTCAGATGCTTAACCACCCAGGCGCCCCCAAATGAAATCTTTCAATTCATGAACACGGAATGTCTCTCCACTTATTTGTTTCTTCTTCAATGTCTTTTGGGAACATTTTGCAGTCTTCGGTGTACAAATCTTTTGCCTTTCTTTTTAAAAATTAAAAAAAAAACTATTTAAAGTTTATTATGTCGTGTTGAGTGATTACAGATCCAGCCTTTATTTTCCCTATTTGTTTATTTATGTATTTATTTATTTAGAGAGACAGAGAGAGTGACAACATGAGCAGGGGAAGGGCAGACAGAGAGGGAGGGCTCCAACCTGGGCTTGAGCTCACAAAGTATGAAATCATGACCTGAGCCAAAAATCAAGAGTCAGATGCTTAACTGTTGGAGCCAGCCAGGCTGCTCCAAGTGCTGTATTTTTCTAACAGTTATCAATTGTCCACCACTAATTTACTTGCTTATTTATTTATTTTTAATTTTTTTGAGTATTAGTTTCAGGTGTACGACCTAAGGCTTCAGCTTCTCTCTATATTATGCCATCCTCACCGCACATGCAGTTACCTACCAGCTGTCATCGTACAATGCTATTACGATATCATTGACTTTATTTCCTGTGCTCTGCCTTTGTTTTGTCCTAAGTGGTTTTTTTCTACTTCTTTTTTTAAATTTTTAACGTTTTATTTAATTTTGAGAGCTAGAGAGACAGAGTATGAGTGAGGAGGGGCACAGACAGAGAGGGAGACACAGAATCAGAAGCAGGCTCCGGGCTCTGAGCTGTCAGCACAGAGCCCAATACGGGACTCGAACTCATGAACCATGAGATCATGACCTGAGCTGAATTCGCACCCTTAACCCACTGACCCACGCAGGCACTCCAGTATTTTTTTCTTCTTGATGTTAATATAGATGGAATTATTTTCTTAATTTATGTTTGGATTGTTCATGACAGTATATAAAAATGCAACTGCTTTTTTGTGTGTTGATTTTTCATCTAGTTACCTAGCCATGTTTATTAGTCCTAACATTTAAATGTAATCTTTAGGATTTTCTGCATGTAATATTATGTCATCTGTGAAGAGAAATAATTTCATTTCATGTTCTCTGATATGGATATCTTTTGTCTTTCTTGCCTGATTGCACTGGCTCAGACTTTCAGTACTGTGTTGAGTAGAAGTGGTGGAGGTAGGCACCTTTATTTTACCCCGAATTTAGAGAAAAAGCTCTAAGTATTTTGGTCTTTTGCTACTGAGTGTAATTATGCTGGGCTTTTCATATATACAGTCCTTATTATGTCCAGGTAATTTACTTCTACTCCCAGTTTGTTGAGCATTTTGTTTTTTTAATTTTAAATCTTTATTTATATTTTGAGAGAGAGAGAGAGAGAGAGACAGCATGAGCGGGGAAGAGAGAGAGAGAGAGACGGAGACAGAATCTGAAGCAGGCTCCAGGCTCTGAGCTGTCAGCACAGAGACCCATGTGGGGCTGGAACTCACAGGCCAAGCCGTGAGATCATGACCTAAGCCAAAGTCAGGTGCCCAACCAACTAAGCCACTGAGGCACCCTGTGTTGAGTGTTGTTATTTTTTTTTTAATCAGAAAATATTGTTGAATTCTGTCAAATGCTTTTCTACATCGGTACAGACAATCATTACATTTCATCAATGAAAAGTATTTCATTTCATGGTTTATCCATTCATGCATTGAAGGGCATATTGATTGCTCTAGAATTTAGTAGTTGTGAATAAAGCTTTACTGAAAATTCCTGTATATATTTTTGTGTGAACATGTTTCCATTTTGGGGGAGGGTAAATACCTTTGAATGTGGATGCTAAATTTTACGTTAATATTTAGCTTTGTAACAAACTGTCAAACAATGGTTTCATCATTTTGCACTTCACCTGCAATCAGTGAGAATTCCTCTTGCTTCACGTCATCACCGACATCTCATATTATTGACTTTTGAACTGTGCTATTCTACTAGGCTTATAGTGGTAACCTGCTGTGTATTCTGTTTCATTTGTTGCACATAATAGATGACAATTTTTTAAACACATAGAACATAAGCATATTGTCAGAGTATCAGCTCACAGAATTGAAGAAATGAGTACAGAAACATGTTCTTGTAGGAAGGAACAAGGGTATCTACACACACACACACACACACACACACACACACACACACACACACACACATACACACACACAGTGTTCACACGGTGATTTTAAAATGATGGCTCAATTAAGATGTTTCTACCAGGGCTGATATGAAATTTACACCTCTGTGCTGGAGCCTTGGCCATAGTTCAATCACAAAACATAATCTCATACTAATATTTTACACTTATTACATGCTTTTAGAGTTAAACTTTCTTGTTGGGAACATCAAATTTGGTCAAAAGTAGTCCATTGGTTTATATTCTACTTCCCAGGGAATAGGAGCGAAGGAATATATATTCCCTCTCTCATTTTTTTGTTATTCTAGCCACAGCTCAATTTCTGAATTGTTCTTGGAATGTTCTCCCTGTGATGCCCAGCAACCCAAACTGGTAAATGACTTCCATAAATGCAAGGGGGAAGGGTCAAAGTCGATGAGCATGGCTTATCAGGGAATCCTCTGATCAGGGTAATTGTAGTCTGAGCTCTGAATGGCATGAATGACCTGCCATGGAGATCAGGGGAGACAACTGCAGGCAGAGATGACAAGGGCAAAGGCTCCAAGATAAAAGTGAGCCGGGTGTGGGAGAAACCAACAACAGCATGGGGCACGTGGGGGGCTAGCGGGAGACTGGTACCAGATCGGTTTTGAAAGGGCAAGCATGTAGGTGATTTAAGCTCTCATAAAGACTTTTCACTCATTCTACATGTGCTGGAAACCCACAGAACATTTTCCAGCATAGGTGATGTGATGTCTGCTCGGTGGTGAGTTGCTCACGGTGGGGGCAGGAACACAATGAAGTCAGAGGCCACCGAGTTAGTCTGGGTGAAAATAATAGTATCATAGACTAGGAGATGATATTATTCACTGAGAGAAGTGGCATATTTGTGTTTAGTGGAGAACAGTCCGCAGGCTGGAAATTGTGATAGAAAAGAAATCACGGCTGTGTGTCTTGCCTTTTAGACTTAATAACTACATCAGGTTATTTATGGCAATGAGGAAAACATGAAAGGTTATTAATTAAGAACTCTAGTTATGAAATGTGCATTTGATCTATGTGGAGGTACCAAGTAGGAATTGACAGAATAATATTTACTTGTAAAAAATTCTCTACACATATGTACATACTAATAAGCACTGATATGTAATTAAAAATAATTAAGAATAATGCAAATCTATACTTAATTTATCTTTAATGCCAAAGGAGGATCTCTCCATAATTAAAAGCAAAATATCTTAATCTTTATCTAATACAAAATCTTTATCACTTACACTTATAACCTCCCTTAGTGAGAAGATAAATGGGTAAGTCTTTGTCATTCATAATGGAGCACCTCAAACCTCAAAACTGTCATGATGCTGTGTTTCACATAGAATATAATGACTGCGTGGGAGATACTTGCCAATGGAAAAAAGAATATGCAGGAACTGAACTCCCATCTCCTTTAACATGAAGTAACAATGAAGGTAGTATTTATAATTAAGCTGAAGTATTTTCTAATCACTATCCAAACTGTAACACTTTTCTCTTGAAATTCTGAAAAGAATCTTTTGTTTAAAGAAAAAGGGAAGGATGCTTATATTTTTTGTCCTCTAATTTATGGTAATCAATTTTTTTTCAAAACATGTATTTACTGAGTGAATCTTGTGCACGATTGTCTTTTTGTGGTCCATTGACCATAAACTTTGGAAGTTAGCCTGGATTTGACTTAGTTCTGCCACCACTCAACTTAGCCTCAAATTTGGGCAAATTACTCTTATGCTTTTTTTTTTTTTTAGTCTTGCATTCCTCATTTCTAGAAATAAAATACTAATAACCTCTGTGTACCTGAGATAACGACACTGCCTGATGCATGGCTTGCTTCACGCTATGATCCAATACCTAAGTAACTTGTCATTGTAAAATAAACAATTATTTAATTATCTTCATATTCTTCGTTGAAAATTTAGAAATTATAAAAATTCACAAAGTAGAAAATAAATACCATCTGTGATATCATATCCAAATTATGAACACTTGAGTTAAGTTCTTTTAAACCTGTGTATTTTTGTGAATGTTAATTTAGACAAGAGATGTATATTCTTAGGCAAACTGCTATATGTGTAATATTTTTTTATTTTTTAACTTTTTATTTAAATTCCAGTTAGTTAAGATTCAGTGTAATATTGGTTTCAGCTGTACAATATTATATTTTAAATATTTTCTCACGTTAAAGAATCTATTTATTAACAGACTATAATTAACCTTGAGAAAGGGAAGAAATAGTAATATATATCCAAGAAAAATAAAAACCAATAAATATAAATTTCAAGCAAATATATCATTTACCCCATCCCTACACAATATCTCTCTGAAAACATTTCTAATGAACAAAAGAATAATTGTCTGATATTTTGTTTTCCATCCTTCCCAGTAAACGTTTCAAAAGAGTAAAATGGAAAATTTAATAAATCTCTGTATTTTTGCTCAGCCAGGCTCAGACTCAGCAAGGAGGCTTGTGTTAAAGACAAAATAACATCATTCTATTGCGGGATAAGCGTGTAGTGTAACTACTATGTATGTATATACATACTATATATATATATACATACATAATATATATATACATATTATAACTACTATATATATACATATATACATATATGAATATATAATACATATATAACATATAGAAAATGAATATATATAATGTATATCTATAAATTATATAAAATGCATCGATAGACGAAAAACTTTTCTATTTTTATTTTAATTTCTTGTATTGTTTTATTACTTATTTACAGACTTTTGAATAATCAGAAAACAAATAATAGAAACATTTGTTTAATCTGAACCACTTTCCTAGGATTTACCTTTTAAATCTTTAAACCATCAAAAATCACCCTGGCCAAATTCCATTAGGAAGTATTGCCAACTAGAGGTGCCTGTGTGGCTCAATCGGTTAAGCATCTGACTCTTGGTTTTGGGGCGGGTCATGATCTCACTTACATGGGTTCAAGTCCCGCTCAGGCTCTGCACTGTGGAGCCTGCTTGAAATTCTTATTCCCTCTCTTTCTGCCCTTCTCCATTTTCTCTCTCTCTTTTTCTCAAAATAAATAACTAAACTATTTTTTAAAAAATTATTGCCAGGTAGTGCTCAGTAAGTTAACAGATTTGTTCACAGTGTTTTTTTCACTTATTTTTCTTTTAATTCAGAAAATCTGACTGTGCTAAATATTTGAATAATTTTAAAAATTAAAAAAAAAAGGTGAAAAGAGGTCGAACATTGATGTTCATTAAGTAAAAATGACAAGCATCTGCCTGTTATATTACACTGATACGAGTATTTCTAGAGTCCCTGAGAAGATGTTGAAGTCATGTGCAAGCATTTTCTGAGTACTAGGCTATAGTTGATATGCACTATAATTTAAGCAGTGCCATCAAAAAATATCTGGGTTTTTCCACTTTGGGGCACTCAGTAATATATCTGCTATAAAGATTTATGCATGGGTTTCGTATGAACATACATCTTCAGGCCCTGGATGAATCTCCAGAGAAAGCCACTGGGAGAAAAAAGCAACTTCCAAAAGGTTAGACTTTATGATCCCACTTATGCAACATTCCCGAAATGGCAGAATTATAAAAATGGAAAGCAGATTAGTTGTTACCAGGTGTTCAGGAGTGAGGGGAGAGGAAGGTAGGCATGGCTGTAAATGGGTAAAATGCAGGTCCCCTCGGTGATGGGGATGTACTCTGTCTTGACTACATGAGTGTCAACATACTGGTTGTGATATGGTACAAAGTTTTGCAAGTTGTTATGCTTAGAAGAAACGGAGTAAAGTGTACACCTGATCTCTCTGTAGTTTGTATTATAACTCGTGTGGCTCTACACTTACCTCGAAATAAAAGGTTTAATTAAACTATAACTACACCTACAGTTGTGATATATTTCCAGAACATAAGGGAAAGAGATGGTATAAAATCATTGTCTAAAATATCTATCCCATTATCAATGAATAATAAAACAAAATTTCAGATGAGGACTCCGGCGAAAGTCTGGAGATTAAAACTAAACTACACAGCAAGGTCTTAAAAATAGACAAAACTAAATAATATTGCGTAGGAATTGAATACAAATAACCCAAGTAAGTGATGTGAATATAAAATTTAAGCTAGCAGTTATTGGAAGCGTATGCTTAAGATGGAATACACAGTGGGGCTTCTGAGTGGCGGCCAGATCCTATTTCTTAATAATTTAAAGGTTATTTGTTTTATAATAACTTACTAAGATATGTATTTATTTTAGGTGGTTTTCTGTATTTGCCTTTTATTTTACCACAAAACTTAAGTGAAAATATTACATCAAGTAAAAATTAAAATAACTTTAATCCATACTCAATGATTTCTACAAATGGATTTTCTTTTTTATCTAATAACATCATTGATAAATTATTTATAGACCATGAAAATCACATAGTTAAAATATCCAATGCAGTGGTGTTTAGTATTTACATGGAATTGTATACTGATGACCACTATTTAACTTTAGAACATTTTTTGCCCAACCTAAAAAGAAACGGTGTTACCCATTAACATTCACTTGTTATCACCCCTGTCCCTAGCCTAGGCAATCACAAACCTACTTTTTGTCTCTATGGATTTCCTTTTCTTGATATTTCATATAAATGAGATCATACAATGTGTGGTCTTTTGTGACTAGCTTCCTTTACTTAATACGCTTTCAGGATTCATCCATAAGTATCCTTTTTCTTGTCACATAACATGCCTTCATGTGGATATATCACATTTCATTCATCCATTCATAAGTTGATGTGTTGTTTCTCCTTTCTATATATTATGAATTATGCTGCAATGAGCATTCATATATATATTTGTGTGGATATGTTATATTTCTCGCTTACTTACTGCAAGAACTCAAACTGCAGAAAATCAAAGACAAAGAAGAAATCCTGAAATAAGCCAGAGAGTGAGGGTGTGGAGAAGCATCTTAGGAATCTCCCAGGCTTACACCAATGGGTTAACAATGCATAAAGAAGTACAAAGCCATGGGATGCTCTCATCCAAGTTTGGGTAAATAAGATTGGCACCACAGAATAGGGAAGTGCAAAGGCACAAAATATAGGGAGGTGCAAAGTCACTCCAGAATAGAGAGGGGGTGCAAAGCCCCCAGAATAGAGAGGGAGAGGCAAAGTCCCCAGAATAGAGAGTGGTGCAAAGGCACTCAATACAAAGGTATATGAGGTAAGCAAGATTAGGCATTCAGGGCAACGTGCCCCCCCCCCCGCCCCGTTTAGTGGTATAGCAGAAAACTGCTTTCATGGGAGGGAAGGACCAAGTTATATAAGCAGGTAAATTGGGCTATAGACAGCTGTGCTGCAGGCGAAGCAGCCCAGAGTGGAGATGGTTGGCAAAAGAAAACGTGCCTTGTCAACCTTGAGGTTGTTTCCCCTATCTGTCTCATTCTCTAGGCTAGCTAAGATAAACAGACACGGTGCCTCCTGTCTGCCATTAACAACCATCTGCCCATCTGCCCATCTGCCCAGCGCCAGTGTTTTGTTTTATATTGACCCAAACCCCAAACACCGTATATCTTCAAAACCTCCTTTTACCTCATGCCCATGAATTAATGTTCCCAGATTCATTGTCTCTTTGTGCACAGCCACCGCGTCTGTAAGCCTTATGATCTTAATAAATACAGGGGAAGGACCCTTATTCGAGGTTCTTGTCTTTCCCCGGACATCAGCCATCTCTCTCCTATTTTCATCCTGTGTTCACTCTCACTGGCCAAGAGAGAACTTTATACTTAGAGTCTACAACATGAGGGAAGTATCTTACCCAGAAATAAAGTCTTCATCATATACATATAGAGAATGTCTTATAAGAAGGTTTGATATCCAAAAAAAAGGTACATGAATTTCTATAGGGATAAGAAAAATAATATTTCAGGAACTCATATCAACATAAGAAAAAGTAATAGTAACAATATATGGGTTTCTTAAAGGGTATAGACAACTAATATGAATGACAGCAATGTAATAACAGATGAGAGGGATGAATTAGGAATATTCTGTTAAAAGGTACTTGAATTATGCACAAAACAGAATGGGGTTATTTGAAAGTGCGTGGAGATTAATTAAAAATGTTTATTGGAAACTCTAAGGCAAACATAAATTGTTTTTAAAGTATAATTAATAAAATGTGAGAAGAGGTGTGATGGACTCATATAAAAAGCTTAATTTAACCAAGGAAGTAAAAATATAATTGGAGTGGAAGGGGGCAGAAACAGAACAAATGTTCGACAAATAGAAAAGAGTTATAAATATGGTGGATATTAATTCAGTTTTATCAAAAATCATTTTATATTTGAATGATCTAAATATATCCATTAAAACAGAGATTGTCAAGGGAATATTAAATATCTAAGTCTAAATTCTACAAAAATATTTTTAATATAAAGATATTGATAACCAACCTTTAAGGTAAAGGGTTAGAGAAAAAATGCACGTTGATAACACCTAACAATAGAATATCAAAATATTGAAGTAAGTACTGATAAAATTGAAAGAAGAAATAGATATCTCCATTATGATGGTTGTAGACTTCAACAGTACTCTTTCAAGAGTTAAGAATTCAAGCAGGTAGTGATATAGTTGAAGTAAACAACACTATCATTCTAATTGATACCATAGACGTTTACAGAATACTTCATCCTCAAATAGTAAAATGCATATTTTTCCCAAGCTCACATGGGAAATTCATAAAGACAGATCAGAATCTAGTTCAGAAAACTAGAAACTTGAAAGAATAGAAATCATACAAACAATTTCCCCAGGCAACAAGGACTTTAAAGTGGGAGTCGCTAACAGAAAAAGAGCTGAAAAATTCCCCAAATATTTGAAGATAAAACAATACCTCTCTATATAACACATAGTCAAAGAAAAAGCCTGAAGAGAAATTTAAAAATATTTTGAACTCAAAAAAAAGAAATACAACTTTTCAAAATTTATGAAATGCAATGAGAGTAATGCTTAGAGAGAAATTTATACCATCAAGGGCATATATTAATATAGGAGATTAAAATCAATGATATAAGCTTCCACTAAAGGAACTACAAAAAGTAGAGCAAAAAAAGCATAATGCACAAAGAAGAAAACAAACAATAAAAATTACAGAGGAAATCAATGAAATGGAAAACAAACAAAAGCAACAGAGAAAAATCAATGAAACAAAACACTTGTTCTTTGAAATACGAACAATGATTAAATAAATTTGAACAATGGTTGATTAAATTGATAAACCTCTAACCAAACTAACCAATAAATAGACAAGATACAAATAACCAATATCAGAAATGAAAAAGGGGTCATCTCTATTGATTCCGTGGATATTAAAACAAAAGTTTAATAATGGAATACCATGAACAACCCTATGCCCACAATTTTGATTACTTAGAAAATATGGATCAATTCTTTAGTAGACACACATGCAACCACTAAAACTCATAGAAGGAAAAATAGGAGTTCTGAAATGACTATATATATATATAGTAATTGAACCAATACTAAGAGCATAACAAAAAAGGATAAGAGATAAAAATCTTCCTTGTTGAGTTCTATCACATATTTAATGAAGAAATGATACCAATCCTCCATAATCTTGTTTGGAATATAGAGACAAGGGAACCATTTCCTAAAGTATTCTTCAATGCCAGACATTAACTTAATACCAAAAACAATTTTGAAAAGCATTATAGACAAAGAAAATTAAGACCAATATATCTCATGAGTACAATGATCTCCAAAAAATTATTAGCACATAAAACCCAACCATCTATAAGATGGATTATATACCACACCAAATTGGTTTTATTCCAGGTAAGTATAAATGATTCAACATTTTAATTCAATCAGTGTCATCCACCACATCAAAAGACAAAGAACAGAAACAGAACGGTCATATCCATTGATGCAGAAAATACACTTGAAAGAACCCAACATATTTCCAATGATTAAAATTCTCAGCAAAGTAAGAAAATAGGAAAACTTCCTCAACTTGATGAAGAACATCTATAAAAAACATATACCTAACATGATATTTAATGGTGAGAAATTGGGCTCCTTCCCAATGAGACCAGAAACAAAGGAAGGACATATTTTCTCCACTATGTCTATTCAAATCATACTGAAAGTCCAGGCTGGTGCAAAAAAGAAATACATATATTGGAAGGAAGGAAATAAAGCCACCGTTATTCACAGAAAGTATCTGTGTAGAAAATCCCAAAGACTCCATCAAAGTCCATAATAACAACAACATAATCCTGAAACTGATAAAGCAATAAAATAAGATGAAATTGACATTTAATATACAAAAGTTAATTGCTTTGCCATTTGCCAGTGACAATCAATTGAACTGTGAAGTTATAGAAGCAATACCTTTGACTATAACACTAAAAATCTGAAATACTTAGGTTTAAATCTAACAAAATATATAGAGAATTTATATGAGCAAAACTACAAAACCATGAGGATAGAACAAAGATAATTCATGCTTGTGGATTATAAAGACTCAATATTGTTTAGATGTTGATTTTCCTAAATTGATCAATATAATGTAACCACCATCAAAAACCTAAAGGCTATATTGTAGATATCTGGACTTAACAGATACATTGAGAACATTCCATTTTAAAACTGCAGAATATACATTCTTTTCAAATGTGCATGGGACATTCTCCAGAGTAGATCACACATTAGAACACAAAACACATCTCAACAAATAAAAAAAAGACAGAAATCATACCATTTGCCTTTTCTGACCACAATGTTATGTTTCTCCAAAAGTTAAAAATAGAACTATCTTATGATCCAGCAAATGCACTACTAAGTATTTACCCCAAAAATACAAAAATACTAATTCAAAGGGATACATGCAGCATTATCTAAATAGCCAAATCATGGAAGCAGTCCAAGTATCCATTGAGTGATAAATGGATAAGGAAGGTGTGATACACACACACACACACACACACACACACACACACACACACACACACACTGGAATATTACTCACCCATAAAAAATGAATGAAATCTTGCCATTTCCAACAACATGTATGGAGCTAGAGAGTATTATGCTAAGTGAAACAAGCCAGGGAAAGACAAATACCATATGATTTCACTCATATATGTAATTTAAGAAACAAAACAAATAAGCAAATGGAAAAAAGACAGAGGGGCAAACCAAGAAACAGACACTTAGTTACAGAAAACAACTGATGGTTACCAGAGGGGAGGTGGGTGATGGGACTGGTTAAATAGGTGATGGGGATTAAGGAGTGCACTTGTGATAAGCACCGGGTGTTGTATCACTATATTGTACACCTGAAACTAATATTACACTGTAAGTGGAATTTAAATAAAAACTTTAAAAAATTAAAGTGATTCTAAAGACTATATGGAAAAGCAAGGGCACTTACAGGGATGAACACTGGGTGTTGTATATAAGCGATGAATCATGGGAATCTACTCCCGAAGCCAAGAGTGCCCTGTATACACTGTATGTTAGCCAACTTGACAATAAATTATATTTAAAAAGAAAGAAAAAAATAAACTACAGTACTGGTAAATAATTAAAATGCTAAAATAAAAGGAAAGAAAAGAAAAGCAAGACTTAGAAGAGCCAAAAGAATACTGAGGAAGAACAAAGTTAGTGGGCATGCTCTTCCTGATTTCAAGACTTACCACAAGCTGCAGTAATCAAGGCAGCATTCTATTGGTAAAAGAACACACATATTTATTAAGAGAAGAGAATAGGAAGACCAGAAATAGCCTCACACAAATATAGTCAACTGATCAACAAAGGAGCAAAGGCAATGCAATGGAAATTCATAGTCTTTTTGACAAATGTGCTAGAAAATAAAAATCCATATGCAAAAATAATAGTAATAATAACTTAGAAGCAGACCTTATCCCTTTCACATAAATTAATTCTAAATGAAACATAGAACTAAGTGTAAAATCTAATACTATAAAATGGTCAGAAGAAAGCAAATGACATAACCAATGACCTTAGTTTTGGCGATGAGTTTTTAAATGCAACACCACATGCACAATTCATGAAAGAAAAAAATTAATGCATTAGACTTTATTTGAATGATAAACCCCTGTTCTGAAAAATATACATTTAAGAAAAGGAAATGGCAACCCAAACACAAACAGGTAGAAAATATTTCTAAAGCATTTGTTTGGAAAAAAACACATATATATTTGATGCTGTATCCGATATATACATCTATCTCCAATACCTACAAAAAAACTTAACTCTCAACAATACGAAAATTCACAACTCATTTAAAAAGTGAAAAAAAAAACATGCAAACAGACATCACCAAAGGAATATAAAGAAGGCAAATAAGTATATGAAAAATTGCTCAACATTTGTCATTAAAGAACTGTAAATTAAAACAGCCATGAGATACTACTACACACCTGCCAACATAGTTTATAAACAAAAAACTGACAATTCCAATCACTGATAAGAATATAGATCGATAGCAACAGTCCTTCATTCCTGGTATATGTACAAAATGGCGGAGCCCTTTTGGAAGACAGTTTGGCAGGTTCTTACAAACTAAGTATAGCCTTACCATGTAAGCAGCAATTGTAGTCCTAGGCTACAATCGATTAATTTGAATATGTCCACACAAAGACCTGCCTGCAAAACTTTCTAGCAGCTTTATTCATAATCACCAAGAACTGGAAGCAAGCATGATGTCCTTCAATAGGTGAATGGATAAATAAACTGTAGTGTATTGCTTACTAGTCCATTATATGCACAATGGAATATTATTCAGTGTTCAAAAAGAAATGAACTATCAAGCTGTGAAAAGACATGGATTATTTTTAAATGTACTTAGCTGAAGGCAACAAACCAATCCGAAAAGGCTATATTCCCCAGGATTCCAATTATACAATTTTCTGGTAAAGGCAAAACTACATGGACAGTGAAACAGTCCTTTCCAGAGAATCCCGGAGTGTGCACGATGTCTGAGTAGGAAAGGAAGAGAGGAAGAGGAATTTTCTGGAAATTGAGATCATCTTGTATGGTATCTTAATGGTGAATCATGGTACTCTGCACTTGTCGAAACCAGTAGAATTTACAGCCAAAAACTGAGAGAAACTTAATGTGTACAGATCTTTTTTTTTTTTTTAATCATTTAGGAGATCGGGGGATATCACGGTGTAATGCATAATGTGATGAGAGTCTAATTGTATTATGAATGTTTGAAACAACCTCGCTGAAAGAATTGGGTTAGTGGGACTGACTTCTCTAACTTTGGAAATGAATAAAATCTTTACAGCTAATGGGGGGGGGGGAAGAACTGTACATAAACTCTCGACTCGCTTAATAAAGTGTTTCCCACTGGGGAAGAACAATTCTGATACTGCCACACATCTGTACTGGGCTTGAACAATTAACCAAGTGGATGACAGATGATACAGCCACCTGACAGAGGATGCTATAGAAAAGCAAGAGAGGAGACTAGAATGACCCACTCGATGCTGGATTATGTTGGAGGCAGCCACCTCAATTCACGTTCAGGTTGACACAGACACTAATGGTTATACATAGAAATGACTGTGACTGCGTTTGTGCATATGAACAAGTCTGTACACACACACATGTTTACTTGTTCCAGCAGCTGAGAGGATGTGGAAGGCACTTCACTCCAGCAGCAATGAGCACACCTGGGACTCAGATTTTGGTTTCTAATGCATTCTCTAATCAAGGGAACCAGGACCTCTAGGGGTAACGGCTAATTCTCGGATTGGCAGAACATACACAAGATGAGACTGAAACATATATTAGTACCAAAAAAGAGGAAGTGCTAAAAAGGAAATTGGAGGGAGTATTTCAAAGCCACACTGAGACCACCTGTAAGAGGTCCCAAGGGCCAATGCTAGAACAACTTGCGGAAAAAAAAAAAAAAAAAAGTAGAATTGGCTTATAATCCAAAGTATAAAAGAAGCATCCACAAGTCTATACTGAACAATCAATAGGATTGAATAAACAAATAAACTACGATGTATAGACACGTCTCCCATGTAGCAGAATCCCAAAGTATGTAAGTACACAGCCCGCCATTGTGGAGGTAAAGCATATTCTACAATGCTTAAGTGTGGGCTCTGCACAACGTCCTCCTTCCAAAGAGCACAGTATGGAAAGAAAACGAAAAGTAACTTTAGAATGGAGAAACTTGACAAGCTCTATGTCAGCGGGGCGATCAAGCGACATAATAAGGTCATGTTGATAGTATGTCCACTTGATATGATATGACAAAAATGCACTCTGCTTTAAGGTCTTCCCTCCCCAGCACACAGGAACCAGTCTAATCACAATAAATCCATTAGAAAAAACCTCCTGAGGTACATTTCACAAGATATCTCACCCGTACTCTTCAAAGCTGTTAAGATTATCAAAATGAGTCCTAGAAAATATTAGAGCCAAGAGGAACCTAAGAAGACACACGACTAAATGCAATGTGTGTTCTGGAGGGGATCTGGAGACAGACAAGGTCTGTCAAAGGCAAAGACTAAGGAAATCTGATTTTCATTAATAACGGTGTATAAATATCGGTATTATTAACTGTCAGAAATGTATTAAAATAACGTAAGAGGATAAAAATAGGAAAAACTGGCTGTAGAAGATATTACAACACTCAATACTATTTTTAAAAATTTTCTGTCAATCTAAAACTGTTGTGACATAAACAGTTTATTTAAAAATCAAATATTGAAGGGGCACCTGGGTGGCTCTGTCGGTTAAGTGTCTGACTTTGGCGCAGGTCATGATCTCGTGGTTTGTGAGTTCTAGACCCGCATCTGGCTCTGTGCTGCCATCTCAAAGCCTGGAGCCTGCTTTGGAATCTGTGTCTTCCTCTCTATCTGCCCCTCCCCCACTAGTGCAAGGTCTCAGTCAAAAATGAATAAACATTAAAAAAGTATTTAGGGGCGCCTGGGTGGGTCAGTCGGTTGAGTGTCCGACTTCGGCTCAGGTCATGATCTCGCAGTCTGTGAGTTCGAGCCCTGCGTCGGGCTCTGTGCTGACAGCTCAGAGCCTGGAGCCTGCTTCAGATTCTGTGTCTCCCTCTCTCTCTGCCCCTCCCCCACTCATGCTCTGTCTCTCTCTGTCTCAAAAATAAATAAACAGTAAAAAAAATTTTAAAAAAGTATTTAAAAAATCGAATATTGAAAAATTAAAAATAAAAAATATATAAAAACAATAATATTTGAGAACTTAAAATTTTCAATTGCAAAACTTACTGCAAAGTTATCAATGGCGTGATATTGGCATCTGCATGCACAAACAGACTAATGGAACATAATTACATACCTAGAAATAAACTCTTACACTGAGCACAATTCATTTTTTTTAACGTTTATTTATTTTAGAGAGACATAGAGACAGAGCGTGAGCAGGGGAAGGGCAGAGAGAGAGGGAGATACAGAATCTGAAGCAGGCTCCAGGCTCTGATGAGCCATCAGCACAGAGCCCGATGTGGGGCTCGAACTCACAGACCATGAGATCATGACCTGAGCTGAAGTCGGCCACTTAACCGACTGAGCCACCCAGACGCCCCCACAATTCATTTTTAACAAAAGTGCCGAAGCAAGTGATACTGGCACATTTGTTAAAAGTGACCCACATGACCTGGATACTCGCGTGACCTGATCTCACATGATATATAAACATTAACTCCAACCTGGACATAGACTTAAATGTAATACTTAAGACTATGAAATTCTCAGAAGAAAACAAAGCAACAAATCTTCATAGCCTTAGTATTCGATAGGACAGCAAAAGCTGCGTTGCAGTGATAAAATTAAAATATCCATAAGCTGAACTTCATGACAGTCAAAAACTTTAGAATTCAAAAGACACAATTAAGAAATTTATGAAATATGCTAAGACTGGGAAAAATATTTGCAAATTATATATTTGACCAGAATACATAAAATAAACAAACTCTTCAAAATCAGTCAAGTAACCCAACTAATCAAAATATATAGGAATATGGCAAACATATAAAAATATGTTCAATATTCTCAGTCATTAGGGAAATGCAAACTAAAATCATTATGCCACTTCATAGGAAGCATAGATATATAGACATGACTTTTTCTTTTTTCTTATCCTTTTGCTTGGCATTTCGTTTATATTTGAAAGTATATACATCAAATCTAGATACTTTTCTCACGTTGTTCCTTCAATAACTCCCAATTCCTTTATTCTATGTATTTTCTTTCTGAAAAGTATATTGTTCTGATGTTCAAATTCCTGAAGAGAATATCTCTAATATTTTTTCTGTCTTACTGCCTATTTATTTGTTATTTTATTCCATTTTGACCATTTTCCAACTTTACTTTGTAATCCTCCTACATTCTATAGTTTTTTTTCAATATTTTATCAAAGTTTTGATATCTTATTTTTTTCAACATGTTCCTTTTATATATAATGATGGCTTTAAAAATTATATAGTAGTCTCTGCCTCTTCTCTGAAAATATTATACAGTATTGAGCCCTCTAGCTTTTTTTCTTGACCCCTGTGTTGTCTGTTTCTTTCAATTTTTTTTCTCCCTCTGCTTTAGTTGTTGTCTTTGATGTGGATGATTTTCTTCAAATATCGGTGATCCTTTGGTGTCAGTCCACATTTAATGATAGGATTTATATATTTTTAAAAATTTTTTAGCATTTTTATTATTATTTTTTTTTGAGAGACATAGAAACAGAGCGTGAGCAAGGGAAAGGCAGAGAGAGAGAGAGATACAGAATCTGAAGCAGGCTCCAGGCTCTGAGCCGTCAGCACAGAGCCCGACGTGGGGCTTGAACTCACAGACCGTGAGATCGTGACCTGAGCCGAAGTCAGACACTTAACCGACTGAGGGTGTCAGTCAACATTTAAAAGTGAGGCACTGAAAAGTGAGTCGATAGCTTTGGGTAGAGGATGCATGGTTAAATCCACTACTGGCCCGTATTGTGGAGCTACTAGTGGGAATCAGCCTGCAGTGGAAGAGTCCAAATGTATTATCTGTGGGTTATTTCTTTTAGATCAATTTCACTCTGAACTTCACCTTCCCCTTTAGTGGTTAAAAAAAAAAGGACAAACAAACAAACAAACAAACAACACCTAGCTGCCAGTGTCCTGAGAGTTAAAAGGAGGAGGAGGTAGAGAAGCTTGCTGTCCCGGTATCTACCTCACTTCACTGGAGTGCAGAATTTCCGCCACGCCCTCTGCTGTGCCTGGGGCCAAGTACTCACTTTTGCTGAATTCTGATTCAATCTCCGGTTCTTGGCTATAATACCCTGCTTGCTCTGACTCCTATATGACTTCTGTAATGTGAGTGTCTGCTGGCCATGGGCTTTTGCTTCAGCTTTCTCAGACTTCCTACGACAGTTCCTGCTGCAGCGAAAATCTGCTCTTTATTTTCAAAAAAAAAATTATCAATGACTGTTTATCGTCATCAAACGGAGTTACAGGAGGGAAAAAAATTAAATCATCCCTTTTAGCCCCAAATCTCTGCACTTGCTTAAGACTTGCTTCAGACTGCACATAGGAGAAGGTGTCTTGGTTCCAGCTGACACCACAGACTGGGTAGCTTCCAAACATAAGGAGTTTATTTCTTACAACCTGGAGAAGTCTGAGGTTGGTACGCCAGCATTGCTGGGTGAGGGCCCTCTTTAGGGGTGTAGACTTGTATTCTCACATGGCAGAAGTGGGTAGCCGGCTCCGTAGGGCCTCTTTTATGAGGTCAGTAATCCCATCTGGTGAACGGAACACCTCCCAGTGCTAGGAGGCATTATTATTCAACATATGAATTCTGGGAAGACACAGGCATTCAGACCAGAGGAGAAGGCCTTTGATTTGTCTTTCAATAGATAATCCTGAAAGTATCAAATATGCTTTTTTCTTTTTTTTTTTTTTTTTTATTTTTTTTTTATTTTTTTTATTTTTTTATTATAATAGTTTATTTTCAACTTGGTTTACATATAACACCCAGTGTTCATCCCAACACGTGCCCTCTTTAATTCCAATCACCCCCTCTCCCCCCTCCCTCATCCCCCCCACCCTCAGTTTTTTTCTTAGTCTTTGAGAGTCTCCTATGTTTTATCTCCCTCCCTCTCTGTGTCTTCTCTTTCCTTCCCCTCTTCCCCTCCCCCTGGTTTTTGCTTAGTTTCACAAAGTCCACCTATTCGTGGAAACATATGGTATCTGTCTTTTTCTGACTGACTTATTTCACTTAACATAATACCCTCCAGTTCCATCCATGTTGCTACACATGGCCAGATTTCATTTTTTCTCATTGCCACGTAGTAGTCCATTGTATATAAGTACCATAACTTCTTTATCCATTCGTCAGTTGATGGGCACTTGGTCTCTTTCCATGATTTGGCTATTGTCGAAAGTGCTGCTATGAACATTGGGGTACACGTGCTCCTATGCATCAGCATTCCTGTGTCTCTTGGGTAGATTCCTAGCAGGGCAATTGCTGGGTCATAGGGTAGCTCTATTTTCATTTTTTTGAGGAACCTCCACACCGTTTTCCAGAGTGGCTGCACCAGTTTGCATTCCCACCAACAGTGTAGGAGGGTGCCTACTTCTCCACATCCTCGCCAGCATCTATAGTTTCCTGATTTGTTCATTTTAGCCACTCTGACTGGTGTGAGGTGGTATCTCAGTGTAGTTTTGATTTGTATTTCCCTGATGATGAGTGACATTGAGCATCGTTTCATGTGTCTGTTGGCCATCTGAATGTCCCCTTTGGAGAAGTGTCTATTCATATCTTCCGCCCATTTCTTCACTGGGTTGTTTGTTTTTCGGGTGTGGAGTTTGGTAAGTTCTTTATAAATTTTAGATATTAGTCCTTTATCCGATATGTCGTTTGCGATGATCTTTTCCCATTCCGTTGGTTGCCTATTCGTTTTGTTGGTTGTTTCTTTTGCTGTGCAGAAGCTTTTTATCTTGATGAGGTCCCAATAGTTCATCTTTGCTTTTAATTCTCTTGCCTTTGGAGACGTGTCGAGTAAGAAATTTGTGCGTCTTAGGTCAAAGAGGCTTTTTCCTGTTTTCTCCTCTAGGATTTTGACGGTTTCCTGTCTCACATTCAGATCTTTTATCCATTTAGAATTTATTTTTGTGAGTGGTGTAAGAAAGTGGTCTAGTTTCATTCTTTTGCATGTTGCTGTCCAATTCTCCCAGCACCATTTGTTAAAAAGACTGTCTTTTTTCCATTGGATACATTTTCCCGCTTTGTCAAAGATTAGTTGGCCATATACTTGCGGGTCCATTTCTGAGTTTTCTATTCTATTCCATTGGTCTATGCGTCTGTTTTTGTGCCAATACCATACAGTCTTGATGACCACCGCTTTGTAGTAGAGGTTAAAGTCTGGGATTGTGATGCCTCCCGCCTTGGTTTTATTCTTCAGTATTATTTTGGCTATTCGAGGTCTTTTGTGGTTCCATACAAATTTTAGGATTGTTTGCTCTAGCTTTGAGAAGAATGCTGGTGCAATTTTGATTGGGATTGCATTGAATGTGTAGATTGCTTTGGGTAGTATTGCCATTTTGACGATATTTATTCTTCCAATCCATGAGCATGGGATGTTTTTTCCATTTCCTTGTGTCTTCCTCAATTTCCTTCATAAGTTTTTTATAGTTTTCAGTGTAGAGGTCTTTCACATCTTTGGTTAGGTTTATTCCTAAGTATTTTATGGTTTTTGGTGCAATTGTGAAAGGGATTAGCTTCTTTATTTCTCTTTCTGCTGCTTCATTGTTGGTGTATAGAAATGCCACCGATTTCTGTACATTGATTTTGTATCCTGCAACTTTGCTGAAATCATGAATCAGTTCTAGTAGGCTTTTGGTGGATTCTGTCGGGTTTTCCATGTAAAGTATCATGTCATCTGCAAAAAGTGAAAGTTTGACTTCCTCCTTGCCAATCTTGATGCCTTTTATTTTGTTTTGTTGTCTGATTGCTGATGCTAAGACTTCCAGCACTATGTTAAATAGCAGTGGCGAGAGTGGACACCCCTGTCGTGTTCCTGATCTCAGGGGGAAGGCTTTCAATTTTTCCCCATTGAGGATGATATTAGCTGTGGGCTTTTCATATATGGCTTTTATGATGTTTAAGTATGTTCCTTCTATCCCGACTTTCTCGAGAGTTTTTATTAAGAAAGGATGCTGTATTTTGTCAAATGCTTTTTCTGCATCTATTGACAGGATCATATGGTTCTTATCTTTTCTTTTGTTGATGTGATGTATCACGTTGATTGATTTGCGAATATTGAACCAGCCCTGCAACCCAGGGATGAATCCTACTTGATCATGGTGGATAATTCTCTTTATATGCTGTTGGATTCGATTTGCTAGTATCTTGTTGAGAATTTTTGCATCCATATTCATCAGGGATATTGGCCTGTAATTTTCTTTCTTTGCTGGGTCTCTATCTGGTTTGGGAATCAAAGTGATGCTGGCTTCATAGAATGAGTCCGGGAGTTTTCCTTCCGTTTCAATTTTTTGGAACAGCTTGAGGAGGATAGGAATTAACTCTGTTTTAAATGTCTGGTAAAATTCCGCAGGAAAGCCATCTGGTCCAGGGCTTTTATTTGCTGGGAGGTTTTTAATAACGGATTCTATTTCTTCACTAGTTATGGGTCTGTTCAAATTTTCTATTTCTTCCCGTTTGAGTTTTGGTAGCGTGTGGCTATTTAGGAAGCTGTCCATTTCTTCCAGATTGCCAAGTTTGGTGGCATATAATTTTTCATAGTATTCTCTGATGATTGCTTGTATCTCTGAGGGATTGGTTGTAATTTCTCCCTTTTCATTCACGATTTTATTTATTTGAGTTCTCTCTCTTTTCTTTTTGAGAAGCCTGGCTAGAGGTTTGTCTATTTTGTTTATTTTTTCAAAGAACCAGCTTTTGGTTTCATTGATCTGTTCCACTACCTTTTCTGTCTCCATATGGTTAATTTGAGCTCTGATCTTTGTTATTTCTCTCTTTCTGCTGGGCTTGGGTTGTTTTAGTTGATCTGCTTCTAGTTCCTTTAGGCGTGCTGTTAGAATTTGTGTTATTGATTTTTCTTGTTTCTTGAGATGGGCCTGGATTGCAATATATTTCCCTCTCAGGACTGCCTTTGCTGCATCCCAGAGCGTTTGGATTGTTGTATTTTCATTTTCATTTGTTTCCATGTATTTTTTAATTTCTTCTCTGATGGCTTGGTTGACCCAGTCATCTTTTAGTAGGTTATTTCTTAGCCGCCATGTTCTTGGATATTTTCCAGGCTTTCTCCTGTGGTTGATTTCAAGTTTCAAAGCATTGTGGTCTGACACTGTACACGGTATGATCTCAATTCTTTTATATTTATTCAGAGCTTCCCTGTGCCCCAGAATGTGGTCTATCTTGGAAAATGTACCGTGTGCAGATGAGAAGAACGTAAATTCCTTCAAATATGCTTTTTTCTATACTATTTCAATATCCAAAACTGGGAACCAGAGGAAGTTACTAGGAGTTTGTTTATATACACAACATCAGAACTACTGAATAAAGGTAGGACAGTTTCTATGGCAAATTCTATAGTGGCTGTTTTAGGGCTCCCAGACATTCTTAAGAATAAACACACATATAATAGGATATCGTCCTGTCTTAGAATACCCCAAATATCTGGGTGACCACAGATCTTCGGATCTTTAACTAGATGTTGGGTTTTCCCTTTCTGATCCCCGGATCCCTGATGCAGAGAGAATACTGCCCATGCTACCTTCAGTGGGAGTTTGCAGCATCCGGGCACGTCCCAGAACTACTTCAGAATATACACCCCCAGAAACCTCCCGGAAGGCTTTCCAGTACAGCCCTGGTGTAGACGTAATTTCTAGAAGGCTTCACGCTACTGCAGAACCACAAGTTTTCATGACCTGGAGGATTCCTGCTATAGCTCCTTCACAATGAGAACTACCCCCTTTAAGAGTGAATGATGAAAGCAATTATTTTTTTAGCCCCCCTTATAATTGCTGAATATCAACCTGCATAAAAAAATCATATGACCCCTGATGAGTCTGCGTGTTTCCAAGAAATTAGTCCTTCCATGTGTCCAGTTCTCCATCTCCCTTTCTTCTTCTCTGACCATCTCTGTTAGATTCTCTTACGTATGGCATAAGTTGACAAGCATTACTGCTTCTGGGGACACGGCAGCTGCCTCCACCAGATACCACTCCCTTCATCATGGAGTGGTAGCGAGTGTTCTCACAGACATTTCTTAGAGGCTACAAGGCATCATTCTGTGTACCCTGGTATTTTAGAGGCATTTTCTCCAAAACATTTTTCTTCAGGTTTGTTTTCCCCTAATGAGTTCTCTCCCAGGGACACAGACTGAATCCACAGGACTTATGGGTGTCCAAAAGGGAAAACAAAACAAAACAAAACAAAACTAATCTAACTATGATAGCTCTCAGTATCACTTCTTGATTTCCACCATTTACACACACACACACACGCGCGCACACACACACACGGTTTTGGCATATACCCGCTCATTCATGAAAGAGCGCATGGAGAGGTTCTTTTTGTTCTTTTCATTCAGTTACTGTTTAGAATGCTTTAAGCTTTACAGAAAAATTGTGCAGAAAGTTCCTTCCGCATCTTCTCCCACACAGAGTGTCCTGTATGACTGAGATCTGGCACCAGTGTATGCATCTGTTACAAGTGACAGGAACATGTTAATACAGCATCATCAACGAAGGACCCTAGTCAGCTCCACTGCAATTTGCCGTCGGTATCGTAGCGTTCTCCAGGTTCGCCAAAGTGTGTTCAATAAAACTATCAAACACGTTAGCTGAAAAAGATACTGAGACTGCTCTGTTTCACACTCCCCGCCTTGTAGACCACAAGACGAGGGCAGACTTAGGAACTTGAGGCACAGCACATAGCTGAAAAGTGTCTGTAACACAATTTTTAACTTAGAGCTTGACGCTCCCATTCTCTTACACTTTCTTCTCCTTGCCTTTCACTTCAATCATTTATCAAAAATATATCAATATTTATCACTTCAAATAAAATAAGTCCATTTTGTGAAGAGTGTGTAATCGATAAGACATATATGTCCCCTCGTCGTGTTCTAACCTGGGGAGCAGGAGTGACTGAGAAGTTTTTGCCGGGGGTGAGGAGTATCAGATATCAACATGCCTGTTTCTACCTCACCAGTCACCTTGTCCTCAGGTACGACATGATCCCCCTTGCCTGCTGCTGTGTATTCTCTGTGTCCATTCCTCTAGATAAAAATTGACTGGGGCTCCACTAAGGCATTGGTTTACCAGGCTTGCCTTTGTTTCATTATTAAGGGAGTTGCAAAGTTGGGTCTTTGAGCTATGCTAGACAGCAAATAAGGATTTGATGAGAATCAGTAGCCGGGAGTGAAGAGCATGCATTTAATTAAAGTGTGGGCTGTGCTATTAATATTCATACCTAATGAGGGGACAGGCCTGTGGGTTCAGCGGAGAAGGAAGGCCTAAAAGTATTAATAAAAAGCTAGGTATGTAGATAAGGCAAGTTCTAGATACTTTATTTCCAAAATCAGAGATACCATAAACAATACTTTGCACATTTTTGTCTTTGCATTTAATGTTTCCAAAACTAGTGAGAAATATTAAAAGTGTAATTATTTAATGTATGGATTTCTTTGGTAGTAGTTAATTTAAAGAAAAAGAGTATGCTATAGTTAGAATTCTTAAGGAAAATAGTAATCAGTTAGATCTCAATACCTATTTCCAAACTGAGAACAAATTTAGAATTATTAGCGGTTAGGTAAGACATGATTTGCAACTCTGTGACATTTTAATCTTTTGCCAAGATGTAAAATGATGTGTGTTCCCAAATCACATCCTAAATATGTTCCTTGGTAACTCATAAAACTTCCTAAACTGTTTCAATATATAAATTAATGCCTTATTTTCAGATAGGATATAGCCCTTGTAAAGTATTTTCTGATTAATCTAAGCTAAAAAAAAGAACGTATTCTTTTTATTCCAATGGAAACTTTGAACTAATTTAAGCATTTCATAATAATTAAAATGTTATTAAAGAACATTTTACATAGTTTTATCAAAATTTGTTTTTATGGCATGAATATATGATTTTAACTGACATAATTTGAGATACCCATTCTGCTCTTATATGAGGTATAAGTTTTTTTAGAGTTTGTTTTAAAATTAAAAATTCAGAACAAATTAGTTATTTGCATCTCTAATTATCTAATATTTTCTATCAACAAACCATGAAAACAAAAGGCAAACAAGCCTCTTTTTTAGAATCCATAAATCTCAAACATGAAAACAGAAATATTTTAGAAAGAAATCTCTGGAATCATCTATCCATCCATTCTGCTTCACCTAGTGATGAGCTATTCTGTTTTAAAAGTCTTATTAGGTGGAAATTTCAATCACACTAATAAATTCTCATTTTCAAGTATCTTGATTTTAGACTCAAGATGCATTTTTTTCTCTAGATAGACCTTATTTCCTTTTATTTCTCATGAGCATAAACAGATCCTACGGTTACATTTTGAAGACCATAGATAAATCAACATGCCCTTTTCTGCTAATTTTTTCACTCTCTCAATTATTAAACTCTACAGAAATGATGTTTATATAGTAATAAATGGAGACGAACAAAGTTATTTATATATTCTTTCTTGTCACATCAAAGGACTCCATCTCAGTGTATTTCATATAGATGATACTCAGATTTTGATCTGAGATCAGTGTACCAGTTAGTCAAAGTTAGATAGATAGATAGATAGAAAGATAGATGAGAGATAGATAGAGGACAATCAACTTAATGTGTTTATGTTTCAATGATAAGGTAAAAAAAAATAGAGTTAATCTTTATCAACAGTGGCAATAGATATGGGTTTCTTTGAAAAATGAATTGGGGAGGGCACTGGGTGGCTCACTTGGTGGCGGCCAACTTCAGCTCAGGTCATGATCTCACGGTTTGTGAATTCAAGCCCCACTTTGGGCCCTGTGCTGATAGCTCAGAGCCTGGAACCTGCTTCTGATTCTGTGTCTCCCTCTCTCTCTGCCCCTTCTGCTGCTTGCACACTGTCACTCTCTCTCCTTCTCTCTCTCTCTCTCTCAAAATAAATAAACAATAAGGGAAAAAATAAAAAAAAGAATTGGTACATTTAGGAACTTTTGGTGTTTTGGGAGCATAACTCATGGGCTACAAAACACATTCACATAGAAAATACGAAGAGACACCTGCTACGATGAACAAGGAGCCCTCATTTTCAAACAGCTCTGCCCCTGCAGGCATGGGTGCCCACTCCACTGACTAAGTGCACATGGTGGAAGAAGCTTGGGATGCAGGCCAGCATGCATTAGCCGCCTCTCCATACGGGAGCCTCTCAGGGCCCAGTGTGAATCTCAACAAGACACTGCCCAACCCGGACACAGCAGTAACGACTGGGAGGCGTAGAGGGAAAAAAATGCCACCATGTGAAGCGATATTATTTGATGGCATAAAATAATACATCATTTGTCTTACTTGCCACATATGTGCTAGCAGTTTCACATACACTATTCCCATTCGATCTTTATAAAAGTAGTTGTTAGTTGTTTTTTTTTAAAGATTAGTAAGAGAGGAACAGAACTAGTACCTTCATTTGCCTGAAATTGCAGTGTAAGGATTTTGCATACAATTGTTTGTGAGTGTGAAAGCCGTCTATAATGGACCCTGCCACCTTACCACCATGTCACATGCCAAGCAGCACTTGGAGAAACTGGAGCACTTTGGAGAAACTGTTCTGATACGGCACATGTGCTAATCTTAATGTGGAAACTTTGGAAGCGTCTCTTCTTCAGCTAACTTCTAGCCAGAGAAATGCCTTGCATGTTGTGGGGCCAGCCCTGAATTGACTTCTTGTATGCCCAGGCTAGCGACATGAGAAACAGATAGACAAATGCTGCAGTGATCTGATTCTAGGCATTTGGCTAAAGAAATCCTTAAAGGTCCTCCTGGGTGGCCACAGTGCCCACAGTGGGATTCCCCTTCTGCATAGATCAAAACACAGGCAGTCGACATGACTCCAACACAGAAGTTACAGCTATACTGTTGAAGGCATCCCAAGAGTGAAGCTAATCAGGGACCAGATACAAAATTTCTAGCAATGTCAATGAGTAATGCAGATGAATAAAAGGAAAGTTCTGCACGCCCACACCATACTGCCACACCTACTCAGTTTGTTTCTGAGTTTGGAACTCTGTGTGAATCACCAATTTGGAATAAGGAAAGTGGTATGCTATTTTAAAACCATCTACATCCTCTGAGGCTGTTGTGCCTTTTTCTGCCCGTTCGAGTCCATTCTTAAACATTTAATTAATATCTCAGCTCCACGGAGGTATCAGTCTATTTGCTTAGGTAATTAGCAATGAAGACAAAAGCATCTAATCACTGTTGGAAAGTGAAAGATTGGAACTTAAGAATACTAGTGCCTGTTTTTCAAAGCTGATAAGGTTAAGCCTCTCAAAAAACCCACAAGTATGTATTGTGAAGAGGCCCATATAATTTGCAATTCAATCCTCAATTTCTTTTCTTTGAAACTGAATGAACGGGCGTTAGGAAGTGGCATTATGAGCACATTCTAATCCTTCATGCCACACTCCCCGGTTTAATCAAAGCTACAGAGCAGCTTGTCTAAGCATGCCACCCGCCTCGGAAGGGCAAATTGCAACACGGCCCCGTCTAACAGCATGTGGGTTTAAAAGAGAATGCACTTGGTTTTGCTCCCTGTATAATGAGTTTAAAAGCAATTTGTATTTTCTAGCAAAGACCGAAGTTAAAACATATTTGCTTACGTGGCCGTAGTTAGCATTTGCCTCTGCGTCTGCAGAACAGAAGAGAGTTTTCTGCGGTGCTCTCATTGGCCTAAAACCTGTTCTGAAACACTGCTTTTTCTGTACATCTTTGGAGTGAAGTCGAGACTTGAAATACTTATATTTTAGAGGACATTTGCCACGGGGTGGGAATACAGTGGCCTCGGTAAGATTTTGGAGAAGACAAAGACAAGCGATGAATATAACAAACCCTGCTTAGTTATCCTGAGAACCGCCCGAGTCACTAATCTTGGAACCGTGACTTCTCACAAAGAACAGCAAAGGTTGCCTCCTTGAGGTTTGAAACACACAAACGTATCAGAACAGTTTTCTCCAAATAGCTTTTTATTTTATTTTTTTAATGTTTATTTATTTTTGAGACAGAGAGAGACGGAGCATTACTAGGGGAGGGGCAGAGAGAGAGAGGGAGACACAGAATCCGAAGCAGGCTCCAGGCTCTGAGCCGTCAGCACAGAGCCCGACGCGGGGCTTGAACTCAAACTGCGAGATCATGACCTGAGCTGAAGTCGGCGCTCAACCGACTGAGCCACCCAGGCGCCCCCCCAAATAGCTTTTTAACAGAAGAGTAATGCATTCAAATACAACCCGTGAGCATAAACTTTTAAACATAATTTCTCCTCTTTCCCTTCCCTTGTGAGTGGCTACAGAAATTCATTGAAGGCTCTATGAATACTTTTTAATCAGCCTTGACGAATGTTTCCCAATGCCTACCTCTGTCCTCTTCCTTTTGTATTACGTTTTATGTCTTCTCACCATCCCTAACAGAAGCCCTTCAACCTTCCAGCCTCTCCCAAAGTGTGGTTTACAGGCCATCTACAGTTGGGCCAATCGTTAAAAATCCACATTCCTGGGCCCACCTAAGCTAACTGAATTAGAGTACCTGGGTTTCATGTCTGCATACTTACCAACATCCAAAAATACATGCATAAGTAAAAAACCACAGAACACAACACAACAAAACACACACACACACACACAAACACACACACACACACACATACACACAATTGGTGACCTCTCTGCCTAGTGCTAATTCAGTGTACCTTAAGATTAAGCTCCTCTAAATTTTGTCTCTTTCTTTCTCTTTCTCTCTCTCTACCTCTCTCTGTCTCTGTAACACACACACACAGACACAGTCTTTATATGCTCTTCCAGTTGACTCTGCTACTGTGTAAGAGTTTACAGACATAAAATCTATCATGTACAAGCTTGTTAAAAAACGATTATTTATTTATTTTGAGAGAGAGACAGAGAGTGCGAGCAAGGGAAGGGCAGAGAGAGAGGGAGAGAGAGAATCTCAAGCGGGCTCCATGCTGTCAACACAGAGTCCAACAGGGAGTTTGAGATCATGACTTGAGCTGAAATCAAGAGTTGGATATTAAAACAACTGAGCCATCCAGGCTCCCCTGTTTTGAAGCTCTTAAATATTTGCAAAGAGTTAGAGATGTATTTCACCTAGAGATATATTTAGTGGACACTGACTGGGAGGGATTAATAGGAAACCTGGAAAAACATAAAAAGCAACCCTCAAAGTATTTCTTTGAAGTACATTTCATCCTGGGCAGATGAAACAGATCCCACAGATCTGTTTCTAATATGAAACACACACACACGCACAGCAATTAAGAGTTCATTTGAAAATCTGATAGCACACTGGATCGATGTCATATCTACCTAACAAATAAGTTGAACAGTGTTGAGCAATGCAGGGAATCCTCATTTGCACATGGGAAAATTATGGTGTTAAGAAAAAGTAAAGAAAACTCACCACTTCTTCATGTCTGCATTTCCTCACGTTAATTCCATTTATCTGCAAGGAAAAGAAAGGTGCAGTTTCACGTGGCCTGTTGTGAACTGAACTTATGTTTCGGTTGCACATAGAAAATAAGGGTAAAATGGATACCTGCAGAATTGCATCCCCGATAAAGAGAAGACCTGAAAGCTCCGCTGTGAAGAGAGAAGAACAATGATTAGGCATCGACTGTTTTCTTCATACACATGAAAGAATTTCATAATTAAATAAAATTAAAATTAATACCAGGAAAAAAATAAGTGATTTATATGGATAGCATCTTAAATGATCCAAAAGTAATAGAAATGCAAAAGCAATCTATGATTTGCCCCAAATATTGAAACACCTATTTCCATTTAATTCTACCATTTCAGATCTTATAGTTGCCAAAAACTGGTCGCTCTTCTGGATGGAAGACAAGATTTTCTCATGTACCTACAATATGCGGGTATCTATGAAAAGGTTTGAATCTAGACATTCAGCTATGGGATCAGCTCTGAGTTTCTTTTTAAACATCACTAATTTCAGTTGCTTTACATCGTTGGTGTTTTTCTCGATGAAATTTCACAATAGACTGAGTAAACTTGCATATGAGAAGAGGAAAAAATAATGTATATCAGGAACTCCCTGTATTTGATGGGACTTGTTGTTAAATTTGTGAATATGGTTGCTCGTTTAATGAAACAATTGAAAACTTGTGCTGTCCCAAGTTTATACACAGTCACACTCTCTGTCCTCTTTCCTCTTTGCTTTCTTATGAGAGAAAAGGTCCCCTGAAGTAATAAAGGGAGAGCCTCAGGGATCAAACTTGGCCCCTTACTACCTGGTCATGGGGAACGCGCAGCTGGTCAATCATATCATAATGCACGGTTTTTAATAGGACTTATGTTACTGTAAGAATGGCTACAAAGGAACAGTTACTATGTAATTCTCTTAACACTTTACCTCTTTGCTCCTTGGAGATTTTTGAAATGACAACTGGAATATTATGTTCTGCTCCCCCCTGAAAAGAGAAAATCATATATTGTGCTTTTTAATCGCAAAAAATAAAAATGCAACTTTTAGTTAGAAAACTATACATACAATGAATAATCTGTTAATGGATGCCAGATAGAATTTAAATAACCTTGTAGAGTTTCTCTACTCAACAGACAGGGCTCACAAAAACTTCTTCACCTGTTTGGAATTTCACGGTAATATCCAGTAACTAATAACAGTTGATGTTGAAAGCTTTTGTTTTCTACATAAAGATTGGAAATGCTTAAATAGGCATTCTCTTCAATGTGTAGCATGCTGTCCATTGTCGAAATTCTTGTCTAACATTTGAATACCAAATAATTATGTATTTCTCTTAACTGGCTAAGTTGTTCTATGCTGGTGACCAAGCACAGACCCCTTTGGATGCTAAGTGACTAGAGAACCTCTACCTGCACAAAATGATACAGGAAGTCAGACTGTGCATATGCATGCTGGGAAAGGGATCATAGCATTTCCTTAATTAATAACAGATTCTTCTTAGTGTGGAAGTACATATGAAACAATTAACAAAATAAAATAAGCTGCCTAGAACATTGTAGTAATTCTTCATCTAATTGACCAAACAAGATATGAAAAAAGAAAAAAAAATATGTGAGTTAAATTTATATGGAAGGAAATAAAATAAATCCCTGAAGTAAGCACATAAAACTTCTGTTTTGAAATGACAGAGTTGAAAAAGTTGGAACCAATAGTTGAAAAATCAAGTGAATGCATTAAAGAATAAAATGTCATGCATAAAAGAAGTATAGCATTTTTAACATAAGATAATTGAAAAGACAGTCTAAAATCCCACTGGGTTTCTCTACCTTCAGAATAAGTAAACTTCTGAAACCTTTTTTATTTAAGGACAAAAGTTATCTCAGAACAGATGCATTTCCGTGAATGTCAATTTTTAACACTGAATTGTCAATATACTTAAATATAAGATGGGCAATCGTTGAAAAAAGTAATGATATTCAACTTTTTCTTGGCAAGTAGTCCTTTTTACTTCTAGAGTATTGAAGAGATATGATAAATACAATATTGAAATGATCTTACTCAGATTGAAATTCAAACCCAGTGCTGACTTCCTTTTCTCACTATTTTCCCCCAACAAATATTCATTCACCCACTTTCACAGCTCTCTGAAGTCTCTGGCCTAAGCTGCATAGCTCCTAACTCTGCAATGCCTTTTGGCCAGTATGTCCATAATAAGTACTAACTGTGTCTAACATGACCTCTCGTCTGATCAAAGTATAGTGATTTGTGACTGATAGTGTAGTTGAAATGAATGCTTATTTAGCACACAGTAAACACCGAATACAAGGTAGCTATTATCCTAATTAGTCTATCAATTAAGATTTATGGATAAAATTACATGGCATTAGAGTAGTAAATAATCTTAGCACTGATCCATTCTAAGACGCTTAATATTTACTATTTAGGGTTCCAAGTTCCCAATTTTTAGTTCTATTCTTTCTTTACCATTATAATTATCAGCTTCCAACCTACTATTATCTTTATTCATTTCTTAGATTTATCTCCTTTCTTTCTCCTTTCCCCATCTGTAACTGGAATGCAAGTTCCAAGAGGACATTGAACTTTTTGGTAATTTGTTCCACACATTGATGTAAACCCAATACATGAAATAATGTCTTTCTTTTTTATCTTTGAAATGTTTATTGATGAATGAGTGAATGAATGAATGAAGTCAAAAGCTTTTCCAGGCCTAAGATAGCTCCACTCTTTAAAACACATTGCAGAATGATTTCAAGTAGAAGCCAAGTATGTGCAACGAAATCAAATGCCCATGGTCAAGTTAGTTTCTAGAGATACTTGGAAATTGGAAGAAATTTTAAGAACCCATCTCCTTTTCTAAGAAGAAAAAACTAACTAACTGGGATGAATCATCCACCAATGAAGTTTCAGGTGATATAAAAAGAAGAAACAAACTCATCCAGATACTATATGGTTCAGATATTTGGGAGCAGAGAGTGACATCTCTGTAAAGCTGTCGTCAGAGTGTTTTCCTTCAGCCATTTTGCTTTTCATAGTTTTCTCTCCTTGCACTATTGAATCCAAAGATTTTCTTGGTGTCGAAGATTTTTCATACCAGTTACCATGGTAGGCCAGTGGGAAATATCTCCCTGGGATCTGCCTAGAGAAAAGGCAGTTGAAACAGCAATTTCTGAGGGCCAACTCAGTAACACCACTCCTTCCTCAATCCCGGGAGACTTAGAACTAATTTTAAATGAAAGGATATAACTAACACCTATTTTGCCAAGATTTTTTTCTTTTATGTGTAAAATCTCTCCTGAAATTTGAATGATTTGAGTCCAAAGGAGGGTTTTTTTCATTGAGGGTCTTTTTAAATCAGACAGTAAGAGCTCAGGAAGAATTCTTAAATGATTTGCAGAAAATTACTTTATTAATTAATTAAAGATAAAATTTTCAGACAAAACTCAGGAGATAAAATTGGAACTTAAAATTACAGTACCTTAATTTATTGGATGAAATGTGAGAGCCGTCCAGCTCTATTAAAGTTAATTAGGTTTAGTTCTGGACCTAAATGGGGAAATGTAAGGTTTTTCCAGTCAAGAATCAAATAACGCAACTCATCCTGTTGAAAACAGATGATAGCCTTCCCGTTACACTTAGAATAAAACCCCCAGTCCTTAGCAGCCCCCTGTCTTGTGGTCTCAGCCCTCCTCTACCTCTTCGTCTTGGACTTTCATCACTCTGAGCACCAAAGGACATCAATATATAGTATCCCCTCTGCCTGGACACTTTTTTCTTTTACTCTTAACCTGGTAAACTCCTGATCAAATTCAGAACTTCAACTGAAAGACTTCATTCATCAATGTCTCCTTACATGAAGTAATTCGCTTCTGTAACACGGGATCCAGTTATGATTTGCATTTAGTTACCTCGCAATTTGATCAATGTCTACTCTCCTACTAGATTGTCAAGGGCCTGAGGTCCAGGCAGAGTTTCCTCTATTGGCTTCTCCCCAGTCTACCCTTAGGATGGCTTGGATGCATGGCTTATGGTCAGGTTTAGAGAATAAATGGATTAATTGAACTCTGTTGTTTCAGTGTAAAATCAAGACTAGGGAAAAAGTGAGGCAACATTCTACAGTGCATCCCAGAAAATATTAAAACATATACCATTCAATGGATAATGAAGCTTACATCAAGCTTTATAGAAACCAGGATATAAAGTCCTATCAAAAACATTTTGAGTAGTAAGGAATATGTATATAAGGAATTTGCCAAAATAATTGTGAAATTCCACCAAATCAAACCCAGAATGTCTTTATAGCATTGGGAATCTTGTCAAATATTTTCAATTCAGTATTTTCATTATTCCAATTAATCAATCAATCATATTCTGGGCTCTGGGGGAGGGGGAAGATACATAGATCCCACCATTATATATTTACTTAGAGCAATGAAAATATTTGTAAACGGATAATAGCAACACAGAAATTAAAGTTAAAAGCCCAATGAACAAGTATGGGAGAAGCACCTAAAGGAAAATGATCTGAAAGATTATTGGGAGATATCCTTATATATTCTATTACTGTGCCTATTTGCTAGTACCACCTACTTTGATTTCAGCACAAATTAATGGTCCTTCCCACATACCATATGACTGCCTTCATATGAAAGTCCAAAATAGAGACTGAAAGTACACTAGTGGTTGCTTGGAGCTGAGTTAGGGAGATAAGGGGGAGAAGGGGACAAGAACTCAAGGACATGGGGGAGATGAAGTGCTCCAAAATTGACTATAGTGATGGCTGCACACATTTGTGAATATAATGAAAGACACTAACTTATATAAGTGGTTAAGTTGCATAGCATGTAAATTATATCTCAATAAGCTACTTAACTAGAAAATGGTCTTTAAAATGATAGCTGGTCAGTGATTTTAACTGATTCTTGGGACTAATCCATTATCTTCAACCTACGCTTTATTACCTGCCTGGAATCCTCCTATTTCTATGGTGGAAAGGTATATATCCATGCCATCCGTGGTGGAAACGAAAGAATCAGACTCAAATGAAAAGAATAGGGAATACAATGAGGAGAAGTGTAAGCATGTGCAAACTTATATCAACAGTTGATATTGAAAGACTTTGCTCTGAAATCACTAACATATTAAAAGACAGAAATTTATTACAGCTACTTTGAAGACATATTTTTATTGGTACATTTGATGAAATTAACACCAAGCCCTTGATATTAGATTATTTACTTGATCCTGGACTCATCAACCCATTTATTTTAGTTTTGAATAAACCATAACATAAATAAATTAGAGGAGAAACGTTATTTGTGTTCCCAAGTAGAGAGTTTAGAAATAATTTGATCCAGTTTCTATATCTGTAGAGCATAATTATTGAGAGTAAGGACTATCTCATCTGCTTCAGGTGAGGTTTAGGCTCAGTTCTGCCCAATACAATAATGGATAAATTACTTAACCCCTTAATATATAACCACATTGTCTATAGAGGGATAGCAATAGTTACCTACTTTGCTGGATACTAAAGGCCAAATGAAACCAAATATAAAGTATTTAGCTCAGCATCTGGCACTTAAAGAGCAGTTGATAAATATTTGCAATTATTGTTTATAAATGATAAAATTTTAATAGTAATTATAATTTCATTCTTGATTGCTGCACAGTTAAAGCTTCCAATACAAATCATCTTTTATTGCAAGCATTTCCTCAATAGGCATAGATGACATAGCCGTGTATGTTGAAAAATACTCCATAAAACCTTTTCTAGTCATAATACGCAAAATGCCACTTCTCTGAAAGGTGATTTGTTAAATGACAATGACCAGAGGCATGATTTAATAATATGCAAATGTATGATATTGTATTTGCAAAGATATGGAAGACAAATAAAAGGATCTTACTTTAAGGTGATTATCCATATGTCAATTCTCAAAGGAATGAGGCAAAAACACAAGAATATTGGGTCCTGTGCTGCAAAACTTTGGTGATTATTGGAAACGTAGGTGTGGAGACCATGACGTCATGTTTGGAAATGGCTAATATCAGGATAGTCCAGACAAAAGGGATGAGCGTCTGAGAGAAGGATTCTACCAGAAGGCCCAAAGGCAGGCATGGTGGGAAGTAAGGGAGCAGAAGCTGAAGAGCAGGGAACAAGGGACAGAAAAGCCCATAGGAGTTCAGGAACTTGGGAAAACTAGACAAAGGGCCGGATCAGAATGTCCTGTAGGAACAGGGAGAATATATGCCAGCTCGCCTAATAAATCTGAGAGCTCTAAAATGTGAAAATCAAAAACAAAAGGACACCAGCCTTAAAAACTCCGAGCAGACAAAACCAGTTGAAGTCATATAAACAAAGCTTAATTTAGCTGATTTTGCAAGGCTACCTTGACTCGAGTCATTTTTTGTTTATGCCTCCTGAAATCAAGTAGAAAGAAGTTGACCTGATTCCCAAGGTTGATGTGGAGTAACCAGTAACCAATTCCCTTTCACTTAAGAAAATAGTAATGCAGCATTCCAACCAATCACTGTGAAAACAGTCACTGCCTTCCCACTATCCAAACGGCTTCATAATAATACACCCTTGAGCCTCATTCCATGTTTTGCTTTGAGGGATCCTGCTCCCTCCTTTATAGTGGGCGCGTGATAAGCTCCTACTAATTATGACTTGAATGATTCATTGTTTTTAGTTCTGTGATTTTTGAACTTTTTACAAAAGGAAGCAGTTTCAGTCTGACACCAGAGAAGAATATGTGATTATAAGTGGAAAGTTTAGTGATCCCTTTGTTCCGTTATTGGAGAATTACTTTTGGAAATTTAAAAATGTAAATAAGAAGAGCTTGACATCTTATTGAGTGACAAACAAAGCCAAAAACGAATACAAGGGAAAACACACGCACTGACTTCTGAGGGACGTTTTAATCAAGGAAGACTCAATAATGGTAACAGACAGGAAGAAGCACAAGGCAGTGTCAGAAAAGACCCAAATTATAGCAGATGCCAGAGTGTTCTAAAAAGCAACGCAAGGGTAAAAATAGCTTGAATGAGCAAGGCTTTCTGGAAGACAGAACTGAAGTGAGCACCGTGCATAAAATTGTAGCACTGGTTCATGACTAAGCTTCTGGTCAGAAGGCGTGGCCATCATTTCTTTCTATTTTGAGGTTCTGGAGCAGGAGCTTGTGGGTGATATGCCATTAAAGACAACAGAGAGCCGAGTCACGTACAAAGGTGTGCATGTCATGCCTCCAAATTTCATCTTATTGTACCCTGATTCAGTTACACAGTCGCTCCTACTAGATCTGCCAACTGTAGTGCAAGGATAACTGGAACACGGGACAGGAAACGCAGAAATAAGCGGGGATCCAGGGACGGGCATGCTCCCCAGAGTTAAAAAGAATCTCTTTTATTTTTAGGAGCTGAAGAAAAATACCTTAGCTAAACCAGAAGATGGGAAGACGGAGCAAGACAGTCAGCCTTGTGTGTGGCAGCTCCACCTGTCAGGACACCTGCTTCCCCACGTGCTGCATGAGCACAAGACTGCCATGTGCCCAAAGATCCTTGGTTCAGTGTTGTGGGATTTTTTTTTCCTTATTTAGAATTAACACGTATATATAGGTAATTTTGGTCTCTACCTTTCCAAGGTAAAACACTTTTGTTTTGAAAAGATGGGATTTTAAGTATCTAAAAAATAAATTTCTCTCTGGAGATAAATATGATTTCTGTATTAAATCTTAATGTGATTGATGCCAAAGCTCTTTCTGGATGGCTGTGTTCCACGCTGAGGATCTAGCGTCTTCAGATATGATTTAAGATAATAATTATGACTTTTCGAAGGAGAGTGTCAGGTCTTGTAATAATGCAAACCAAAGATCTTCTTAAAGCAAAAAAATAAAATAAAATAATAAAATAAAATAAAATAAAATAAAATAAAATAAAATAAAGGAAATAAGACAAAATTTGAAAGGAAATGGATTAAAACTTAAATTGTATTTTTAAAATTTAGATCTATAATCTTTCACTTTTATTTATGATTTTCTCTTATTCCTTAGGATTTTAGGAAATTTTGAGATGGTAACTCTTCTTAATGTGCACTACATCTTGTTGGCTTTCAAGGGAAGATATTAAATCAAAGACTTAGAATTGAACTGCAGAGACATACATCCCATCCTCCAAGCCACCTGCGACTAAGCCATATCTTTTTTGTCCCAGAAGTTTCAACATTATCTCAATAATATGGTAGGGAAAATAAAAGGAGGAAAAGGCTGACTTTTTTTTCCTCACCGTTATAGGGGAGTCTCTGCCTGGAGAGAGCGCTGGGGAGCAAGACATTATTGTACATGGACAGGTGATATCAAGGCTTAATGGGCATTGGTTACTTCCATGACATTATACTGCCCACAGTCTACAGCCCCTGGGGCACGTAAAAAATATTAGAATAGATGTCTTTCTGTGATATCGCCAACCATCATTTGGTCCCACCATGTGGGAAAACTGAGGGGTTGCCACCATGTACAATGGTGACAGTTGCAAGAAAAACCCATCAGCCAAGATTTGGCAGGAGCACAGAACATGGCCAATTGGCTTTTACTTGTAACAGAACATGTTGGAGTGTTTTAGTGTTTTCTGATTAAAAAAAAATGGTAAGTATTTTGTTATCCTTTAGCCAGGCTTTTATAAATAATTTTTTGAAAGGTAAAACTGAAATAGCATCGCCATATGTTCTTAGTACAATGAAATTCAGGAGCACCTGTAAGAGTCTTTACTGCATTGGTTAATGTCTTTTTAATTGTCCAGCATGCACTCTTCCTTCTGTTATTTCCAGTTGAGGTGTTCAAGGTTTTTAGTCAATAATTCTCACTACATAATCTCCAGTGTGTGCCAGCCGTGATTACCTAACTGAAGCAAATAAGGATAAGATATACATTCATATATTTACGTGAATAGTTATATTATTGGTTCAAACTGTTCTAGCAATACGTATACAAAGAAAAAAATAAATAGAAAGAATAAATGGTCAAAATTAAAGTATTAATTCTGCATTTAGGCTAAAATGATATCTTAAATGGTTCATTATATATATAGTGCATATACACACACACATTAACAGAATGAAAGATAGTTTAAAAATAAAAAAGCAAGTATCAGAGTTGTAACTATTGAGAAAACCAAAACGGAAACCCTAAATGGAAACTCTTCAGAATGACTGAGTAATAATCCAAATAATAAAGTTAATTTTTGTATTTCTGATTAGTGTATCATAAGAATTGTAAAATAATTTCCCTTTTTGTCAGAATTCTTAATATATCGCACAGATTGCAATTCAAATACTGCTTTTGTGGCCAATATTATGAATGGAAAATATACACTCAATTGATTTAGAAAATTAGTCTATTTAGTTATGTATAAGAGTTTTGTTTGGAATGAAATAATGAAAATATTAAATGGACATAACTCATTTGGCAAAATTCTTGATATTTTAGAATCTGTCTAGTTGCTATTGTAGCATTTTAGAAAAAATAAATAACATTGTATTATTGAGTGTATAAGTGGAAATAGAAAAAAAATAGAAAAGAAAATTTCCCTGCATAAAACTAATGTAGCTCCACTATCAGAAAAAGAGTCAGGCCTGTTGGGTAAAAATGCTTATCTCAAATGAAACCAACTCTCAAGATTGGATTTTATTCACACTTAGCCTTTGTTCTGTCTCATGGACATTTTGCTATCTCTAGTGGTGCCTTTAAATCCTTCAAGCAATCCAAATAAATATCACAGCAAAAACAAAAACAAAAACAAAACTAGTCTGTTGTGTAAAATAATTCCCATGGAATCATTTCCACTTCTTATAACTTATTCTGCATACCTCTCTGGTTTTAGCTGATGATAGATAAAGTGAAAGCCAAATACATATTTTGAAACTAACGTTTTATATAGTAATATTCTTATCACTTGACAACACAACACTATTTCACACTGGTCCATTTTTCTAAGTCATTTTCATAATGTCAGCTAGAACTGATAGTCACCAAATTTAGAGTTCCACTTTCCAAGCATATATAAATTGAGCTGTGTTAAAATTTCATGAAATATATACCTGAGATGTATGATTTTCACCCTACACAGGCAAAATACCTAAACCAGTGGTTCAAGATAAAGTTAAATTTCATTTATCTATGCAAAGATGCAGGATTCTAAAGGACATTTAAAGATAATGATTAGGGGCACCTGGGTGGCTCAGTCGGTTGAGCGCCGACTTCGGCTCAGGTCATGATCTCACGGTCGGTGAGTTCGAGCCCCGCGTCGGGCTCTGTGCTGACAGCTCAGAGCCTGGAGCCTGCTTTGGATTCTGTGTCTCCCTCTCTCTCTGCCCCTCCCCTGCTCATGTTCTGTCTTTCTCTGTCTCAAAAATAAATAAACATTAAAAAAATATAAAAAAATAAAGATAATGACTAACTTTTCCAACATTTATATAATTTCCCATCCTTTTAAAATTGGTTTTGTTTGGGACGCCTGGGTGGCTCAGTGGTTGAGCATCCGACTTCGGCTCAGGTCATGATCTAGCGGTCTGTGAGTTCAAGCCCTGTGTCGGGCTCTGTGCTGACAGCTCAGAGCCAGAGCCTGCTTCGGATTCTGTGTCTCCCTCTCTCTCTGCCCCTCCCCCACTCGTGCTCTGTCTCTCTCTGTCTCTCAAAAATAAATAAGTGTAAAAAAAAATTAAAATTGGTTTTGTTTCAATGATGATAAATTGCAGGTGTGGCACACCTTTACTAGTTAACCACACACACAAAAAATAAAGTCCTTTAAAATTCACTAGTAAATAAACAGGTATGGTCATTTTAAAAATAAATCAGATGCTAAAACTATGTTTACTCTATTTACTTGGTATTGTGACATGGAAATTTGCCAATTTCTTTAAAAAAAGGAAAACTAAATGAAAAAAAAAGATGAATAAAACCCAACTAATATTTAACAATTATTAGTGTAAAACTTATTTTTGCTCCATTCAATTGGGGGGCGGGAGAGGGACAGTAGATCCTCCTCTGTCTGATTACAGGAAGCTATGCACATGACAGCGCCATATCTGACATTTTAAATGATCCCAGATAAACTTAATGACCTATGTTCAATGCCAGGTAAAATTCCCAAATACTTTTTCTAAGAAACTTTCTAAATCAAATGTTGGCCAAGATTTTTTGAGAACCTCCCTACATTATGTCTCAGTCCAAATATTGAAGATTTGCTATAGCCATTCTTGTCTAATTGTTAATCACCAAAAAACAAAATACACAACAATGCAGGCATTACAGCATGGCCTTTAAGGATAGACTGGAAAGACAGGCTACCTTGATGCTTAATCCAAATCCTCCTACAGTTTGTCTTCTAATGGTCACCGTTCTTTCCTGAAAGACAGGATTTTAAAAGTGGTTAGCATTTCCTAATACTATACTTACACGTCATTTTCATCCTCTGGGTTCTGTTTCTGCTCCTTAAAAAAGAAATATTTTATGACAGCATACAGACTCTAATTCTGGCAGCAAATGGAGCATTTTGTAATTTTCAAATCAAAGCTTAATTTATTTGTCAAGGTAAAATGGACCATACTATTATAAACTTCTAAACTCTCAAAAATTAAGTTCCTTTCAATGATTTTTTAGTACATATTTTGGATCTTAACTTTTAAACCTCTTCTTATTTTCACATTATATATTCTCATTGTCTGAGGAATGACAAGTTTTGGTTACATAAAAATAAGTCAATGTCAATGGTAAATATTATCTTTGTCAACCAAGGTCTTCTCTCCATCACTACCAAGTCATCTCACTTGCGGAAATTCGAGAGCTGAGCTGGGAGAGTGCCGCGTCCTAGCGCATCAATGATTCCTGTGCATGTCTGGGGTAGAAACTGTGACTAAACCAGGTTAGAAATGATGGCTTGTTTGAGAAAAGAATGGATCTTCCACCTAACTAATAACGACAATGGAATTATCAATTTTCAAAGGCCACAATGGAACAATAATTCCATCGCTGGTGTATGAAACAAAAATCACAAAGATCTGTATTTGGACAAACCCTTTAATTTCCACTAATCATTATTACTCTGTTTTGGGGCAATCATCTCTACATAACACATATCCTGTAGGTATGTTGGAAGGTTGAAAGCTTTTATTTATAACCTTCTCCATTTATCTGTAACTTTCTCATCTTTTTGAACCTCCCTCTATCCATGAGGGTTTGAGACACTGCCCTCCCCTTCCCTTGCTCTACCTGGGATACATGTTGGTTATGTGGTCCCCACAAATGTCCAACCTATTTGGCTATACTACCCATCTCCAAGTCTAAATACTGTTCTCTTTCTTACTCCATGGTTTTAGAGGGGCTGTGTGGAACAGATGATATTATTTAAACAGATAAAAAAAAAATTGGAAAATGTGTGCTCTTCCTAAATATTTTAAGATAACATAAAAACCAGTCATTTTTGCAGTTATGAGATATCGTCATTTAGCCAAATGTTTAAATTTCATGAATAAGGCTTAAAGAATAAGATTGCTATACCAGAAATTGAGGTATATTAACTTATTTATTTTGAATTAAAAAATAGCCTTTATGTCGGAGATTGGTGCATGTTAAGAAACAAACTATTAGTGCAAATGAGTAGCATTTAATTATATAAATTTTATTTTTTTTGATCATGTTCTAAGCAATTTGATCTTTTCTAAAACTACAGATTTTGCTCTTAAAACCTGTCATCGAATTATGTTTTCAAGCCGACATTAAAATTACTTACACAAATTAAGTGTATATGTGTGTTACAATTTGTGCAAAGCAACATGAAATATAAAACACACTATTCACGTTAAATAATATCATAAACTCTATTATTTTACTCTTTTTTTTTAAGTAGGCTTCATGCCCAACATGGAGCCCAATGTGAGACTTCAACTCACGGCTCTGAGATCAAGACCTGAGCTGAGATCAGGAGTTGGATGCTTAATTGAGCCACCTACATTGGTGGAGTTATAAGTGGAAGATATAGTGTTTTAAGAGCTTATATTGCAAAATCTATGTAAATAAGCATACCTGCATATATAAAAGCAAAAGCGGCACATGCATTATACACACACAAAGTCTCATTTAAAATAAATTAAATATTTATTGGAAATGTCCTTTTGTTGGACAGGATAAGTGAAATCTGTTAATTAATTTTCAATTATTTCTCATTAAAGGATTAATTAAAGGAAAGCTGTACATTGCAAATAATGGACTTGAAATCAAAGAATCTATCAATGACTCCAATATCTACAACTTAATATGTTTGGAAAATTACTTAAGACCTGCAAATCTATTTTTCCAAATCTGTAAAATGGTGACAGATAATACATAGTAACAGCTTTGTTTTGAGAGTTGATATTTGTGAGGGACCCAGGCATATACTAGAAACTTAATGAATACACACACACACACACACACACACACAACCTGTTATTCTACACAGATATTCTTACTTAAAGTCACTTAAATATCTGCTTAATATTTAACTACTTTTTATTCCAATAATTAAATCACAGGGTAGCTCAAATACTGAAGACTCAGACTCAGCAACAGGTCAATTAAACGGTTATCTATACTCATAAAACAGGCAGACTACTTTCACAATACTGCCTATCCAACAAAACAGGTTCTTGGATGGCAGAGTTATTTTCTTAATTCCATTTCTGTAAGGAATAAATGCTTGATTCCTTAAAATAAGATTCATCTTTATTTTCTCAAAATAAAGACTTCACTCTGTCAGAGCAAATGCATTGTATTAGTAAATGACATCACCTAAATTTCTACATCTTGCCTGGCGATCGCTAGTCACAAGGGTGACTTGGTGAGTAAATTCTATTAACGGCCAAGTGTATGCTGAAACACTGCTTTCCTTTGAAGGGACAGCAAGCATGCCAGGGTTATCAAAGGTCTATTCAATGCCTGTACTACTTCTTTACAAGACTGCTTTCCATCTTTGGTGGAGGATATTTAGAACATGTTCCAAATCAAATACAAAATCGCTGATGCAGAGAGGAGTTTGAAGAGACTAAAGAGTCAGCAGTAACTGTTGAAATCTCAGAGGCAGCACTTATTTTAATGTATTTCAAACACACGGGCACACACTCATGCACATGCACACCCCAGTAAGCACCTCTATGTTCTATTGCTTCATTAGGTTACTTTTAAGAAAATAAGAAGAAACAAGCAAGGCAAATTACTTCGTGTTATAAAGCCAAAATTTTAAATTTGTCACTGCAGGTAGCAGGAAGTATAGAAAGGCAAATAACTGTTCCCAGTAGTAGGGCACCTTGCTGATTTCTCCCCAACTGTGTGGATGTCTGTGTTAACTTCTCTCCCATTTCCACCTTTCCACTTTTGGTTCTTCCCTCCTTCCTCCCAAAATAATTTTCTTAAAAGACAATATAATGAATCATTTCAGCTGCTCATCTCATAAATCAAAGAATATTTGGAAGGTGATCTGAAGTTGTATTAGTTACATCTTGAGTGTCATAAAGACATTGCTTAGGTAACAAAGCACAGTCTTTCAGGAAACCAATGTATTATGTTTATTTTATTCTTAAAAAACACAAAACCTAGAAAGGTGCCCCCATATACTCATATGTCTATAAATCCTTTCTTTAATCTTCCTCTTCTTTATAAATTATAAAGGATGGAGCCCAAGAATAATGTTGGATTTATAAAAGATGTGTTGTACACCTAAATAATCAGCATTAATGCTATGATGAAAAAAAACAATTGTTTTAAATGCCTAATTAGCTTTATGTAAAAATCACCCCTGCCCTCTAGAATATTATGTTTGAAATACTCTATGTATACTGTATGTACTATATGGGAACTAAAGTATACATGTTACCAAACACAAAATGTTGCTATTACACCTCTCAAGTATAGAAATGTTTGAGATATGTAGGTGAAAGGAGGAGGAAGAAGTGAGAACAATGCCGAAACTAGAGAGTTTATCAAATGGAGAATTATTTGTATCGATTATGTGGTGTAGAAACAAAGAAGGTATACAAAGAAAGAGGGAATGTCATTAGCTTGTTTTGACAATTCAGGAAGAGTGAATAGACTTGGGACAGGAAAAATAATAAAGACAAGGTATTGGAAATAAACTCAGTGCACTGACAGGTCTCATAGCATTCATGATTATTAAAATACACTGTGACCTTGACTTTTTTTTCCACTAAATTTTCTGATAGGTGAACCTATGTCTTGTTCACAGTCGAGTCCCAAAAATTTAGCATAGGGCCTAAATCAAAGTTAGGTATTCATGTATTAAATGGAAAAAAAAAAGTTTTTGCAAGATTTTCCCAAGTAATCATCCCAATAATACATGACATAGGCAATATTTTCCAAATTTGGAATGAGTAAAGTAAAATGCAAAGGAGTTAAATTAACTTGACCAAGATCCAAATCATGATTTAAATGAAAGTATCTCTGATCCTCACTGTCCGTCTTTTCCATAACAACAGGCCTAGGATGGCCCGAAGAATTGAAATGAAAGAAACAAAGAAATTGGAAAAGCAAGGCGCAATGTAATAAAAACAGAGGGAACTGTGAAACACTGAATGTTTTCCCTCTAAAATCAGGAAGAAGGCAAGGATTCCCCCTCTCACCACTCTTATTACATTGTGGTTGGAGTCCTAGCTAGTGCATATAAAGTAACAGACATACATTTCAGAGAGGAAGAAATGAATGGTTTTGTTTTGTCTATGTAGAAAATCTGAAAGAATCAACAAAAAGCTCCTGGAAATTACAAGTAATTGTACCAAGGTCACAGGAGAGAAGGTTAATATACAAAATCCAGTTGCCTTCCTATACATGAACCATGAGAAATTAGAATTTGGAATTAAAATCACAATACCATTTTAATAGCTCTCTAAAAAGTTTTTACTTGGTAAAAATATAATAAAATAAGTAAAAACTTATACATGGAAAACTACAAAACTCAGAAGAAAGAAATCAAAGAAGGTAAAAACGGAGATATTTCATGTTCATAGACTAGAAGACTCAATATTTTTAGCATGTCAATTCTTCCCAGCTAGATCTATAGAATCAATGCAGTCCCAATAAAATCCCAGCAAGTTATTTGTGGATGTTAATAAACTGTTTCTGGCGTTTACATGGAAGGCCAAAGACTCATAATAGCCACCACATTATTGACATAGAAGAAAGTTGGAGGACTCAGGATGCTTGATGCAGGACTTATTATAAAGTTACAGTGATAAAGACAGCATGAAATTTTTGAAGACTAAACACATAGACCATTGGAATAGAATATAATGCCCCAAAACAACATAAAAACAAACAAACAAATACAATCAGATGATCTTCAACAAAGGAACAAAGGCAATTCAATGGAGAAAAGAAAGGATAATCTTTTCAACAAAAAAAGAAGAAAGAAAGAGAAAGAAAAAAAGAAAAGAGAAAACAAGAAAGAAAGAAAGAAAGAAAGAAAGAAAGAAAGAAAGAAAGAAAGAAAGGCAAAAGAAAAAAAGAAAGAAAGAAAGACGAAAGAAAGAAAGGTGAAAGAAAGAAAGAAAGAAAGAAAGAAAGAAAGAAAGAAAGAAAGAGAAAGAAAGAAAAAGGAAGGAAGGAAGGAAGGAAGGAAGGAAGGAAGGAAGGAAGGAAGGAAGGAAAATCTAGACATGGATGCCATTCCTTTAAAAAAATTAACACAAAATGGATCACAGACCTAAATATAAACACAGGGGCACCTGGGTGGCTCAGTCGGTTGAGCATCTATCTGACTTTGGCTCAGGTCATGATCTCATTCTTTGTGAGTTTGAGCTCTGTGTCCGGCTCTGTGCTCACAACTCAGAGCCTGGAGCCTGCCTGGGATTCTGTGTCTCCCTCTCTCTCTGTGCCTCCCCTGCTCATGCTCTGTCTCTATTGCTCTCAAAAATAAATAAACATTAAAAAAATATCAAAAAAAATAAACATGCACACAATTATAAAACTTCTAGGAGAAGTTTTCTAGGAGAAAACAGAAGAAAATCTATGACTCTGGGTTTAGCAATGAGTGATATAATACCAAAGGCATGATCCATTAAAAACAACTTGATGTTAAAACATTTTAAAATTAAAAACTTCTACTTTGTAAAAGATACTGTTAATAAAGTGAAAAGTGACATATTGGAAGAAAATATTTGCATAATGCATTCTGATAAAGGACTTGTTTCCAAAATATATGAAGAACTCAACACTTAGCAAGAACATAAACAATTAGAAGGTTGCCAAAATAATTGAGCAAAACACCTCATCAAAGAACATATAGATGGCAACTAAGCTTATGAAAAGATGCTCAACATCAATTGTTATTAGGAAATTGCAGATTAAAACAACAATGGGGCACCTGGGTGGCTCAGTCTGTTGAGTGTCTGACTCCTGACTTTGGTTCATGGTCATGAGATCAAGCCCCATGTCAGGCTCCATGCTCAGCGTGGATTCTTCTCTCCCACTCTCTCTGCCCCTCCCCTACTGATAGTCTGTCTCTCAAAATAAATAAACTTAAAAAAATAAGATAACATTGCACATCTATTAGAATGGCTAAAATTCCAAAACATTAACTATATGAAGTGAGATATATTATTTTAAGAATTGTCACTCCTTGCTGGTGGGAATTCAAAAGACAGTTTGGTAGTTTCTGATGAAGGAAAACTTAGTCTGAACAGATGACATAGGAATTGCACTCCTACATATTTACTCAACTAATTTTAACATTTGTGTTTACCCAAAACACATGCAGGAAAATATGTATAACAGCTTCATTCATAATTGCTAAAAACTGAAAGTGACCAAGATGTTCCTCATTCATAGAAGAAAAACAAGACTGTGGTACATCTATACAATGAAGTATTACTTGCTAACAGAAAAAAAATATATTGGCTACCTTCAAAAAGACATGGAGTAACCACAAATGTATACTACTAAGTAAAAGAGGTCAGTCTCAAAAGGATATATACTATGATTCCATTTATATGACATTCTGAAAAAGCAAAACTATATAAACAATGAAATGATCACTGGGAACACCTGTGTGGCTCAGTTGGTTGCGCCCCTGACTTTGGCTCAGGTCATGATCTCACAGCTCTAGAGGTTAAGCCCTGCATCAGGCTCTTTGCTGATGGATCAGAGCCTGGGGCCTGCTTCGAATCTCTGTCTCCTTCTCTCTCTGCCTCTCCCACACTTATGCTCTCTGTCCCTCTCTCTCTCCCTCTCAAAAATAAAATAAAATAAACATTAAAACATCAAATTAAAAAAAGAAATGATAAGTGGTTGCCGGGGATTCAGGGAGAGGGAGGAAAGGGAAGGTGGAATAAGCCAAGCACAGGGGATTTATAGGATAATGAAATTATTCTTTTTGATATTACAATAATGGGTACATGATGTTATGCTTCACGCAAAACGCATAGAACTTTAGAGAACAAAGAATCTTAACATATATACATATAAAAGAGTCATTTAGGAAGTTAAGGTATACAAAGAGGGAAGGTGGCTATGACAAAACAATCTCAAATTGCATTACAAATCTATGTAACCATTTCCTTGAAAAAATAAAGGGGATGTACTGACCTAAGTAAATTCAGAAATGGAGTCTCGAAGACAAATGCTAGACTAAAGACAAAAGGGACTGCACATGGTACTGTATTCTGGTTGATAAAATTGAAGGCATGGCTAATAATTCCGATATTGCTATACATATATGTTGAAATTAAAGAATTAAGTAAGCGTATTGTGGGGGGAAGTAACCAGTTTCTCACTGTTGGAGTGGATTTTATAGCAAGGAAAGAAGGCTAAAACAGTCCCTGCGGGAATGGAAGGCAGTTAAAGATAGCAGAAGTAACTCTTACCTGGTGTAATGCAGATACAGATGGGTACATACAGAAATATTTATGGATATGTGAATATATACAGGTTATTTTGTCCTTTTAAAAATATTTTCACAGGGATACAATTTATATACCATAAAACCAACAATTTAAAGCATACAATTTGGTGGCTTTTATTATACTCACAGAGTTATGCCTCCAACACCACAATCAATTTTAAAACACTTTAATTTTTCAAAATGTGATCCCATATCCCTCAGTCCTTAAAGTCCATCTCAGCCTTAGGCATCCACTAATCTCTTTCTATCTCTATAGATTTGCCTCCTGTTTACATTCCCCATAAATGGTATCACACAGTATGTAGTCCTTTGTGTTTGGCTTCTAATCATGACGTTTTCAAGGTTCATTTTTGTTGTAGCATGTTTCAATATTTCATTTTTTAATTTGTCAAATAACATTCTGTCGCATGGGTATACCACCTTTGATTTATCCATTCCTCTACTGAAGGACATTTAGGCTGTTTTTCCTCTTTGGCTATTATAAATAATGCTGCTATAAACTTTTATGTGCAAATTTTCTGAGTACATATGTGATTTTTTTCTCTTGAGCCTACACCGAGGAGTGAAATTGGGTACTGTCAGACTGTTTTCCAATGCAGCTGTACCGTTTTACATTCTCACAAATGTCTGAGAATTCTAATTTCACATCTTCTCTGACACTTGTCTTTGTCTACACTCATGATTATAATGGTCCCAAAGGCTATAAAGTTGTATCGCATAAGGCTCTGATATGAAATACATTGGTACTTGACAGCTAACAGTGTTGGCCATCTCCTCATTTGCCTATTGGCCATTTACATAAATCTTCTTTGGAAAAATATCTATTTGAATTATTTTAATGTGTCACCATGTTTTACACCTATGTCGACTTCTAGGAGTTTTATATTTTAGCTCTTATATTTAGGTTTTTGATCCATTGTGAGTGAATTTTTGCATATGATATAAATTTCCAAATACATTATTTTGCATGTGGATATCCAGTTATCCTGACACCATTTGCTGAACAAACAATTTTTCCCCATTGGTCTTGTCATCCTTGAAAATCAATTGACTGTAAATGTGAAGGTTTATTTCTGGACTCTCAATTCTATTTCAATGACTATATGACTATCCATATATCGTATGTGGACGTATCTCACACAGTCGAGTTTACCATCTCTTTAAAACTGTTAAGTTTTAAAATCAGGAAATGTGAGTGTCTCAACTGTTCAAAATTATTTTGGCTATTTTTTTTTTAATTTTTTTAATGTTTATTTATTTTTGAGAGACATAGAGACAGAGTGTGAGCAGGGGAAGGGCAGAGAGAGAGGGAGATACAGGATCTGAAGCAGGCTCCAGGCTCTGATGAGCCATCAGTACAGAGCCCGAAGTGGGGCTCGAACTCACAGACTGTGAGATCATGACCTGAGCTGAAGTCGGCCGCTTAACCAACTGAGCCACCCAGGTGCCCCTATTTTGCCTATTCTAAGTCCCTTGCATTTTCATATGAATGTTAGGACTAACTTGTCTATTTCTGCAAAGAAGTAAGCTTGGATTTTGATAGAGTTGATCTAAAAATCATTGTGGGGACATTACTATCTTAACACATCGTTAAGTCTTTGGGCCTATTAAAGTAGAAAGTCTTTCCATTTATTTGGATCTTCTTTAATTTCTTTCAGTCATTTCTTTTTGTTAGTTTTCAGAATATATATTTTGTGCCTCTGGAAATTTATTCCAAATTGTTTCATTCTTTTTTATTCTATTTTCAATGAATAATGTTGTATAGAGTTTAAAACTCCTTCATTCCAAGGAAGCGGTAGAATTCTTACTGAGAAGGGTTAGGCATTAAACTCACCCCCTCGATCATTTCACAAAATCTAAGCAGTTAAGGACAATACATTTTAAAATGTTCATTTTTAGGGATCATATTTAACGGACATCTGGGGTATCTTGCTTCCTTCCCTTTAGTTTTACTCCTTGGCAAATTTCAGAGGGTCCTTCTCTTGCAACGCTGATGGTAGAGGAAAAAGGAGACCAATATTCCCCTAAGCCTGTTGGCAAATAGAGTTTGTAGCAGGTCCTTCCTACCTGATTAAATAGTTAGACATGGGAGTTGTTGGGAATTTAAATATTTCCTGTTTATTTTCAAAATTACCATTGCTGACGATTGGGAATTGTACCTTTCCACCTTCATTTTACACCACCATCTACAAAACTGAAATATTCTGGGGCACCTCGGTGGTTCATGTCCAGTTGGTCGAGCGTCCAACTATTGATTTCGGTGCAGGTCATGATCTCACTTTTCATAACTTTGAGCCTCACATTGGGCTCAATGCTGATGGTGTGGAGGCTGCACAGGATTCTCTCTCCCCCTCTCTCTCTATATCTCTCTATATATCTCTCAAACCAACAACAACAACAACAAAAATACCTGAAATTTTCTTATCTTTATAACTTTTTTCTTACAAATGAGCACTTATAATGTAAAAAGAGGTACAGCGATGTCAACTAACTTGACCAAGGTCAGTCAGTGGTGAATCCTGTAGGTTGAAATCCAGGCATGGTGAGCTACCACTTACATGCATCACCAGCTCCAGTCTGTCTCCTATTGCCCAACACTTATTAAGATTATGACAACTCTGAGAAGTCCTATACTGACTAGGCTACTTGCTTTTGTTTAATGTATTGTTTCCCTAACTAAAAAAAATATTTGATGCGAATTCTAATTGATTCAGGCAGAGATTCATTCATTTTTAATCACCTAATAAATTGTGTTTGAATATGTCATCTCCATAAAACCTCTTGCCAGAAAAAAAAAGAACATTTGAGTCAGTTATTTGTCCTAAAATAGAATTTTAAATAGTATATGAAAATATATTTGAATATTTATATAACCATTGTTTTTTAATAATGTTTTAAAAGTCTAGTTTTCAAAGAAGGGGATTAATACATTTGTAAATATTGATATTAATAATAATCATGGTGATTAAAATTTTGTGATATTTAGTATCTTAGTGGAATTAGCTTGTAATTTTATATTATTATTAAATAACTTGTGACAGTTGCCTTTGTCATCATCCTGATTTAGAAGGACATTATAAGGGGGAGGGGCCAAAATGGCAGAATAGCATGGAAAATTAGTTTGCATCTCTGATCCCTGAAATGCAGCCAGATCAACACTAACCATCTTGCACGCCTAGGAAACGGATTTGAGGGTTAACACAACAATCTGCACAACCTGAACCACAGAACTCAGCAGGTACACGGCATGGAGAGGAGAACTGGTGGAGAGAGAAGCCACAGAGGGCAGTAATCTGGGATTTTTCTTTGCAGAGAGAAGACAGGGAGAGTACAGGAAAGCACCCCCTTCCCCAAAAGCATCTGGAGAGAAAAGATAGAATATGCAAGGGACTGAACAAAAAGAGGGAGAAAGGAGAAAGGAGAGGGTTTAAATTCCATTAAGACGCTATAAATGGGGCACACAGAGTCTGAAACTCTATAGCTCAATACCTAGCGGTGCTCCGGTGGGAAGGGCAACTCCCCAGGAGCAGAGAGCGAGGTCTGAGGGGTTCTCGGGCCACACGAGGAGAGTTGGTTCCTCTGCTGGGGGGACATTAGGTAGAGGCAATGCAGCCTCTCCACAGGTAAAGGTCCCGGGGACCCCAGAGAACAGCCACATTCGTTGGTATTGGAGTGAGGATGTTAAGGATAAAACCTTGCACAAGATGTGTGTTGTGATTTACCATAATTCCTGAAACACGGTTGCTACAGAATCACTCAAGCTTTTGCTGGGGTACTCTTGGCATCAGCAGCGGCACAGGGTTTCAAAAGTTCCTGGGGTGGGCTGACACCTCGCCATTGCTCAGCAAGATGCTTCCCCAAAGGGTCAGAGCAGGTCAAATCTGCAGTTCCTCAGAGATGAGGCGTTAAGAAACACAGCCCCATCTGAGACAATACTCAGGAAGGAAGTGCCGTCTGTAGCCTGACAGTTTGGTTGCGGTGGGAAGCAGGGAGTGGACAAAGCCAGAGACAAAGGAAGGGCTTGACTGCCAGTTAGGGAGAGCACAGAGTTCTGATACTACAGACTGAGTAGCTGGGTTATGCTATCTTCACCCATCCTACTCATGCACACACACACCTACATGCATCACAACAATCCACCCCAGTAAGCTAAGCAGCGCCATCTAGTGGAGGATGGAGCCATTACACTATGCCCCACCCAAATAAGCCAACCTCGCTCTTGAGGAACACCAAAAGTCTCTATGACTGCTTAGTTTATGGAATATAAAGTGCTTCATAGTTTGACTTTCGGGGAAAACAATGTAATATCAATCATATTTCAGTCTGTTTGCTGGTCCATTTATTCAATTTTTTTTTCTTTTTCTTATTCTTGAATACAGAAAGAGAATAAAATTATTTTTATTAAAAATTTTTCTTATTTTTTGCTATATTTTTACCTTTTTGTAAATTTTTAAAATTCGATTTTACTCCCATCATTTCATTTTATTCTATTTTATAGTATTCATTTTTTCAAATTTTAAATGTTTTCCTTTTTGTTTTTTCTCTTTTTCTTTGTTTTCTTTTCTTATCTTTCCCTTTTTTTCTCAAATCTAGCAAGCTTCTTTCAACAACCAGACCAAAACACACCTATGATCTAGCATCCTTTCTTGATTCTTTTTGTATTGTTTTTAAGTTTCTATTTTTTTTTACTTTAGTTATTTATTTTATTCCTTCAAAATGATGAAATGAAGGAATTCACCCTAAACGAAAGAACAAGAAAACATGATAGCCAGGAACTTAATCTACACAAATACAAGCAAGATGTCTGAACCAGAATTTAGAATCACAATAACAGGAATATTGGCTTGGGTTGAAAAGAGACTAGAATCCCTTTCTGTGGAGATTAAAGAAGAAATGCTAGTCAGTATGAAATAAAAAATGCTGTAACTGAGTTGCAATCTCAGATGAATGCCACAGTGGCAAGAATGGATGAAGCAGAGCAGCAAATCAGCAATATAGAGGACAAACTTATGGAGAATAATGAAGCAGAAAACAAAAAGAGGGAGACTAAAGCAAAAGTGCATGATATAAGAATTAGAGAACTCAGTGACTCATTAAAAAGGAATAACATCAGAATCATAGAGGTCCAAGAAGACTAAAAGAGAAAAAATGGGGTAGAAGGTTTATGTGAGCAAATCATAGTAGAAAACATTCCTAACCTGGGGAAAGACACAGATATCAAAATCCAGGAAGCATACAGAACTCCCATTAAAGTCAACAAAAAACAACCATCAACAACGCATATAACAGTCAAATTCACAAAATACTCAGGCAAGGAAAGAATCATGAAAGCAGCAAAGGAAAAAAAGTCCTTAACCTACAAGGGAAGACAGATCAGGTTTGCAGCAGACCTATCCCCAGAACTTGGCAGGCCAGAAAAGAGTGGTGGCAGGATATATTCAATGTGCTGAATTGGAAAAATATGCAGCCAAGAATTCTTTTCCAGTAAGGCTGTCATTCAAAATAGAAGAAGAGGTAAAAAGTTTCCCAAACAAAATTAAAGAAGTTTGTGACCGCTAAACCAGCCCTGCAAAAAAATTTAAGGGGAACTCTCTGAGGGGAAAAAAGACAAAAAACAAAAACCAAAAGACCAAAAGTGACAAAGACTAGAAAGGACTAGAGAACACCACTAGAAACTCCAACTATATAGGCAACATAATGGCAATAAATTCATATCTTTCAGTACTCACTCTAAACATCATTGGACTAAACTCTCCATCGAAAGAGACAGGATAACAGAATGGAGAAAAAACAAGATCCATCTACATGCTGTTTACAAGGCACCTATTTTAGACCTAAAGAGATCTTCAGATTGAAAGTAAGGGGATGGAGAACCATCTATCATGCTAATGGTTGCCAAAAGAAAGCCAGAGTAGTCATACTTATATTGGACAGGCTAGATTTTAAAATAAAGACTGTAACAAGAGATGAAGAAGGGCATTATATCATAATTAAGGGATCTATCCACCAAGAAGATCTAACAATTGTAAACATTTATGCTCCAAACATGGAACACCAAAATATATAAACCAATTAATCACAAACATAAAGAAACTCATTGATAATAATACCATAATAGTAGGGGACTTCAACACCCCACTTACATCAATGGACAGATCATCTAAATAGAAAAGCAAGGAAACAATGGCTTTGAGTGACACACTGAACAGGATGGACTTAACAGATATATTTAGGACATTGCATCCTAATTCAGCAGAATACACATTCTTCTCTAGTGCACATGGAGCATTCTCCAGAATGATCACATACTGGGAAACAAATCAGCCCTGAACAAGTACAAAAAGATCCAGATTATACCTTGCATATTTTCAGACCACAATGCTATGGAACTTGAAATCAACCACAAGAATAAATTTAGAAAGATAACAAATACTTAGAGACTAAAGAACATCCTGCTAAAGAATAAATGGGCTAACCAAGAAGTTAAGGAAGAATTTAAAAGGTACATCAAAGCCAATGAAAATGATAACAGCACAGCTCCAAATTTATGGGACACAGCAAAGGTGGTAATAAGATGGAACTATATAGCAATTAAGGCCTTTCTAAGGAAGGAATAAAGGTCTTAGATACACCACCTAACCTTACACCTTAAAGAGCTGGAAAAAGAGTAGCAATTATAACCCAAAACCAGCAAAAGACAGGAAATAATAAAGATTAGAGCATAAATCAATGCTATCAAAACCAAAACCAAAACCAAACCGAAGCAAAACAAAACAAAAAAACAATAGAACCAATCAATGAAACCAGGAGCTGGTTCTTTGACACTATTAACAAAATTGATACCCCTACAAGTTTGATCAAAAAGAAAAAGGAAAGGACCCACATAAATAAAATCAAGAAGAGAGATCACAGCCAACACAGCAGAAATACAAACAATAATAAGTGAATATTATGATTCTCAATTATACGTCAATAAAATGGGCAATCTGGAAGAAAAGGAAAGATTCCTAGAAACATATAAACTACCAAAACTGAAACAAGAAGAAGTAGAAAACTTGAATAGACCCCAAAACAGTCAAGAAATCAAATTAGTAATCAAAAATCTCCAATAAGAAAATAAAGACTCCAGGGCCAGATGGCTTTCCAGGTGAATTCTACCAAATATTTAAGCAGAGTTAACATCTACTCTTTTGAAGCTGTTCCAAAAAATAGAAATGGAAGGAAAACTTCCAAACTCTTTCTATGAAGCCAGCATTACCTTGATTCCAAAGCCAGATGAAGACCCACCGAAAAGAAGAACTATAGACCAATTTATCTCATGAACATGGGTGAAAAAATCCTCAACAAGATATTAGCCAATCAATTCTAACAATTTGTTAAAAGAATTATTCACCACGACCAAGTGGGATTTATAACTGGGATTCAGGGCTGGTTCAATATCCACAAAACAATCAATGTGATACATCACATCAATAAAAGAAAGGTTAAGAACCACATGATCCTCTCAATAGATGCAGAGAAAGCATTTGACAAAATATAGCATCCTTTCTTGATAAAAACCCTCAAGAAAGTAGAGAGAGAAGGATCATACCTCGAGATCATAAAAGCCGTATATGAAAGACCCACTGCTAATATCATCTAAAATTAAAAGCTTTCCCCCTAAGGTCAGGAACATGAAAAGGATGTCCACTCTCACCACTGTTTTCAACATAGCAATGGAAGTCAGCCTCAGCAGTCAGACAACACAAAGGAATAAAAGGCGTCCAAATCGGCAAGGAGGAAGTCAAACTTTCACTCTTCGCAGATGACATAATAGCCTATGTGGAAAACCCAAAAGATTCCACAAAAAAAATCGCTAGAACTGATTCATGAATTCAGCAAAGTGGCAGGATATAAAATCAATGCATGGAAATCGCTTGCCTTCCTATACACCAATATGAAAGCAACAGAAAGAGAAATCAAGGAATTGATTCCATTTACAATGGCACCAAAAACCGTAAAGTATGTAGGTATAAACCTGACCAAAGAGGTAGAGAGAAATTATAGTAAAATTAATTACTAATTTTGATTTTTGCTTTTAGTGAGATCCTTATTCTGGGTTGGTTTACACACACACACACACACACACACACACATACACACATACACAATCTCCTTGTTCTTTCAGTTGAGAGGGCCTAGAAGAAACAATTACCTTTAATCCTTTTTTTTTTTTCTTTTTTTTGATGCTGGCCTAGACCCAGCTTGAGGCACTGGCTATAAACTAGATAGTTTCTCTCTGGAATAGCAGACCAAGTCTTCACCTAACCACCTCCCTTACCTCGCTTTCACACTCTGGGTCCCTATCCATCTGCCCTAATTGCCCAATACCAGACACCAGACAACTAAGAACCAAACAACGATGAACTTCCTGTGCCTCAGAGTCACTGCAATTATTCAAATTAGACAGTTCTAAACCTGCTCACCTTTTCTTATCTGTTCCTTAAAACCACAATAAAGGTGATTGCCCATGTTCTCATTTTTTCCTTTGCCTGGTGACCAATGCCCATGGCATACTGTGTTCTCTCCAGGGAACTGTAAATACATATAGCAAACTATAAATCTCTTTCCAGTTTCTCTCTTGATCAGGTCCCCAGTTTACTACACCTCACCCAAGGTAATATGATTAAAACCACTGGTGCAGTGAGCAGGATGGTTTGGCCCTAGGCTTGACAGGGTTGCCTGCAGACTGTCCTTGACTTGCTAATTACATTTGCTCAGAAGCAGCCTCAGCCTGGGAGGCACTGCTGTCTGGAGCACCTGCACTCTGGCCACTGTGCTGTGTGCTGTTTATTTTGGGATTTGTCATCACTTGCCGCCCTAAATTGCGCAGCTCGTCACATAAGCCTTCTTCAAGTTTCCATTGCCTAAGACAAGTTAAGCAACCTCATGCAGAAGTAGGGAGCTTCTGAATTATTGCTTACCTGGATCAGTTACTCTCAGTCCCCAGGTGGGTCATCAGGACACACATCATGTAGACCAGTGGTCAAAATCTTATGATATTTATCTCTCTGACCCCTAAGACCACAGAAGAGGTCTCCTAGTTCCTAGATAAATGTAAAACTCCAAGTCAATGTACCCGGGCACTACTTAGTGCCAAGTGGTTTATCAACGAACTAAGAGTTTGTTTTAAAATCAAATCCCAAGCATTTCTACCTAGAACCAGAGCCACGATTGTTCTCCTGGACACCAACCTGACCCCTTCAAGATCAACTGAGAAACTCTGGAATGAGACACTAGCAAACATGGCCATTTGGGACCACTGGATTTTATTTCATAAACATCCAAAGAGTAAAACCAGTTGAGGAAAAATCAGAGAAAACAGAAACTAAAAATTTTAGCTACCTGGAGATACTTGCCATTCTCAAAGATTTTGTTCAAAAGGACAATGGAAGGGACTGATAATTCACACCAGGTCGCTAACTGTGCTGTTCCAAGGACAGACTGCTATGGCTCTCTGTGGGTAACTGCAGTCCCTGGGAGATGGGGTGGGAAACCTTAGAACAAGAAACACCTCTTCTCCTCTCTACTTTTCCTGTAATCTCCTAGAAGTTTCACACAATAAGTTCTCAGAGACAGAATCCAAGAACTGCAGGTTTACGTGGCTTGAAGCAGAGGACAAAAAAACAAACAAACAAAAAATAATAAAATATCTTGATACAGGTGGAGAAAAAAGTAAATAAACTATATATAGTAAAACCTTGGTTGGCAAATATAATTCTTCCTGGAAACATGCTTGTAACGCAAAGTACGTGTGTATCAGAGCAAATTTCAAGAACCGTTGGCTCGGTTGTAGTCATGTGATGTTCAGCGTCATGCACTGCTCGTGTTGCAAGACATCACTCGCTTTTCAAGTTAAAATTTATTAGAAAAGTTTGTTTGTCTTGTGAAAGGCTTCGCAGAACAAGTTACTCGCATTCCAAGGTTTTACTGTATATTATAGAATTATACATTATATGTAATATATATGATGCACATATATATTAAAGTAGAACAAATAATTGACCCAATTGGAAATCCAAAATTACTAAAATAATTTAACAAAAATATGTAAATAAAATAAAAGGGGCATAGATTGGTTTTTGTGTATCTATGACATATGTGCTAAATTAACATTAGCATTGCTAAAACTCACTAATTGATAAAGCTGTGTTAACAGAATCAACATTTGAGGTCAAATTATGATGGAAACATGCTATCCCCTATAATCTTGGGAAAGAAACTACATATAGTTTAGAATAAAAATAGGTGTACCTCACAGTAACTGCATGTAACCTTGCCTAAATTTCCCTTAGTGATAGCACTCATTGCCTAAAATATTCCATAGTGTGCAAACTCTTTGACATAATGAATAATAAATTAAATGAAATCTTTGGCACTTACAAATTGGCTTGGTAAAATGGGATCCCACAGTCCCTAAATTAACATAAGTAATATGGCCTAATATTTGTTAAAATGGGGTCTTCAAGGATTAAAGCTTGTTATAAAAGAGCTAATTAATAAAGGAGTGATTATACCTACTGCTTCTCCATTTGACAACTCAATTTTACCTGTTCTTAAACCTGGAAAAACTAAATGGCTTCTCATGGAGGGGAGGGGTCACTTCACCTTAAATGCTGTGGTCCATTAGGTCTCCCACACCCAATACCCAATATTATGAAAATTGATGACTGCATCCAGTTGCTATTATATTTTGCAAGTATAGATTTGACTAATATGTTCTGTTCAGTTCCTGCTTCAACGACCTCTCAGCCAACACCATATACTTTTCTGCGTGTGTCATACCACAAGGCACCTAAACAGCATTATCATGGCACAAAGTCTTTGCAGACAAGATCTTGACTGCATCCAACCTTCTAAAGGAATGCAGGCATGAGATTCCATTGATGACATCTTCCTCCAAAGAGATAAGTCTGACAAACTCATTTGTGTCAAACACAAGTTCAAAATCTTTTAGTCCTTTTTGAGTTCTGGTAGCAATATATTCCTCGTTTACAAATTTTACTTGACCTCACTGGTATTGCTACTTACAAAGCAGCCCATCCTAAAGGGGTCTCCTCAACAAAAGGCTCTAAGATCTGTCCAAAATAAAATCAGCAAGCCCTCCCAATAGTGCCTTTCATTAAGAGGCTTTGATAGCTTCTTCTCATGCCTTCTGGAGTCTCTGGACAATCTATGATGGCCACATGCTTCTCAAAGGCTTCTGATACAAGAAACTGCCCCTCTCAGCCTCACACTGTACATAATTAAAGCAACAAATGACTATTAACTGGGCTCACCTGGAAGCAGAGGATCTCACAGACTCTAAGCCCTCTCCACTCAGCTGCTCACTGTGCTTTGTTTCAAGGAAACAGACCCCACAAGCTCACTATGGCTATTGAGGCTTCCTTTAGACATGATGAGACCAAATCTTAGATCTCTACCATTTTCTACCTGCAGGAGGGAGTAGCCTTCCCTGTCCTCAGTCCTTTGCCAGATGACATGATGCTCAAGGAGGTCAGCCTTCTCCTAGACCCCTTGGCTCCCTGGGGAGCCTCTTAAGATTAGGCGAATACCAATAAGAGTTCATAGACTATAGTAACGACATTGCCATCTTCATTAATCATAAAGCTCAGTGGAATGTTGCTGATTTCTATCGTTTAATCAAGATGTCCCTAATAAAAGACAGGAACCAAGGGCCAACATAATCGGCCAAATTTCAAGGGGTCAACCCCTCAATCTCCTGGGGAGAAGGAAAAGAAGCTCATCCATTCCCCAGTGACTTACCTTGCTCACCCTGTTGTATTCTGGGTACAGAGTGATGTGAAGGGAAGCCACTGAGGTATTTTACTATTCATCCTACCATTTCTACCTCCTTCATGTTCAGTGCAACATCCCACTACAGCCTCACCTGGGCCATATTCCCTGAGCCTCTGGTTCATCCTATACAAAAGCAAATGTCATCTCTACCTACTGTTGGGAACAAAATGGGGAATGAGGAGCTGTGAGCTAAGAAAAGGGAGCCAGTTATTCAAGAACTCACACAGAGCTTCAGTTTCTGTCTTTACCCCTTCCCTGCAACCAGGACTACATAGGAATCTCGTGCTTTGAATTCTTGAGCTTTTTTTGGCACTCAAGTTAGGATTTCACTACTTCACATTGCCTGTATTAGCCCTTCCAGTCCTATTTCAGGCACCGAGATCTTAACTTTCTCTAATCTATTGTCAGTTATCTCTTACCCCACCAAATTGTTGCCAAAATTGTTGCCAACTTCCAGCTGGAATTTCTTTTCTTTCACACCTGCTTTATTTAGAAGTAATTTACAGATTTGCTAAAAAAGGAGTGCTTTGCTGACTCACTGATAGAGCATGTGACTTTTGATCTTAAGGTCATGAGTTCAAGCCCCATGTTGGGCATGGAGTTTACTTAATTAGATTTTCTCAAAGTAAAGTCTTCATGTAGTGAGCCTTACTTAACTGATTTCCATATAGGACACCCGTTTGTCATATTTGAACTATAAATACTGTCTCTGTGCATGCAATCACCTTATCTCTCTGTGAGATGCATTTTTCTTCTGTGGCTTTTCAATGAAGAGTTTTGAGAGAACATAAGGGGAAGGGAAAAAGAAATAAACCTGAATTAAACATTAGAAGTTTTATGGGAATGTTAAGGGCAAAAATATTAAGAAAGTCAAAGTTTTGGAAAGAGATGATTAAAGGACAATTATTCAATATAGTTGAAATACAGAATTCAAACCCAAGAGAGATGAGAGCTTCTTATTTTCTTTTTATTTTTGCAATGCTAAATATTTCAAATAGTTGATAAATGGCTGCCACGTACTAGGCACTGTTTTATCTGTTATAACTACAAAAGAGAACAAAACATCAAAAATCCCCACCTGTTAGGTGTTCACACTCTAATTGGGAGGCAGGTTAAGGGCAATACATGCTTTGTAAAAAAAATAATGTCAGAGAGATAGAACTTGATACCAATAAAACGCGTGAATAAAGGATGTCTCTTTGAGATGATGACATTTGAGCATAACTGCTTTTGGTAAGAAGATAATAAGTGATAAGATACCCAGATGAATGGTGTTCCAGGCATGAAGGGTCGACAAGTGCAAAGTCCTGTGATGAAATTTACCTGGTATACACAGGAAATATCAGGTCTACTCAAGCGATCATGTCATCAGAACAAAAAAGGGCAGGTTTATTTCTTTGATCTGCATGTCTTTAATTCTTTTTTTAATGACTTACTGCACTGGTTCAAACCTCCAGTATTACACAGAATATCAGTGCTCTGAGCAGACATCTTTGCCTTATTCACAAGCTTAAGGGAAAAGCACTCAATCTTTCAATATTAAGTATGGTATTAACTGTAAATGTGTGTAGAAAACTGCATAAGTTCTTCCCTCTTCCTGGTTTTCTGAGAAACAAGGAGTTTATCATGAATTGAATTCATTGATTGGTTTTTGGATGCTGAAAACCAATCAATGTATCCTTTATTCTTGTATCCTTAGAATAAACCCATTGTGATCCTGGTATATAATTCATTTTTTTATATATTGTTGAATTGTATTTGCTAATATTTCAAGAATTTTTGTGTCTATATTTATGAAGGATATTGATCCATAGTTTTCATTTGTGTACTGTGTCTCTCTGGTTTTAGTATCAAAATAGTAAGTTGGGAAAATGAAATGCTATGTATTACCTCTGCTTCTCTTTTCTGAAAGAGATCTTATAGAATTTTTATTAATTATTCATTGGTAGAGCTCTCCAACAAAACCACCTGAGACCTGAGATTCCTTTAATGAAGTTCTTTCATTACAAATTCTAATTCTATTTCCTTAATTATCAAATAATCAGTTTCACATAGCCTGTGTTTTTTTAAGAATTAGCCAACTTCATCTAATTTGTTAAACTTATGCATGTAGAGTTGTTCATAGTACAGGCAGACCTTATTTTACTGTGCTTCTCTTTATTGCATTCACAGACACTTTTTTTTTTTACAATTTGAAAGTCTGTGGCAACCCTGAATCAAGCAAGTCTATAGGCACCATTTGCTCACTCAAGTCTCTGTGTCTCATTTTGGTAATTCTCACAATGTTTCAAATTTTTCATTATTATTATGTTTGTTGTGGTGATCTGTGATCACTATCGTTTTTTAAAAAAATTTTTAATGTTTATTTATTTTTGAGAGAGAGAGAGAGTGCGAGCAGGGGAGGGGCAGAGATAGAAGGAGACACAGAACCCTAAGCAAGTTCCAGGCTCTGAACTGTCAGCACAGAGCCCAAAGTGGCTCAAACTCACAAACAGTGAGATCATGACCTGAGCCAAAGTCGGACGCTCAACCGACTGATCCACCCAGGCATCTCTGTGATCACAATATTTGATGTTAACTATTGTAATTATGTTGGGGGCCCACATACCATGCTCATATAAAACAGTAAACAGTTGTTCCCCCATCTCTCCCTCTCTCTTGGGGCTTCTCTATTACCTGAGATACAACAATACTGAAATTAAGCCAATTAATAAGCTTACAATGGACTCTCAGTGTTCAAGTGAAAGTAAAAGCTTAAATCAAAAGCCAGAAATGATTAAGCTTAGTGAGGAAGTCATGTTGAAAGCCAACATGTGCCAAAAGTGAGGCCTCTTGCATCAGTTAGCCAAGTTATGAACACAAAGGAAAAGTTTTTGAAGGAAATTAGAACTGTCATTCCAATGAACACACAGATGATAATAAAGTGAAACAACGTTATTGTTGACATGGAAACAGTTTTAGAGATCGAGATAGAAGATCAAACCAGCCACAAGATTCCCAGAGCAAGACCCTAACTCTCTTCAATTCTATAAAGTGAGAGAGGTGAGGAAGCTGCAGAAGAAAAGTTTGAAGCAGAGGTTGGTTTAGGACGTATAAAGAAAGAAACCATCTCTATGACATACAAATGCAAAACGAAGTAGCAAGTGCTGATGTAAAAACTACAGCAAAGTATCTAGAGGATCTAGTGAAGCTCATGCATGAAGGTCGCCACACTAAACAACAGCTTTTCAGTGTAGATGAAACTGCCTTATATTGGAAGAAGATGCCATCTAAGATTTTCATAGCTAAAGAAGAGGTGACAATGTCTGGCTCTAAGATTCAAAGGACAGGCTGGCTTTTTTTTAAGGTTCAATGCAACCAGTGACTTTAAGTTGAAGCAAATGCTCATGTATCATTCCAAAAATCCCAGGGACCTTCATAATTAATTATGCCAAGCCTACTCTCTCAGTGTTCTAGAAATGGAGCAACACAGCCTAGATTAAAGCACATCTGTTTGCAACATGGCTTATTGAACCCCTGATGAGACCTCATGTTTAGGGGAAAAAAAGAAGATTCCCTTTAAAATATTACTGTTCATTGACAATATACAGGGTCACCCATGAACACTGATGGAAAACAGTGGGATTAATAATGTTTTCAAGTCTGCTAACACAAAACCCCTTGGATCGAGGGATCATTTAGACTGTCAAGGCTTATTATTTAAGAAATACATTTTGTAAGGCGATAGTAGCCATATATGGTGATTCCTCCGATGGGTCTGGGCCAAGTGAATTGAAAGCCTTCTGAGAGAGTTCAGCATCCCAATGCCACTAAGAACATTTGTCACTCATAGGAAGAGGTCAAAACATCAATGCTAATAAGAGTTTGGAAGTTGATTCCAACCTTCCTGGGTGACTTGGAGGGGTTCGAGACTTCAGTAGAGGGTATAACAGCAGATGTGGTAGAAATAGCAAGAGAACTAGAATTACAAGTGGAACCCGAAGATGTGCCTGAGTAGCTGCAATCTCATGATAAAACCTGAACAGACAAAGAGTACTTTCTTATGGATAGGCAAAGAAAATCGTTTCTTGAAATAGAATCTACTTCTAGTGAAGATGCAGTGAAGATTGTTGATATAACACAATATTTAGAATAGTCATATTCTGAGTAGACAGTACATTATAAAGATGTAATATCACTGTCCCATTGTTACAATATTTAACCAGCTCAAAGGAGATGAAGAAAACCCTTCTTCATTTATATCCCTTTACCTTGCTTTATTTGTAGTATAATTGCCTGGAATGTGTCCTCTATATCCACTGAGAACCACATTAGACAGTGCTACAGTTCTTGCTTGAACAGTCACCCATAATTTAGAAAACTCAACAGAAGGAAAATGTACTATACTTCCTGTATTTTTACTCTTTCCATTGTTCTTTCTTCCTTTGCGATATTTCAGTTTATTTCTTCATCATTTACTTTCTTTTTAGTCATCCTGTTGACTTATAAAGTTCTTTTTAGTCATTCTGTTGAATGTGTCTGCTGGCAACAAATTTTATTATTTTTTTTCTTCTGATAATGTCTCAGTTTCCCTGTAATTCATGATATTTTTGATATATATAGAAATCTAGGTTGAAAGTTCCTTCTTTTCAGCCATCGAAAAATAACTTGTCACCTCTTTCTGGGGGAAAATGCACTGTCATTTGCAATATTGTCCCCCCCCGCCCATTTCTAAACTGTTAACTTTTTCTTGCTGCTTTTAAGTTTTATTTTTTGTGGTCTTCAGTTTTTAGGATTTGACTATGATGTGTCTTGCATGGGTTTCTTGGGTTTTATCCTTTTAAGATCTGCCACATTTGTTGAATGTGTAGATTTATACCTTTTACAAAATTTGAAGTGGGGGGGAGTCTCAGTGAATTCTCTTCAAACATTCTTTGAGCTCTGAATGCCTTCTCTTTTCCTGGGACCCTGATGAAATAAATGTTAGACTTTCAGTTATAGTGCCATGAGACCCATACTTTTTTTTTTTTTTTTTTGCTTTGTTTTGCTTTGTTTTGTTTTTCAGTCCAATTTCTCTCTTTTGTTCAGAGAGGATAATTTCTATTTTTCTATCTTCAAGTTAAATGATTACTTTCCTCTGTCTTCTCCATTCTGCTGTTGATCCTGTCCACTGAGTTTTTATTTTAATTGTATTTCTTGTTCTACAATGTCCATTTTTGCCGAGACATTCTAGTTCTCATTTGTTTTGATCCTGTTTGTAACATTCACAGAGCAATTTTATGACAGCTACTTTATAATCCTTGTAGATAACTGTAACATCTGTATCATTTCAGGGTGGGCATCTGTTGATTGTTTTTTCTCACTCAAGGTGAGAATTACCTCGTTACTGCTGGTCATAGGTGGAATCTAGCTGCTTGCCAGGCCTCCACTGAAAAGACCCTGGCTGGAGGCAGAGGAGTGTCTCATTACTGCTCCCTGAGAGGTCTCCACTGACACCATAGTGAAGGGGGTCTCATTATCAGTGGGCTAAAGTGAATATCCTGACTTTCCACAAGGCCTCCTGGCTTACCTCTCCAGTGGGATATGGAGGAAAAAAAATCTTACTTGTTAAGCATTAAATTTCTCTGTCTGTGGTATAAAACAACAGAAGAAGTCAGTTTTAATGGAGAAAAATAGTAAATATGCCATTAAAAATGACAATTTTAATAAAAAGTTTCACTCTCTCTTATACAAAGTCATGTTGGATAGCAGTTCCATAAATTACACGGGCCTTCTTTTCATAATCTGATTTATTTACTTCATCTGGTTTCTGTGATTCCCCATTACCAGAGCATTCCATGTTACGATATCTTTCTCTATTCCATCTCACTGAAGTTGTACATATTTAATTAAAACGAAGTTGCGTGGAAGCAATATAACCTTCATAAATCTATAATCTTTAGACTATCTCTAGGCTGTTTTCACCAATATCGTATTAAGAACACTTTGGTTTGAAACAATAATAATGAAACTCCTTTGCATTTAAAAATAATCATTCACTCACTCACAGGGCTTGTCTTTTGAGGTGATGAGTTTTGTTTTCTAATTTTATACAGAAAGGCTAATGTATAAATTGTTCAAATTGGTCATCCGGGATAATCATTCAAAATTATAGGCAAAGTGAGCTACAGAAAAGAACAAATATCCGGATCGGTGTTTCATGCACCGTTTCAGGAATCAGTTTTGGCCTCAGATCAGGTTTTGGAACCGAGACGAACATAAGTAAACAGTTAAAAGGCAGAAAGTGAGAAGAAGGGAACCAACTTGAATTTTCACCTCCAGCAGCCTCCGAGGTAATGCAATCTCATTTAGTGCTGTCACAGTGAATTATGGAAATGAGGTGTTCTCTCTTTTTCCCTCATGGGAACCAAGATTCAGAGAAGGTAATTAACTCTCATCGGGTCACAAAGCTAGCCAACGGTGAGGCTGAGATGACAAACCAGGAGCGTCTGATTTCAAAGTCAATAGATTTCCATAGAAAAAACAAGCACGTGGACATGCATGCCCCCCCACACGCACAAATGCACACACACCTACACACGCACCCATACAGACACACACCCATACACACACACACACCCATACACACTCATACACACACACATACCCCTAATCTTGGGTCCAGCAAGCCTTTGAGCCAGATACACTAAAATCTTTCTCCAGGACGCATACAGAAAAACAATGGATAAAATAAAACAAACAAAAAACAATGCCAAAGCATAGCCAGGGCAATAAGGGAAGAGGGAAAAAAAAATATCAGTTGTTAGAATGATGACAAAGTGTCAATCTAGGAGTAAGAAGGCTCTGCACAAGCAGTGGCCCAGATTGCATTCAGCCTGGGACCTTGACTGGTAAGACCCAAGCAAGGTGAGAAATGGCATCGTAATAGTGTAGAAGCATGAAAGAACATGTCTACCACCCAAAGGGTGACAGTGGAAAACTCGTTCATTTTGAATTTCCCTCTGAATGAAATAATTACCTAATTCTCCTAAAAATTTGTAAATATTTATTGTCCCACAAGTGAATTTGAGATGAGGTTCACATTACCTGTGTGGCCTCAAATCCCCATTGTAGAATTTAGCTTAAAGGTATCTCTGGGCACCTGGGTGGTTCAGTCAAGCATCCTCCTCTTGATATCGGCTCAGGTCATGATCTCTGTTCATGGGATTAAGCCCCACATTGGGCTCTGCACTGAGCATGGAGCTTGCTTGGGATGGTCTCTCACCCTCTCTATCTGCCCTTCCTCCACTTGCTTTTTCTTTCTTTCTCAAAATAAATTAAAAAAAAACATTTTAATTAAAAGTTAAAAGGATATCTCATTGCTAGTATCCTTGGGAACTTGGCAAAAGCAAATGCAAAATGTATATTTCATCTTTGTAACACATTATAGAGCCTAACCCCAAGAAACACCCAGAGTGCCAAAAAACTTGAGCTCACAGAGAAGAATCACAGGAGGAAATAGAGCACAATGAGTGAGTCAGCAGAATAACACATCAACAGAGATGGAACAAATAACATATCTACAAACACAGCAGGTACTAGAATTCCAGGCAAACCACATAGATAGGATTTTTAATATGACTAATAGAACAGGCAGAGATACCAAATGTATGACCATGATACAAAATATTACATAATAAATACAAAACGGGATGGAATAGAGCTTTTAGAAGTGAAGAGCGTTGTTACCAGAATCAGAATTGCAATAAATAGGTTAAACAACAGAGTAAATCTAACCAGAGAGAGAGTTAATGAAGAGACAGGAACACTGAAGGAGTTACTGTCTGTGCTCTAGAGACAAATGGCAAAATGTAAGAAAGTAAGAAAATGAAGAAGAATCATGGGAGATGATCTAACATCAATTTGAAAAATATTATTGAAGGGAAAGAACAGAGAGATTAGGAAATAGGCTTATTTTAAAAAAATAATGACTGATAATTCTTTAGAGTTGAAGAAAAGCATAAAAGCAAAAGGGATTCATACTCAAGACTCCCTCTGACTCGTAAGCAAAGTAAATAAGAAGAAATCTTGATAGATTCATCAGAGTGAAACTGCGGGTCACCACAGGCAGGGATTCCTAAATCCCCAAAGCACTCAGGAAGAAAGGACAGATTTCCTACAAAGAAAGTGTGTAATTAGATAGATGACAGAGTTTCCAAAACTCCAAACTCAACCTCAGAGTTCGGGGATAAAAAATATATCCCAATAAAGTAAAAATGTTAACCTTCTTTCAAGATGAAGAAAAAAAAAGGCACTAAAAAATAAATTATCTATCATCTCTCTATATCTATATATACATATATACACGTATATGATGCATATATGTAGATAAAACTTAGAGATAGACTTATATTATTTATATGTGGTAAATAAACAAAATTAACAAGATTATAAACACAAAATGCAAATCAGTTTATCTTTATGGGAGGGGGAGAAGGTACCAGTGAGGGGGACACAGAGAGTATGAGCATCATTCTATTTTTTAAGCTGATGATGGGCACATTAGTGATCATACCTTTCTTGCATTTCAAATAAAAATGATATTTTATAAAAATTAATTTACATAAACTTGATATATATGTTTGTATATGAAAGGTTAGAAATAAGAACAACATAACTGATGAGCAAATTAACTAGGTATTTTTTTATAAGCCAATTTCAGTTCCTATTTTTCAAAATTATAGATGTGACCTACATTCTGAGTTCAACTTTGGAAATATTAATCTCTACTATTATACTTTAAAATGATAGTAGTCATCTTTCCAGTTTTTATTTTGGAAAAAAAATCAAATCGACAATATATTATAAGAATAGCTAATGTGCTCCTTTATACTCTTAATCTAAAATGAATAAGATGTTGATTTTTTCCATATTTACTCTCTAGATATTTCAAATATTTCCATATTTGCTCTCTAGGTATTAATTTAGGTATTTTTTTGCTGAAGCATTTTGGAGTGACAGACATCTTAACACTTCACCCCCAATTTTCCTACATATTTTTCTAAGAACAAGGACACGTTCCTTTTCCTCATATATCATTGCAATATCATCTTCACTCCCAATTTAAGGTAGTCACTATATTATCTAATATATTAGCTATTATATTACCTAATATTATCTAATATATTATTTATTATATCATCTAATATTATCTAATATATCTAATATATTTAAATGTCTACAATTAGTTCAAAGATAATTTTTAAAGGTTTATTTATTTACTTTTTGAGAAAAAAAGAGTGTGTGTCCCTGAGCAGGGAAGGAGCAGAGAGAGAAGGAGAGAGAGAATTCCAAGCAGGCCCCATCTGTCAGCACAGAGCTCAACGTGGGGCTCGAACTCATGAACCCCCAGGTCATGACCTGAGCTGAAACCAAGAGTTGGACACTTAACAGACTGATCCATCCAGGTGCCCTGGACCAAAGATATTATATATATTTTTTTCCAATTTGATATCCAATCAATATATTGTATTGTTGCCATTATCCTCATCTCCTTTATGTTGCTCCTACTTTGCCTCAGACCAGAGGTTGTGTGCACCATCACTGCTCTGCAATGTTCAGACAAGGGATGCCCCACATTAGAATGAGGAGAAGCTGTAGTTTTGATGTCATTCTTCCTAAGTAAGTCTTTCTAATTAATTATCCTGAAACTAATCTTTATCTGCCTTTCTCCTGTATCTCCACATCTCTACTCTGCTGGCTTTTTCTTGTTAACTGACGTGTTCAACTCTCGCTGAGTGAAAAAATTAAAGAAGGAGAACAGGTTGGTTTTTTCCTCACTCTATGTACATACTTATAGCCACCCTCTTTCCCTTGAAGAAAAAGTTCAGTACGTTACTTTTCATCTATTGCTCAAGCTATTCTGATCTGCCTTCAAACTTTACCACATCCCTGAAACAGTCCTAAGAGGAACAGACTGGGGTCAGGTTATAAGAGCTTGAACAGACTGGCTTCTTTTCTGTTCACCGTCTTGAATCAATTAGCTCTCTTTCCAACCTAAAATTTTCCATGATAGAAGTCATCCCTTCACTAAAACTTGTATCAAACGCTGTTCAAGGTTAGTACTTAGTAAGTGCAGAGGTTGCTAAGATGATTAAAACAAACTCCCTGCCCTCCAGGGACTCATAACTTTTGGGGGACAGCAAATATGTCAACAGAGAACTGCAATAAATGTCATAATTAGGCATAAAAGAGGCATATAAATAGGTCCAGTGGAAACTTCAATCATCTCCAAGTGTGTGAAGTCCATTTTGGTCTTGCTTGTTTGCTCTGGAGTTCACACCCATGTATCTTTCCCTGAGGTTGGTCCTAATGGGATTTTTATGAGCAAATTTTGCTGAGCGTGCTTCAAGTTCAACTTGTATCTTACTCCTCTCTGAAATCAACATTTCTTCTCACATTCCTCCTTTCATCAATGGCAACACAACCCATGAAGCCACTTTTCCTATGAGTTTGCACCTCATCTTAAATCCTGCCCCACTTCATCCCGTAAGGAACATGTCCCATGACTCAGGATCTTTGCTTACCGCATACTCTTTCATAGTTTGGTAATTTTGCACATACTTTCCCCTTTGATTACAAATTCTGCTCTCCACATGTATATTGCAACATCCTGCCTCATATTTAAGATATGTTTCCTTAATTACATTCTTTAGGAATAGCCCCTAGGTTAGACCTCTGTACCCTGCTATCATCATATCTGTAGATACCTACATTGTGTCATGTTTCACGTTCATGAAGATATTATTTTTCAACCCTCATTATGTGCCATGGACTACATCGCCTGTGTTATGTGCATTAGTTTATTTAATCCTCACGATTACTCAATGAAGTAGTTATTTTATCCTCGTTTAAGTAATTTACATGAGAGGAAATGAGGTAAATCTTACTTTTAAGAAAACTGAAATAATCAAACTGGGAATTGGAAAAATCTTGCCTAGAGCTAATCTAATTCCGACACCCCATGCTTTGTCTGTTTATACGGATACACAGTTCACTGAGCACGTGGGGCTCAGTGAAGACACTCAACGGCTTATCTACAGTTTAGTCCTTAATACCTATGCTTATGACAACAGAAAGAGGTTATCTTGCCAGAGATTAGATACTGTCTTTTCTATGAAAATACATTTGGTAACAGATACATATCAGGCAATAATCCAAAAGACCATTTCTGTTCTTATAAATAAAATGCTCTTCATATGAATCAAAAGCATTAAGATTAATTTAAAAATTATGATTTCATTATGAGTTATTTGAAAATCCTGAAGACAAAATAATAGAGATTTTAAAATACACTATCAGTTGGGACACCTGGGTGACTCAGTTGACTCTTGTTTTTGTCTGGCTCTTGGTTTTGGCTTCTTGGTTTTGGTTTCTTGGTTTTGGTTCAGGTCATGATCTCATAGTTCATGAGTTTGAGCCCTGTGTTGTGCTGACAGTGTGGAGCTGGCTTGGGATTATCTCTCTCCCTATTTCTCTGACCCTTCCCTACTTGTGCTTGCTCTTTCTCTCTCTCTCAAAAATAAAAAACATTAAAAATAAATAAATAAAATATATTTTCAGCAAAGGACATACATGGTGATTGTAGGCTGATCCAAGTTGGGAGATAAACTATATTTTGAACCAAATAAATCAATAATCTGGATTGATAAGCAATCTGATTAATGACCTATGTTTTTTAAGGAGGCATAATTTGTGCATTATATGTACGTTCAATACATGAAAAACATAATAGGATTATACTAATTCAACATATATTATGGTGATGACTTGTTATTCTGTTTGTTCAAGTATTTGACTTATATGTTTTAAAAATGTGTTTTTTATTCTCATATACTAATTATGCACATCATCAATATAATATGTTCGAGCATCATGTGGATGTTTCTTACAGACTCAATGGCAATAAATTTATATAGTTAAAGAAATAATCAAAAGTAATATGATAAAGAAATTATACTTTGGTCCTAAAAATGAAATATTAAGGATTTGTCAACATATTCATTTTATATGTAAGAAGAAAAACATGTTAAAAGTGTTTCAAGGGTAAAGAAAAACTTACGGTATGCAATCAATAAATGCCCTTAAAAGTCAGCATTTAACTAAGCATTTGAAGCATAACATCTATCCTTCATATCCATCATATCTTTAACAATGATTTCATGAAAAAAAATCAACTCCATTTTTCAAGTGTACTTCTACCAGCGCTGTTTTTCTTTTTTAAGGAAAGTGCAATCATTCAGTTTTTCCACCACCTCCCACTGCACCTGCTCCGTCATGATCAAGGGGGTTGTTAGTAATCACAGACTTCACTGCTACTGTTACCCACACCATTGTAGTTGTTGGTGATCTATCAGAACGGTTGCCACCACCATAGGTCTGGAGACAGTGTTTTTACTCGAGCCACAATCTTCTCTTCCAGAACTGCCATATCTCCTGAAGCTTAAACCCTGGGAGATTTACAAACATCGGTGCCCTAATAACAATTGTTGACTGTTACATAAAACAAAAGCCCCGTAAGAGAAGGTTTTCCAGTGCTGTCTTATAAATGTAGCAATCTCTATAACAATAAAAGAAAAAGATGCCCTATTTTGAAGGCTAGGCCTTTGTAGACCCTTCTATAATAAAATCACAGCTATTAAAACCATAATTGTCTTCTTTTAACTATTTTTTTTAATTTTAAGAGATATCCACACCATGCTTTCCTAATCTTACTTGGAATGACTGTCTCCCCCAAAAAGAGCAGGTCAAAAAGGAGGAACAGGAAAAAATACCCTCTATTATTTCATTCATACACATATAATAAAATTTAAAAAGGATCGATATTGCACCAATAGCTTCTGTCTTAATTTTACGTGCCAGTGACCCCCATTACCTATAAAACTGCCTTGGGAAAATCATGTATTTACTTAGATAAAATTTTATAGCATGTTCTAATAGGTGATTGTTGGCATTTGAGACTCTTTAAAAGTTTGAAAGGTACAATGTGCCTGTTATGTGTTTGTGTACTTATTCTGATCTCTGTATTTAATGGTTCTTTGCTATGGGAAGAAGAAAAAAAAAATTATCTGAGGCTATACTCACCGTCTGTCCTGCATGACCTAATAAGAACCTGTCACCAGTGAGCACACTATCAAGCCTAGCTGCAATCTCTCTCCTGATCAAATTTTCCACAGTTAATGAAGCTCATCCAGCCTGTTCCGCATTCCGTCACATCTCCTGTGGGAGTCGGCACTAACTCCAAGGCTAAAGGTAGCCGTTAACCTCTCATAATGTTACCTTCAGGAAATCAGAGTTTCACTAGTGGGATTACTAATTGAATGTTTCTTCCACAAGCATAACTAAAGGGAGTTGTGTTGTTTTGTTGATTCTCAATTCTAATGACACCCATTAGAACTCTACTAAGGTACTAATAGCAGTAGTCCCCCCACCTCGTCTTACCTAAGGTTTTGCTTTCCACCGTTATCCACAGTCCACTGTGGTCAGAGAGCAAATGATCTTTCTTCTCATGTGCCATCAGAAGGTCAAGAGCAGCCTAACACTGCCTCACGTGACTATGTCCTTCATCTCACTTTATCTCATCACATAGGCATTTGATCATCTCACGTCATTGCAAAAAGAAAGATGAGTAGAGTGTGAGATACTCTGAGAGAGAGTGAGCTCAGATTCAACTTTTATCGTAGGATATTATTATATTTGTTCTACTTTATTAAAGGTTGTTTTTAATTTTTTAACGTTTTATTATTTATTTTTGAGAGAGACAGATTGCGAGTGGGAGAGGGGCAGAGAGAGAGGGAGATAGAGAATCTGAAGCAGGTTCCGGGCTGTGAACTTTCAGCACTGAGCCTGATGTGGGGCTTGAACTCACAGGCTGAGAGATCACGATCTGAGCTGAAGTCAGACACTTAACCGACTAAGCCACCCAAGTGCCCGTATTAACAGTTGTTGTTAGTCTCATATTGTCCCTAATTTATAAATTAAATTTTATCATAAGTATGCATGTATAGGAAAAAACACAATTTATATAAGGTTCAGTACCATCTATGGGTTTCAGGCATCAACTGGGGTAATTAGGATGTATCGCCCATGGATGGGGGGGCTACTTATTATCGATGCTACGTATCTACCTGGTAGTTCTACCATATACGGAATTTAATCTCTAAGATTTTCTTCTACTGACTGCACTTACAAAACTGGTGTCTTCGTGATGAAATATGTAGCCATCTCATATTGATTTTAGCCTCGATGGCCTTCTAAAAATAGTTTGTCAATATTTAAAACCAGCATAGACTAAATTTGATTTTCTTCCAGGGCAACATTGGAGGGGATGGTATCACTAGGTCAACCATAGCCATCTCTCACTTAAGAATGGGAGATCACTCAGAGGAGGACAGGGTCTGAATGATTTCTAAGCACAAGGGAAGATGATTGCTTTCTTTTGTGTTAACTGAAGCTTTCACATATCTATCTGACAACACTATGTATTATTCTGATTAGCAGTCGCTGTCTTATCTGCACCTAAAGGTCTTGAGTAATTGCTATTGGCATTTTTCTACTGTTTCCAAATTATACAGATGGAACAGACCTTATCTTATATGAACCTAATACTAAAACTTCAATCATATAATCTCTGAACAAATCATAGAATGTTCCAGAAATGTAGTTAATATAAAGCTCTGGGGCACAAATCTAGCCTGTTGGCTGGTAGAAGTCATAGTAACTGCATTGGATATCTTAGCTTTACTTCTCTGTCTGTCATCGATAACTGAAAATGTTTCCAAACGTTCCCAAATGATCAACATTTTGCTGCATTGTATGCTTATAACTGGAGTAAAAGTGTCAGATATGTAAAATATTATACCAAAGAGCCTTTCCTTTGCTCCAGTCTCTGGGTCAGTTCTATTGTAAGCTTGAAGACTCCCTGAGAAGGAAGGAATGTTGTAGGTTCAAACCTCTGTCTGATGAGGGTGATTATTGTGTCTTCTTCATTATTCAGCTCATACCGATGGCATTTCCGGAGCTCAGATCCACCTTTGTTTGCTGATAAAGCTCACCAGGCTATGGTGTTTCCATGTTGACCTATAGCCCATGTGGCCTTCCTCATGCTGGCCTCCTCGCTCAAACTCCATACCCCATTCCTGAAGTAAAGTCTCTGTCTTAGCTCAGGTTGTTGGATTGAATGGGTTGAATGACAGATGTTTCTGGAGACTGAAAGCCCATGATCAGAGTGCCAGCAGGGTTGAATTCCAGTGACAGCCTACTTCCTAGCTCACAGATGGCCACCTTCTTGTATCTTCATGTGGGGAGAAGAGGAAGTTCTGCTGTCTCATCTTCTTCTTGTCTGTGTGTTTATCCCTTCATGGGGCTTCATCTGTGTCACCTCATCTCAACCTAATTACATCCCAAAGATCCTATTACGTTTGGGGTTAAGGTTGTAACATATGAAAGTTGGAGATGAGCATACATTCAGTCCAGGACAGACTTCCCAGCGATTCCTTCATTATCCCAATCCGGTATCTTTCCTGTCTTCTCATAGAGGCACCTCCTCACACGCCTACTATGAATTTTCCAGTTCTAGATTTCTGTGACTGAACTAATCCCTGCCTTATGTCCGAGCCTTCGGAGAAAAGGATCTAAGAGGCTCTCTTAGCATGGATGCCTAGGTTTGGGCCAGTCTGCCAATCCTGGCCTTGATCTTCACATATTAACAGTTTGCTTAGCCCAAATTCTCAAACCATGTGGTCCCATGTCTCGTCTGTTGGAGTGAGCCTTTACCCTGGGCTCATGTGTCAGTGTCTGTGCTCCATTGTCAGTAGGCCAGTTCCAGGTCCCAGGGCCCCCCCTCCCTTACTCCCATATTTACTATGGATTTTCTATTTCCACATTTTCCAACCAGAGCTTCATAACATTGCCCCCAGATATCAGACTGGCATCCTTGCCTGGTGTCTCCACCCAATGTCTGTGGTGCCCTAAGAACGTTCTCCTATCCTTTCCCCTTACTTGAGGAGACTAAGCATCAACAATGTTTCAGTTGTTACGCACAGATATGACTTGATTCTCACACAAGTTGGATGATGACCTCAGCCCCAATCCTCCACCCTCCCAAACTCATCATAAGTTAAAAGTCAAGCTATCTTCGTAGAGAGAGAGCACAAAGACCATACATTGTGAAAGTCACAAAGAGGGTCTGGTTTTAAGCAGTGGGAGGCTTAAAAAAGCAGACAGAGTTCTCCCAGAGAACAGCTGTACGTCTGAACGTGTAGGGCATGATATTCTTTTTCATAGGCTGGTTTCCCCCAGGTGTTGATATAGAAGGTAGAATTTCATTTGGGATGGGTCCCAGGAAGTGCTCCTAGGTGAAGAGAAGGGAGTTGGATAGCAGAAGGAAATGAAAACAATGTAGGGAGTGTTTCAAGGAGGTTACTGCTGTGTGTGGCTGGCCCACCCTTACTGAGAGTCAGAATGTTCTTCAAAATACCCACCCCAGACTTAAGAAGCTGGTGCTCACCCTCCAGGTCCTGTTGGTCGCTGGTTGAGGGCTGCCTCTCATGGAGGCAATTCCTAGCACCATCCCTGGCCCAGGGCATGGGCTACTGTACTCGCACAGACAGAGAAGGCCCTTAGCCCGAGCAGCCAATGGGTAAGCTGGGTAAGGAAGCACCACTGTGTAGGAAGCAGAGCACCAAGGAGTATGGGTAGGCCCCTCCAGCACTGGCACAGCCTCCTCCACCTTCTGGGAGGATCCATCAAGGGGTGGGGTGGACATAAAGACCTAAAATGTTGCTGTGTCCTGGATGATAGAGACTAGTGACCTCTTATTGTGGGATTTCTAAAAGACACTCTAGACTTTGCTGGTGCCTATCAAGGGGCACATAGGGAATATCTGTTCAGTTGTCGCAGCTGCTGTCAGAGAGAACGGACTGGACCCTCATGAGTCCCAGTGACTCTGTGAGAGGGAAAGTGGATTATCTACATGGTGGCAGCTACCAGATGCTTTCCTGGCTAAATTCATTTGGCCTAGTAGTGAGGTAGGATTGGAAAGGAGACGGGATATGTTCGTAACAGTGTACCAAGGCGGGTGGGGCTTCCCTCCCAGGGTCCTTCCAATAGAAAGTATTTTTTAGCCTGTCAATGTCATGGATTACATTAAGTGAGTTTGGAATGATAAACCAAACTTGCATATCTGGGATAAATTCCATTTGGTCATGGGATACAATTCCTTTTGTACAAGGTTGGATTTGATCTGTGGCTATTTTTTTGATGGTTTTGCAGCTATGTTCATTGAAGATATTAGTCTATATTTTCTTTATATTTTTTTCAGCCTATGTAATTTTAATCTGTATGTGTCCTTATATTTAAGATGGATTTATTGTAGACAACGTGTAATTGGGTCTGGATTTTTGATCCATTCTGGCAGTCTCTGTCTTTTAATTGGTATGTTAATGTTATAGTGATTCCTGATAGTTGGAGTAATGGCTATCATAGTTGTTATTGCTTCAGTGTGTTGCCATGGCTCGTATCCTACTACTTTTTTTTCCAGACTTTGTTGTTTGAATGGAGTATTCTATACTTTGCAGAATCATATTCTATTTTTTCTCCTTCCTTAGTTTATCAGTTATACTTCCCTTTTTCTTTTTTAAGTAGTTTACCAAACATTTGCAATATATACTTGCAAGTAATCCAAATCCACTTTCAAAGAACACTACACTGATTCACAGGTGTTTGGGTACCTTATGATAACCAAATAATCCTAATCCTGCTGTCCCATTCCTTGTCTAATTTCTGTTATTCATTTCACTTATAATAGCCATTCATAGCTAATATATATACAGTATTCATAAACATAATAAAAACATTTTTGTTGCTATTATTTTGAGCAAATTTTATCTGTTATGCCAATTAAGAACCAAAAAGAAGGTTTTATTTTTCTTTCATTTATTTATTCTTTGTCGCTCTTCCTTTCTTTATGAAGATCCATGTTTTTGACCTATATTATTTTCCTTCTCCCTTCTTTCATTATTTCTTGAAAGGCACATTTTCTGCCAACAAATTCCTTGGTTTTTGTTTAAGAAAGTTTTTGTTTGTCCTCCACTCCTGAGGAATAAACTTGCAGGGTACAGAATTCTAGGTTGGTGATTTTTTTCCCCCTCTCAACACTTTATATATTTCACTCCACCCTCTTCCTGCATGCTTGGTTTCTAAGGGGAAGTTAGTTGTTAATCTTTTGTTTTGATTTTTAAGTTTATTTATTTATTTTGAGAGAGAAAGCATGTGTGCAGGAGGGGCAGAGAGAGAGAGAGAGGGATAACCCTCTTTCAGCGTGGAGCCCCATGTGGGGCTCGAACACAAAAATTGTGAAACTATACCCTGAGCTGAAATCAAAAGCCAAATGCTTAACTGACTGCGTCACCCAGGCACCCCAAAAGTTAGTTGTAGATCTGATCTCTGTTCCTCTACAGGAAAGGTGTGTTTTTTCTTCTGGGTTTTTCAGTACTTTTTCTTAATCTTTGATTTTCTGTAACTTGAAAATGATATGCCTAGGTGTAGGTTTTCAGCATTTATACTGCTTGCAGTTCTCTAAGATTTCTGCACCTGTGGTTTGGTATCTGACATTAATCTGGAGAAATTCTCAGTCATTATGGCTTCAAATATATTTTCTGTTCCGTTCTCTCTTTCTTCTCCTTCTGATATTCCCACTACACATATGTTACACTGTTCCCACATATCCTTTGATATTCTGTTCTTCTCAGTCTTTGTTGTAATTTTTCAGTTTTTGAGAATTCCATTTATAAATCTCTAACTCCAAGCTTCTGTCCTTTGCCGTGTCCAGTCTACCAATGAACCCTTGGTAGGGTTTCATCCATTTCTGTTTCTGTGTTTTTATCTCTAGAATTTTTTGGTGCTTTTCTAGGATTTCCATCTTTCTGCTTACATTACTCTTCTTTCCTCATACTGCCTATTTTATTCAGTAGAGCCCTTAGCATATTAATCATGGTTGTTTTAACTTCTGATCTGATAATGCCAACATCTCTGACATGTCTGGTTCTGATGTTTGTTCTGTCTCTTCAAAGTTTGTGCGTGTGTTTTTTAATCTTATTCGTGTTCCTTCTAATAATTTCTTGGTAACTTCCCTTTAACTTGGTAAAAGGAACTGCTGTCAGTAGGCCTTTAATAATGTAGTGGTGCAGTGTCAGGGGAAGGGGAGCTTTCCATAACCCTGTGATTAGGCCTCAGGTTTTTGATAAGCCTGTGTTTATGGACATAAACCTCACAAGTCCTTCTCAGTTTATTCCCACTCCCTTGAGTAGATCAGGATGGCTAGAGTGCACAGGCGTTTGTGCTGGAGTTGGGTATTTTCCTTCCTTACACCAGTAAGGGCCTGAAAACATGCAAGTAGTCTAGGCGCTGATTAACTAGCTTCCTCTGAGGGCAGGCATCGTTAAGAACACAGTGCTCTGGCCCATTTCAGAATGTCTCCATTTCTCCCTCCCTCTCTGGGGACACCCAAGGGGATCTGTCTCCAGTTTTTTTCTGTGAGAAACTGGCCAAACTCTTGGCCATAAATTTCACATCATTGTGGGGCCCCCTATGACTGGGTCTCCTGAAGTTATTAATTCTCAGATTGCCCACAATGAGTGGCTATCAATTTGTCAATTATAGTTCAGATCTTCCTACCCCGGCCCTGGTTCCCACTGTCTGCTCTTGAGTCTCTGTTCTGATGAGCAGCAACTCTCTGTATTCAACTGTCTTGTCTCTCCAGTTCTGAGGACAGAGGTTGACCCTGTCTTCTCTGTCAAGAATCCAAGAAGAGGTGGTGATTTTTTGGTCTTTTTATTTTTGAGGAAGAAGTGGTGACTTCCAACCTCCTTACAAGCAGACCTGGAAACCAGAAGTCCTCTGGCATTTTTAACTCTCAGACTTGCCCACACTGAGCCTCCAGTGATACAATTGCAGTTCTGGTTTTCCTACACTAGCACAGGTGGTCACGGCAGTTCCTGTGGGCAGGCCTCTGATTTCGTAAACTGTGACTTTCTGTATTTGCCTGTCTGTCTGTCCAGTCTTGGGGATAGCCATTTGCCCTATGCCCTCCTCTCTCTTATGGATCCAAGAAGAATTGATGATTTTCCAGTCTGTTCACTTTTTACTTGCCCTGACAGAGTGGTGATTTCCAAGTTCTTCATTATGTAGAGCCTCAAACTGGAAATCCATTATTTATTTTTTTATTGAAAGAATAAATGAATAGAAAACCATTTTGTGAATGTACCAGAATTCATTTATCAGTTCACAACTTGTTTAATTCATAACTTGCATATTCTTGTACAAGTCTTTCTGCGAACATCTATTTTCATTAATCTTGGGTAAATCCCAAGGAGTAGAATTTTTTCACTTAAGGGAAGGTTTATGTTTAACTTTATAAGAAACTGCCAAATAGTTTCCCAAAAGTGGTTGCTCAACTGATACTTATAATGCATGAGATTTCTAAATGAACCACATCTTTGCCAAGTCTTTTTTTAAGCCGTTGTAATGGGTGTAAATTTGTATATTATGGGATTTTAATCTGATCCAAATTTCCTTGACAACTAATAAATTGGACCATCTTTTTATGCTCTCCTAAGCAAGTTGTATATCTTATTTTGAGGTCTTTTGCTCAGTTGTTGTTGTTTTTTAATTGGGTTGTTTGTACTTTTTTTTAAGTTTTTGGTAGTTTTTTGTGTATTCTGGACACAAGTCCTATGTCAAGTAGGGACTATTTTCTCCTAATCTGGGTTTTGCCTTTTCATTTTCTTACAAAAGGTATTTTAAAGATCATTTTTTTTTAATTTTGATAAGGTACACAATATCATTTTTTAATTCTATTAGAATTGTTTTATCTTAAAAAATCGTTGTCTACACTTGAAATCAAAAATATTTTCCTATGTTTTTTCCAGAAACGTATTTGTTTTAGTTTTATGTTTCACATACAGTAAGATTGATCTCAAAATATTCATAATTCATTTTAATCTTATTTTCCCATATATTTATTGTGCTGTCTAGCAGTATTTATTGAAAATATTTTCATTCCCCTTTGAACCAATATGACATTTGGCTAGTGGCATTAAAAAAGATGGAGGAGGGGCGCCTGGGTGGTTCAATAGGTTGAGCTTCCGACTTTTGATTTCGGCTCAGGTCCTGATCTCATGATTCATGAGTTCCAGCCCTGCACTGGGCTCCACACTGACCAGGTCCTGATCTCATGATTCATGAGTTCCAGCCCTGCAGTGGGCTCCACACTGACAGTGCAGAGCCTGCTTGAGATTTTCTCACTGCTCCTCCCCTACTCACATGAACACACACTCTCTCTCAAAAATAAATACATAAACATTAAAAAAAAAAAGAATGAGGAATATGAAGCAAGAATCTTTCTTTCCCATCAACATTTGTACTGGTAGAATCTACCTTGTATAATTATTTTTGAATTCTGGAGTCTACTGTAAGAATTGTAACTTTCACCAGAAGTTTTGAACGGTAAATCATGGCTAATTTAGGTCAATTTCAGCTCTCAGAACAGTAGCAAATACCACCCCCCCAACACACCAGCCCAATGACAGACAGCTGTGTACCTGTTCCTGGAGCAGTTTACACATGGTTTATGGGAAACAAAGCAGGTAATGGGGACGCTCTACTCCAAAGATTGGGGATCCAAGTTCTGATCACTGATTTCTACTTTTTTTAAAGTTTATTTCTTTATTTTGAGGGAGAGAATGAAAGAGAGAGGGAGAGAATCTTCAGTAGCTGAGCTGGGTGCAGTGACCTGAGCCGAAATCAAAAGTCTGAAGCTTAACTGACTGAGCCACCCAGGCACCCCACTGATTCTTACTCTGGTTAGCAGGGGTGCAGAGACAGACAGACAAGCTGCCATTTTTGCAATCCCCATTGGCTAAAGCAACTTCTTGGGGATTTAAAGGGCCAGAAGCTTTCTTCCCCTTCATTTCTCTGTTTACTCTTTCAGGAGCAAGACACTTTAGAATTAGGATACTTAAAATAAGCTGTACAGACAGGCATGGGGAAATTTACAGAATCACAGTGCATACCCAAGGAAAGACACCGGCTCAAGCAAGATCAGACAAAAGCTCCAATTGACACTTTAGGCTAATCCCTGGCTTAGAGATGGCCTACAGAAATTAAAGACTAGGAAACAAAAGCAGCAAACCCTGGAAAAGGGAAGAAATTTATTTCCAGAGTTACCACACTGTAAGAGTCAAATGTCCAGATTTCAACAACAACAACAAAAATTACAAGGCATACGAACCAGACAGTATAGTCCATTAGAAAGCTAGCACTCTGTGACACGCTTTCCAGGATACAGCATGTGTCAGGCCACAAATTAAGTCTCAGTAGATTTTGGAAGGCAGATAGTATACAAAGTCTCTTCTCTCACCATAAAGGATGAAGTTAGAAATCAGTAACTGAAGGAAAAGTGAAAGTTCACAAATTTGTGGATATTAAGACATTTTTAAGCATCAATGGGAAAAGGAGAAATCACAAGGGGAAATAGAACATACTTAGAGATGAATGGAAATGAAAATACAACATATCAAAACTTTGAGCTGCAGTGAAAGCGGTGCCAAGAAAGGAAACTTTAGCTGTAAAAGTTTACATTAAAAGAGAAGATCTCCAACCAACAAACTAACCTAACCACTTAAGAAGATAAACACGGAAAAGCAAACTAGACAAAGCTAGCTAGGAAGAAAATGATAATGACTACAACAGAGATCCATAAAACAAAGAATAGAAAAACAACAGAGAAAATCAATGAAATAAGAAGTTTGTTCTTTGAAAAGATTAACTAAATCATAAATGTTTACCTACTTTGGCTAAAAACAAAGAATATTTAAGATAAAAAATTACTACAATGAGAACTAAAAGTGAAGACATTACTACCAACTAATAGAATTAAAAAAAAAATAAAAAAGAGAGCTAAGAATTAACTAGATAGCCTTGATGAAATGGACAGATTCTTAAGAACACAAAACCCACTCAGACTGAATCGTGAATAGAAAAACTGAATAGACATAATGCTAATAAAGAGACTAAATTGGCAATCAGAAACCTACCCACAAAGGCCTAGGCTGGTAATTACACTAGTCAATTCTACCAAACATTTAAAGGGGAAATAAGACCAATTCTTCTCAAACTGTTAAGAAAAAATTTGAAGACGAGGGAAAACATCCTAACTCACCCTTTGAGGCCAGTGCTTCTGGTTTTGTTGCCAAAGCAAGAAAGATTACAGGAAAAGAATGCTACATACCTTATGAACATTGATGCAAAATCCTCAACAAAATACAAGCAAAATGAATTCAGCAACGTATTAAAAATATTATATATCATGAAAAAGTGGTATTTATTCTTTGAATGCAAGAATGACCCAACACATGAAATTCAGTCATTGTAATATACCATATGAACAGAATAAAGGAAACACACACACACAGACACACACACACACACACACACTAACACACACACACACACACACACACAATCACATCAATTGATGCAGGAAAAAATCTGATAAATTCAACACCCTTTCAACACTCAAAAAACTAAGAATAGAAGAAAACTACCCCAATATAATGAAGACTATATATGAAAAACCTACAGGTAACCTACAGCTCTGGACCCAGAGCTGGAGGACTTAAAACATTTTCTCTAAGATCAAAAGTAAGGCCAGGATGCCCACTTTCACCACTGCTATTAAATATAGCACTAGAGGTCTTAGCCAAAGAAATTAAAAAAGAAAAATATATAAAAGATACACAAATTGGAAAAAAAAAAGTAAAATTATCTCTGCTTACAGGTGACAAGAGCTTGTCTGCAGAAAACCGAAACTTTGCAGCTAATGTTTCCCTTTACTGCAGCTGAAAGTTTTGATATGTTGTACTTTTCATTTTTCACTCATCTTTTTGTATGTTCTATTTTCCTTTGTGATTTCTCCTTTTCCCATTGAGTGATTAAAAATGTCTTAATTTCCACAAATTTGTGAACTTTAACATTTCCTTCAATTACACACACCCACAGACAGACACACACACACACGTACACACATTAGAACTAAAGAAAAAGTCCGTAGAATAACAGGATACAAAGCGAACACAAAAATCAGTTCAACAATGAAAAGAAAATTAAGAATACAACTCCATTTACAATAGCATCAAAAATAATAAAATAAGTGAGTTCACTAACCAAAAAGGTAAAAGATATGCACTAAAAACCACAATTCATTACTGAAAGAAAATAAAAGTGTAAAAAAATGAAAAGACATCCTGTGTTCATGGGCTAGAAGGCTCAATACTGTTAAAATGTCAATATTATCAAAGTTAGCTACTCATTCAGTGCTATCCTCATTAAAATCCCAATGTTGATTTTGTGGAAATAGCAAAATCCATTCTAAAATTTGTATAGAATCTCAAGGAAATCTATGTAGCCAAAACATCCTTGCAAAATAACAGAGCTGGATGGTACACACTTCCTGATTTCAGCATTTACCACAATGCTAAGATAATCAAAAGGATATGGTAACCACAAACGAACATATGGATAGACCAATGCTACAGAATAGAAAGCCCAGAAACAAACCCTCACATACATGGTCAAATAATTTTTGACAAGGCTATCAAGATATAACGGTGTAGAAAAACTGGATACTCACCTGCAAAAGAATGAAGTGGGACCCTTACCTAAAATCATATGCAAAAATTAATTCAAAATAAATCAATGTACATGATGTACACATAAGAACTGAAACGAGGAACCCTTAGAAGAAAATGTAGGAGAAAATATTCATGACATGGGATCTGGCAATGGTTTCTTAGATAGAACACCAAAAGCACAGCCAACAAAAGAAAAATAGATAAATTGAACTTCATCGAAATTAAAAAAACTATGCATCAAAGGAAACAACAGAGTAAAAGGCAACCCATGGCAGAGGGGAGAGAAGAGAATATTTGCAAACCACATGTCTGCTAAGAGATTGAACAGAAAATTGCTACAGAATTACCGTTTCATCCAGCAATTCCACTTCTGGGAATATACACAAAAGAATGAAAAACAGTGACTCAGATACTTGTGTTCCCATATTCATATTAGCATTATTCACAAAGGCCAAAAGATAAAACCAACCCAAATGCACACTGTTGGGTGGATGGATAAACAAGATAAACAAAATATGTGATATCCGTGCAATAGAATATTACCCAGTCTTAGAAAGGAAGGAAATTCTGACACATGCTACGATATGGAGGAATCTTGAAGACGTTATATAAATGGCATCAATACATGGAAACGGGAAGTAGAATAGAGGTTACCAGGGGCTGAAGGGAGAGGGTCTGGGAAATAATTAATGGACAGAGTTTTAATATGAGATGATGAAAATCCTCAAGATGGATAGTAGTGATATGTTCACAGCAATATGAAAAGGCTCAGTGCCATTGAACTGTACCCTTAAAAGTGGTTAAAATGATAAATTTTATGTTATATATACTTTACTACTATAAAAAAACAACAACAATTGGCCATACAAGCATGGGTCTGTTTCTGGACTCTGTTCCATTGATTCATGTGCCTGTACTTGTGACAGTATCACACTGCATTCATTATTGCCATCTTATAGTAAGTTCTGAAATCGGGAAGTATAAACACTCTTAACTTTGCTCTCCTTATTCAAGATTGTTTGGGCTCTAGGTCTGTATTTCCATGTAAATCTTAGCAACAGCTTGTGGAAACATTTTGGGGATTTTGACTGATATTGAGTGTTTAGGAAGATGTGAAAACTTAACAATATTTAGTCTCTAACTCACAATCATGTTACATGTCTCCATTTGTTTGTTTATTTTCATTTCATTTATCACAGTTTTGTAGTTTTCAGTGTAAAAGCTTTATACATATTTTGTTGAGTTTATTATCCCTTTGATTTATTGTAGATTCCATTTTTATTTTGTTTATTGCAAATTATGGAAATCCGATTAACTTTGGACACCGTCCTTATTTCCAGAAACCTTGATGAATTTGTATGTTATTCTGTTTTTTGTAGATTTCTTAGAGTTTTCTACATACACCATCCTGGCATCTAAAATAAGGTTGTTTTACCTCCTTTTTCAACTGTTACGCCATTTCCAATGATCCATTTCCTGACTTACTGTACAATCAAAACAATATTGAGTAAAAATGAGGCAAGTAATGATCTGTGACTTGCTTCCAACCTCAGAGAGTATTTTCAATGTTGAGAATAAAGTTAGTAAGAAGTGTTCATTAGAGGCTTATTGGATTAATGGAGTTCTATCCTATCCAGACTTGGATGAAAGTACTTCTTTTAAAAGACCGCCGAATTCTGTCAATTGTTTTTTTGCATTTGTTGACATGAACATAAAATATTTCTCCTTAATTCTATCAAGTTCTTCCCAACAGTCTTTTCAAAAGAGAGATTAGGTTTATGTATATTAGCTATTTTGATTGCATAGCTTAAAATCAATAATATTATTTCAATGTTGATATCCTGGATTTTACGAATTACAGCATTTTGTTGTCCTAAGACTTGTGTAATATATTCAGTCAGAGAGTTATATGAATAATATTGCTTCACTGAAAAGTGAAAGATAAAGACAAAGGGAGAGAAGGAGAAAGAAAGGTGAGGGAACGGAAGGGGGATAAGAAGAAAGGGGAAGAAAGAAAGAAAGGGAAGAAAGAAAGAAAGAAAGAGAGAGAGAGAGAGAGAGAGAGAGGGAGGGAGGGAGGGAGGGAGGGAGAGGAAGGAAGGAAGGAAGGAAGGAAGGAAGGAAGGAAGGAAGGAAGGAAGGAAGGAAGGAAGGAAGAAGTCGACCCTTGACTACTATTGTTTAACTAACTAAAAGGAAGGCACCCCATGGGAACAATTTAATCAGCTTTGACAGCCAGACCAATGATTCAGGATGATTTAAATGATCTGTGACAAAAGAATAGTTAACAGTCTGCAAAGTGTCCGTTATCTTTAGTTAGCAAAGGCCTATTGATTTAGGACCTGGTGTGACTCCCACAGGGTGTTGGTGAGAAGCGAGGTGGAAACTCAAGCTCAGCATTATTCACCAGCAGTGAAACACTCCAAGGTAAGTGTGTTAATAAGCTACAAATTAAATCTTTGTGCTAAATAGCTATAGATGTCTGGAGAATCCAGGAAGCCAACTGTTTGTTATTTTCTATAATTTTCTTCTGAGATCACATATAGCAACACTGTTAAAATAATGTCTTTAATGTTATTACACAAAAAATGATAAATTCTAAAAGTTGTCCCCTTTAACAATAAAGTTGTTTTGTCAAGTATAATCTAATTTCACCTAAGGATGTCTTCCACAGCTGTACTTCAGTGCTAGTAAGCAGACCGATGAGTCTTGAGTGATAATTTATGGCTCTTTCTGAGGTTGGATTAGTGGCAAGGTAATATGCCAACCACTCAGGGCATTAGAGAGAGCTTGCTATGATATTTAGGCATAATTTTATCAGGGAGGTCCACTGGAATCATTCATGTACGATCTCCTGGGGTAAAGCATTGACATTGAGTCCAGTGACTGCCACCTAAAGCCCCATGCTTTCTAGGTGCAAAGAAGTTGCCTCCACCTTTGCACCTCCTCCAAAGATTCAGTGCGATGCATCCAACAGGGTAGGAAACGATGTAAGATCAGGGTAGGAAAAACTGCCCTGCACTGTTCTCAATGCTCTGTGTAAAAAGCATTCTAGCACCTTCTCAAGATCAGATAATACAAGTGTCCCCGCAACCCCATAACAACAGCCTGGAGTCCATGAGGTGCTCGGACGTGCAGGGATAGGCCCTAACGTGCAGGGACGGGCCCTAAAGTGTAGGGATGGGCTCTAACGTGTAGAGACGGGCCCTAACGTGTAGGGATGGGCCCTAATGTGTAGGGACGGGCCCTAATGTGCAGGGATGGTCTGTAATGTGTAGGAATAAGCCCTAACATGTAGGAATAAACCCTAATGTGTAGGGACGGGCCCTAACGTGTAGGGATGGGCTGTGATGTGTAGCTGTGGACCCAGGTTTGGTACTCAGAAAAGGACAGTGCTTACTTAATAATGTAGACAAAGATGACATGAAAAAGGATTGACTAGGCTCTAAGAAAAAGAAAATATTATGAATTTTCTGTAATACACATTTTTATTAACAAAACAAATTAAAAAAAAAAAAAGAAAAGAAAACTTCAACAGAAGGAAAAGCTACTTACACCAGAATAGAAAGGCTCACCGGACACACATATCACATCTTGTTCCTGGATCATCAGAATGTCTTTGGCTAGGTGCAGCCGGACTTTGAAAGGTTCCTGATTACCATCCTGCAGCAAGCAAATGCCTGTCTTTGTCTTCAGGCGAGAAAAGAACAAACAGAGAAAATAAATTATACTTAGTTTATAGGATATAATTTTATGGCCTATTCACAGCAAAACATGATGAATAGCATTTGAGAGCTAAGGAAAAAGCACTCTGATGAATCTGGAATTTAATACTTAATATGCGTGCAGACAAGGTTAACCATTTCGTGTGAGGTAGACCTCAGGTAATGCAGACTATGTCAGAAATTCCACATAAGGCGGGGACAGTGAGGATTACAGTTTATATACTATATTTGAAAAATAATGAGTTTTGTTTAATACTTACAATCTAAATATAAAATTTTGGTGACAGGTTTATTGAGATACAATTCACATTCTATATGATTCAACTCTTTAAAATGTACAAGTCAGTGTTTTCTAGTATATTCAAAGCTGTGCAGGCATCATTATAATCAAGTTGAGAACACGTCCATCATCCCGAAAGAAAACCTATTACACCCATCACTCTGTTCCCTACCCTAGCCCTAGGCAACCACTAACATACTTTCTGTCTCTGTCATGGAATTTTAACTCTGAAACCATACCTACTAAGTATCTTTTCGGATCTCCACGATTTCATCATTCCTAGTCACCAAGTGCACAAACACACATACTTGCACACATGTACACACCCACTCACACACACGCATGCATGTACACATATGTAGTACAGGTAAAGAAATGAGGATAAATGTGTGAGGTAAACTGTCTAAATTAATACAGTTAGTTAAAAACAGCCTGGCTTAAGAGTCAACATTTACGATTTCCAGTCCACTAATTTGTTTCAGATATTTCAGGGAATTGAAAAAACAGCCTGTGAAGACTGCTGAATTTGCACTACGTGGCTTTATACCAGTACCTCAGGAATCATGGAAGAGCCCTACAAATCCCTTCACTGCTGGAACAGGTCAGTGTATAAAATTCACTCAAATCAACAGAAATATGCTCCCAGCAAGCACACTTACGGTTCCTATTTGTCAGAAATACAAAAGGAAATTTTTCTGAGATAGAAAATAATCGCTGTTTGTCATTCTGCACCAACAAGTCAACAGGAACAATGGCTACTTTGGCAATTACATTTTCATTTAATAATTATTGAGCCATTCTTAATTTGGATGAATGGATAAGTACATACAAATACATATTTATCTTTAGTATTTAATGAGCACAAAATCCCAGGCAATACCAGGCTTTCTCTTGGAAACTGCATTTACATGTGGAAGTTCAGGAGTCTGTCTCTTTAAAAAATGTTTCCCAATGTAAATGAGAATACATTTAGATACTACAGCCTCTAAAGATAATTCTTTCTGTAAACTGCTTTATTCCATGTGCTAATACATACCATTACACTCTCCATCACTGTGGTCTTATATTAGTCTGTAATTATTTTGTAAGGGTTATGATACTTTTAAGGAAAAAACAAGTTTTTTTCCAGAAGCAAGGATGGCGTGCTTTTTCCTTTATGAGACTGGTGCACAGCAGGCACTCACTAAATTGTGTCGATTAATCTATTCTAGAGCATAACTCAAGTGGCTATGTCTAGAGGATAAAAATATTTCAGCAAAAGCAAATTATATATTCCTTAATGTAGAGCATAATTTTCTACATTTTTCACAGTGCAAAGTCTTTCATGCTTACAACGTGATCTTGGCTGGAAGCCAACATCAGGACTCTCTGAGGTGGCATGGGGAAGAGGAGGGTATAAAATCATATCAAAGCCAAGCGAACATAACTGAGCACATTTGCTGATTTTTTAATGTACGGTACATTCGGGCCAATTTTCTCCCTGAAGTGTAAGGGAATTGCTGGAAATCACAAATAATGCTCTGTCTCAATGTGAGGATGAAAGAGGGGTTTTCCCGGAGAGCCCATCAATGCATTATTGTTACACATCAAAAAGATATCAAAGATCGTCCAGGGAAAGTTTGAGGGACAAAAACACAGCTATGAGACTTCTCTCACTACATCTGATGTGGTCAAAGCTCCATTCTCTCAAATAATGTATAAAATGTCCCCTAATTATTAGACAGTTGTCTGCAAAACAAAATACAGATTTTGAGCTTGCATTTGCATCCCGAGAAGACAGAATTAAAGAAAACAAAGAAGAAAGTAGCCTTTGTTTGAATAAATACACACACACACACACACACACACACACACTGCCAATAAATACCTGTTGGGAGAAAATAGAAAAAAGGCACTCATCTTACAACAAATTCAGTTTAATATACATTCTGTAGGGGTAGCAGATGATACATATATCTGATTATAAAAACTCAGCATGTGCATGCAAATACATTTGAAATCCCATACATACATCATTTTTGCAAATATTTTGTAACGGTGAGTCAGACATGAATCAGACAATAGTCTCTGACCTCAGAGTATTCTTACTTACAAAAATATGCATATATCTATAAGATGCACTGTGATTTCTGATATGGGAGCAACATGGAGAGAAGAATTAGATATTCTTGAGGAGGGAAGTGCTAAAGAAAGCTTTGCATACAGAAAAATGTATGATTTGTCTGAAAAAATAAGGAAATATAATTAAAGGAGGCAGAAGTTATTTTATTCAAGAAGGAAGAATGAGTAACGATATGAAACTGTGAGATCGGATAGTTGACATGATACAAGAAGAAGGGAGAGGCATGAAAGTGCATCCCGATGCTGAGTCTGCAATGATCCAGCAGAGCTGAAGAGGAGGAAGGTCAAGGCCCTGGTGTGATGTCCCAGGGGGTTAAAAGTATCGGAGATGGTCTAGAGAAATCTGAACAGTGCTTTATGGTTTATAAATATATTTCTTATAGCAGAGCAGGCAGTGGATAGGAATTGGGAAAGTTACAGCATAGTTTTTGTTGGCAGAAGTATAAACCTGGAACAGGAAATGTTAGGGATTTGCACACAACTGGGTTAGAATCAGAACTGGGACAGTGGATTTACAAATGGGTAAAATCCACTGCAGGGCGCTCTTCTGATCCAGAGCTGCACTGTCGGACTGATATCATCTCTAGTGAAACCTGGTCACGTGTTTATTTGTTGTTTAATAGTCACTTGCATAGCACTTACTGTGTGCCCAGAAATATCCTTTCATTTGGTCCTCCCAACAACCCAGTGCAACTTCCTTTACAGACAGGAAAAGAGCAGAGGAGCAGAGATGAATGGAAGGCAGGGTTTGAACCCAGACTGCTGGACTCCAGATGCAGGGCTCTTAGCTACTTGATCTGGTTTCTCTTATGCAGAGATTATTTGAGGGATGGCTCCCTGATCTTCCTGTAGACAATGACGTGGCCATCAGTGTCTCTGACCAGGAGGTAGCAAAAGTGCTCTTGGTGACCAAAGTGTCACCAAGAATTCCCAATGGGAATGCAAAGAGTTCTGAGAAGGACATATCTTGAACCAGCTGTTCTTCCCATATTGAAGCAGTGACCACTGTGGGGGGAGGTTAAGGTGAGTGAGGCCACTCTGACCTGCTGATTTTCCCATCAAAGATGAGCTACTGAGGATGCATAGGACACTGTGCGACACGGGGAGAGGCTTGATCTGAATGGTCTCGTCCCCCATGGATTGCTTCGGGGTTAGGAATGGGAGCCAGGGCCATGAGAGCAACTGCTCTGCAGCACAACCTAAGAGAGTCGCGCCACGGTCTTTACATCTGTGCCCCGAGATGGCTGAAAAATAAAAAAGTCACCTAGATAATTATTGGCTGCACATTTTAGTTTAAGCTGAAGACCTGCATTCATCTTCTGTTTCTTTTTTTTAACATCACCATCATTCAAACTGTGTGGACTGTGTATACATTGCACGTGAGCGAAGAAATGTATGTGCTCTATGTAGACAGGCACAGTATATTACATAAATTATAAAACATACGTAAACCTTGAAATTCTAAAGGGATGATTCATAAAAATAGGATATAAATTCAAATGTTGTTTTCTTGTGCCTGATGGATGATACAATATTGCAGAGGCATTTTTACAAAATCCACTTTGTTTGCTTAGAGGAATATTAAAAGGCCATGCCTCTTAATTATTTAACAGGCAATACTTTTTAAAAATCTAGTCATTGACTTGCTTTCTGTAAATCAATAAAGTGTGTTTATGAATTTATATGGATTTACTCTGTTTTAAACAAACAGACTTCATGTTTAAACTTACAAAGAACTTATGTTTAGTTTAACCCTACTACCTTGGAACGTTAAAAAATGGACTATACTTTCTTTGACACTCAAAAGTGAAGGCCTCTTTAATTTAGGTTCTAGACATTGAAAGAACACAACATGTGCTTTCATAAAACTTTAAAATCTGTGTTCCTTTAATCTTGAAATATAAAATCTACAGGGTGGCGGGGTGGCTCAGTCAGTTAAGCAGTCGACTCTTGATTTTGACTCAGGTCATGACCTTCCAGTAGAGCCTGCTTGGGATTCTCTCTCTCCCTCCCTCTCTCTCTCTCAATACATAAATAAATAAACATTTAAAAACTAGAAATATAAAATTTGCAACATCAGACATAAAAAAATACAAACTATAAGGAATGGGGCAGAGACTATGACATGCCCTGCACACAGTTTTGCAATATTTCCATATTTTGGTTGTCAAATATAACTGAGCCCGACGCGGGGCTGGAACTCACAAACTGCAAGATCATGACCTGAGCCGAAGTCAGACACCCAACTGACTGAGCCACCCAGGCGCCCCTTTGTCAAGTATTAATACAAGACTCACTTTGCCTTGAGGCTTTCCACTACTGCTCCTTCCAAAGACAAGTGCTTCCTTTTCTAAACTCAGGGTTTTCATTGAATAAATATATTCACCTAACGATTAACCAGAATTGTATCATCATGTAGTGATTTCGATAACATTTTGTTCTATATCACAGCATTTAACTTCATCATATATTTTGTTATCATGAGATCTTAATAATGTTATTACTGTTTTCATAATTAAAGATTATTACTATGTAGAGCTAGTACAGTATTTAATCCATAGTAGTATTTCTTCAGTATGTGTTGATTGAATCACAGTTACAAATTCTATTCTATTATGTGAGCGACTAAATTAAATTATATATGTAAACAAATTATTGAATTATTAAATATATGTTATAGAAAAATACATATTTTCATGGTCAATGCACAGATGTGATTGTATTTTAAGGAATATCCATGTGAAAATGAAATACGAGGAATACTTAGACTAAAGATAGCATGTTGGCTTTTTGGACACATCATTATTTTGATGACCCTTTTAAAAGTAGAAAATCACTAATTATGCCTGCCCATAATTTGTGACTTTTCCTCTAAATTGTAGAATTTGTATTCATCCCAATTGTATTCTCTATCTTCACTTTTGCATTTTATAGACTTCTAAATCCCAATTCCTTAAAAGTATTGCAACAATTTCTTTTTAAGAGGAGAATCTTCTTAATAAATCGACCTTTCTGTTACAAAGTATCTGTGTTAGAAAATTAAGATATCTTAAATGGAACTTAGCTGCACATACTTCTATTTCTTTTCAAAGAAGAGACTTCCTGGTATGTGCATGGTGATAATCTAGCTAGATCTGTCTAACGGGCATGAGTATTAGATTTGCATCTTTAATAGCTTATTAACAGTCAAGAGAAAACAAGTTTTCTTTAATATGCCTTTGACTATGTTATCATTTCCAGCAACATAATTTAGAAAAAGGCTCAAACTTAGACTCAGGAATTTTGAGGTATACTTTATAGTTTTGCTTTTAACTATTTAATTAAATGGCACTCAGAATTTCTTAAAATCTCTCGATTTCCTCACCTGCAAAGTGAGAGAGTTAAACAAAATTCTCTTTATGGTTCCTGTCCATTTAAATGTTCTAAGACTGTAAATTTCAGGCAAACTCAGTGCGTTTGGCTCATCTGCAGGGGATTTGGTCATCCTTAGAGTATCTCGTAGTTCTGCATTCCAGTGAACCCAGCCAGCAAGTGGATGACACATGGCCACTGCTGCTGAGCCGTACCAAGACAGTTTTGCTCCCTGCCTATGAAGAGTCTAAAATGGTAGAGGTGTTAAAGGGCTCATCACAAGATAACAAGAACCTGCCTACAGAAGCAAGGGTAAGATGATCGCAATAGTATTATCATTCTAAAATAAATCTCTGAACTTTAAATAGAGCCTGATATATATTCCAAACCAATGAATCAAGCAATTTTGTTTAAAAAATAAAGGTCAATAAGAAGTCAATCTTAGCTCAGCCTCTGAAATCCCAGGTAAACCATGTATTAAAACAGTACCTGGCCACTTTCCTGTCTCTATGTTTTTCATTTTTATCTCATTCATGCAAATATTTCAATGAGTGCTCTACTACCCAAAACATAAGAACAAACACCGTGATGGAAACAGTAGACTTACAATATCCAAAATTAAGACTATGATACTATGTATTTAACACTAGAAATGGCACAGATTTAAATTTATGCTTCTAAATATAAGCTTCTAAAGCATCGTTATTTTTTTTAACAAAAGCATGAACTGATACTGGGTTAAAAGAATGAATAAATTATATACTCTGACTTTATAGTTTTTAGTGTAGCATATAAGAGAGGTTTGTAAATAAATAACTATAATGTAATTTGAAATGTTCTAGCCAAAAGAAAACCCTTTGGAAGATAAAGAGCTTAAGTATTAAACATATAAAACAAATTTATTAATTTTCCAAAAGATCTTACTTATGTTCTAAACTTTGAACCAACAGTGACAAATACTTTTTCAAAGAAGATATTTTTTCAAGAAACTTAACAAGTGACATCTCATAGTGTTTTTTCCTAAAATAGAATGGTTACATCCCCTGGGGCCTAAGTCCATGCACTATTGACTACACACTTGAATGGCCTTTAATATCCTTGAAAGAGCAATATATCACTTTAACTCACACCGAACTGTGGGGACAGCTTCTGTACAGAGAATCTGATTTGCCATGCTAATGCATGTAATACGTAAAAATACGTTAAAAAATGTAATACGTAAAAATACGTAAAAAAATATTGAAATACTTAAATAATATTGGAATCATAAAATCATAGTATTTTAGTGCCCAAAGGACTTTGGAAGTCTTCTAATTTATAACCATTTATGTGAAAAGAATTACTTCCAACACTCCTACTACTATGTGCAGGATGCACATAGTTTATGGAAAAGGGCAATTTAATCAAATCAAATATACTTCAGTCTTCTTCTCAAGGAAGAGTGAAAATCTGAGTCCTCCCCAGGCACTCTTTGGCTTTTTAGTCTTGCAGAAACAGATCATACCCTGGAAGTGAAATGAACCCGTCACCCCTCCCTCCGCCAAAAGCAGCGGTCCACTTACATAAAGGAGGGCCAAGCGTCTCCCCCTTTATAACCTGTTTTCCTTATTCAAAAAGCAGAAAGCCATTTAACATACCTCTTCACAGGCAGTCCTGAAATCCATGTGCCACGGCACCGCAAAGGATGTCGTCTGAAAAGACAGAAAAATGGTAAGCCATCGAGCACAGCGACAAGTGTCAGAGTGGTGAACGCTAAGAGAGCGTAAGCAATTATGGGGCCAATCCTATGGGCCTACTGTGTTTACAGCCACCTGTGATGGACAAGAATTCCCAGGGTACAATGAAGACAGAGGAAGGAAGAGGAAAAAGAGCCTTAACCCCTGCCTCGGTGAAGTATAAACACACTGCCGTGGTTCAGTATGACCCACTCCGCTAAGCGTTCAGACAGGATCTATGATAGGATCAACCTTCTCTCTCCAGTGTTCGCTCATTCCCAGCATTCGTTTTGAAACCTGAGTTTGCAACTGGGAAAGAAACTTCAAAGGAGTAATTAAAAGTTGCCTTTCATTTGGTTATCTCTTGAAAAAAGGTTGACTAATCTTTCTCTTTTTAATTAAAAAGCTACATGCATGAATAATTCTCTCTGGAACTTAAAATTTTATTCACAAACAGTATGATGTAAGGAAACAAGCTATTTATCAGAGTGAATAATATTAAGATAAATCGATGTATGAAATATCTAGCACAGTTTCATTCTGTGGTTATTATATACCTAAATGGTGTGCACAAGACTTAAGGGCATATGAATGGATAGGTTTTCTTTTTTAATTCTTTTAGAGAATTTTATTTTAGTTATATGATAAACTTAGTAAAACTAAGAGTGGCCATAGAAAATTGATACCCTGACGCTACGAAAAAATTGCAGTGCCAAAATACGATAGAGCTAAGGTAAATGAGACCTCGAAATAAAGTGTATGGTGAATTCCGCATTAAAAGTCTGGGCTCCTCAATGTTACTCCTCCTCTCAATCCTTGAAACATTAACTTAATTTTTCCTTCTTTGTCATTTTCTGTGGTATTAGATGATAAACACTTTATCAAGTAATCGAGGGTGAAATAGAGCAAGAAGTTCACTTACGCTGTCACTGGAGGGTCACTACTGTCTCTGAAAGAAAAGAGGTTGACTACTTTCAATAGTTAACTGAACATGGGGCAAAATATATTGAGTATTTTCCCTCAGTAAGTTTTGTGGGTTGTGGGCCTGGTTCCACTTTATTAGAATCCATCAGCAGGCTGATTATAATAAGGCTAGGTAACAACAAATCATTTGCAAATGAAAGGCAATTTGATAATAAAAACTACAATTTGATGATAAAAGTTACTTAATTTTTCGATCTCCGTAAGAGATTGGTTGTTAGCCTCAATGATTACCTTTCAAAATGGCTCTTAAAAACTGTGTTTGAAAAAACTATATATATATTTTTATCTCCAACACTGACATAAAGTTATTCCTCTACCATAGAAGTAGAATTTCAATATTAATTGATTATATGAAAACATGGTATCTCCAAGACCAATTTTCTGCTACTAAAAAGCCTACTAGAGAAATAGGATACTTAGCCATCTGTCTAAATGTAATCTCATAGTTAGTTTCATATGCTGAATATTATAGTTCATACATTTTTAAGACATCATTATTAATAATATGGCATGTTGTGCCTACAACGCTATCATTTTTAACATTTTTCTTCTCTTTACTGAAACTTCCACTATCTTTCATCAAAATAATAGATAGTAATATCAGATGTTTCTTTGGAAAAAAATTATGAGATTTAAAACAACTTAATCACTAGGTAACGATAAATTTCATAGCTATAATAAAACTATTTTCAGTGATCATAAATTTAAAAATTGGAGTAAAATCTGTTTGGTTCTTTTGCTTCAAATTTTTGAGCCTTTTTTTGTATAAACTTTTATGTCAGATTTGCAAAAATATTGTGGACTAACAAGGTGAGTTCCCATATATCCCTATTATTAACATCTTATACTAGTATGCACATTTGTTAACATTGATGAGTCAACACTATTATATTATTATTAAGTCCATACTTGATTCCGGTTTCCTTTTTTTTCTCATGTTTTTTCTGTGCCAGGATCCCTTACAGGAGACCACATTATATTTATTCATCACGTCTCAGGCTCCTCTTGGCTGCTACTGTGTCTCAGACCTTGTTTTAGTGAAATGACTTTGGCGGTTTTGAGGAGTACTAGTGAGTAACGTGTCGAGTGTACTTCCATTGGGATTATTCTGATGTTTTTCTCACGGTTATACGAGCGCTAAAAGATCTGAGGAGGATGCCACAGAGGTAAGTGCTCTTTCACCACACTGTACAAGAGAAGAGGTTCACGCTGTCAACAGACTTCTCACTGGGAAAGCTGACCTTGACCTCCTGGCTCTGATAGTGTTTGTCAGGTTTCCCCAGCGGGAAGTTACTCTTCCCCTCCCCCCTCCACACTTTACTCTTTGGCTGGAAGTCACCATGAGCAGCTTTTACTTAAGGAGTGGGAAGGTATGTTTTCCTTCCTTGAGGGTGAAGTATCTACATGAATCGTATGAAATTACTCTGGATAAAAGATATCCCTTTTCCTCCCCATTTATTTTTTTATTCAACCATTTACTGAGCGCCTGTCAGCTGACAGCAAGGAAGTATACATGCAAATGATAATCCATGTTGTAAGGGTGCAGCTCAGTAATATTTATCCAGGCAAAATTAAGTCAAACCTCCACCCGTTCCTCCCAGTGAAAGCAAATGTATAACTCTGTCTGATCCCTTTAACCTATTCCCATTTATATAAAACCAGAATATGATGTCAGAAGAAATTATATTTAGTTGGGGGGGAGCCCTTATAAAACAACAAATATATCAGTAATAAAGTATATGAGTTAGTAACAAATAAAAATAGGTTTGAAAAATAAAACACCATAGCAAAAGAATATCTTTGAGGTGAACACTATCATTTGGCTAAAAGTTATACTGATAACTTTTAATTCTTTACAGATGCAATAAAAGATGTCAAGGCTGTAAATAACTATAAGCTACCGTATGCAAATTCTTGTGGAAGATTCAATAATTGATGCAGAGTCTCCATCTTTCCTGGCATCCACTTCCATGCCATATATTTATCATGGAGCCCGTGACATCTCCATACATGGACTTTGGACTTGACCATGTGACTTGCTCCTGCCAATAGTGAAGTGACCAATAGTGGTTTCATTAATGGCCTCACATGTTCCCACCTGCTCCGTTGCACTTCTTGCATGAGAAGAGCCTTCTCAAGAAGCCGCAATCCACTTGGCCTGGCCCCAGAATGACATACATAAAGGAAAACTTTCCTAAACAGCCCCAGAACATAGAGTGAAGCAGAGACACCCTCCCATTCTGCCAAAATTGAATTACTGACAGCCAACCTGCAGACTCAGGAATAAAAAAAAAAAACGTTTAGTATTTGTAAGAGTTAACTTTATGTGTCAAATTGACTATGGTCTAGTCCTCAGTTATTCAATCAAAATCTGATTGAGGTTATGCCAGGAAAAGTCTTTGTACATGTGGATACTATCTATAATCTACTTACTTTAATTATTGGAAATTATTCTCATTGATATGCATCAGCCTTATCCATTCAGTCAGAGGACCTTAAAAACAAATGCTGAGGATTCTCTAAAGAAAGAAATCAGCCTGAAAATGGTGCTATCAACTGAGGCCTGAGAGTTCCAGCCTGACAGGCTGATGGAAGGGTTTCAGACTTGCCAGCCACCAAGTCATGTCGCCAATTCCTTAAAAGCTCTCTCTCTCTCTCTCTCTCTCTCTCTCTCTCTCTCTCTCTCTCTATATATATATATATATATATATATATATATATATATATCTTTGTGTGTATGTCTCCATATGTGCACATACATATTTATATTCATGTACATGCATACATAAGGGTTCTGTTTTTCTGGAGAATCCAGACTGACACAGATTCTTGAACCAAGAGTGGGTTTAGAGGAATGGAACCTTTAAGGAGTAGTTGTCTGTCTCTGGGGTTTCCAGAATTGGCTCTCCCATCTGATTAGATTTGAAGTTACCAGTAACTCTATTTCCAGTATGAAAGACAACATTAATATAGTTATAGAAATATATAAAATATTAGCACTGGATACTCCTAATCAAAATATGACCGATGAGGAGGTATGCTACACTGAAAAGAATTGAACTTTTTTTTTCCTAATTATTACAAAAAAATTTTTTTTGAGGAATATGTGTGGAGACAGATATTAAGGATGTGGGATTGGGGGTGCTTGGGTGGCTCAGTCGGTTAAGTGTCTGCCTCTTGATTTCAGATCAGGTCATGATCTCACAGTTCGTGCGTTTGAGCCCTGCATCAGGCTCTGTGCTGATAAGCACAAAACCTTCTTGGGGTTCTCTCTCTCTCTCTCTCTGCCCCTCCCTGCTCACACTCTCTCTATGTCAAAAATAAATAAACATAAAAAAAATATGGGATAATGGTGGAAGGTACATAAAGTTGAATTAGGCCAAATTTACTGATGTGGCCCCATGACACAGAGATTCTGGATTTGATGGTTTTACCTTGTGGGCTTAGCAGGGCTCTACCAGTTTGTTTGGCAGATTGGCTAAAACATGGACCAAAAGATGGCTCATGATAGTAGAGTTGGAAACGTGATTGAGTGTAGAGGAAGGGATCCAAAGACTCAGGGAGATTGGGGTGTCAGAGTGGGTTTATCCAATGAAACCTGCTCACCCACAACTTTTACCATGACTATGAGACAGGAACTGACTGTAGGAACCCAACACTGCTTGAAGAGTTCTGTGGTCACCTCTGTAGGTTAGCAGTTACAGTGAGACGCATTGCCACTGAACTGGATCCTTAAATGCAGTGAAGTAGTTGATCCTGGGTGGCAGGGGCCACGTGGCAGCACTAGTACTTACCAAAGATAAAGTGGGTATGGTTACCAGAATGGGCATCAGAGTGTTCTAAGCAGGAATCAGAATAGTCTGACTCTCAGAAACCTATGACAGCAGCAAGTTGATTATGTGTTCCTCAAGTTGAAATAGATAGGAAGTCTATTTGTTTCTTACATTGAACTTAAAAAGCAGAATTTTAGGTCTAGTGAACAATCTATCCTGATTCACCAAAACGGTCATGGAACTTCAATCAATTCCCAGACTTGAACCAGTTTATAGGCCCAAAACGCCATGAATGAGGGGAGGCCAGTTTCCTTTGAAAAGGACCCTGGTTAATCTTTTTCACAGCTTTCCTCAAAGGGACATATGTCTTTCTACCAGGAAAACTGTTCATTGAAGAAAAGGAAATAATCAGACCTTTCAGTGACTACCGAGCACTAACGCTTAACTAATGTGACAATTAATTCCAGGAGATTCAAAACATCACAGTGGTTCCTCAGTTAGTGTAGGGGCTTATGAAGGTTTGGTGATAGGTGGAATTTTAGCTCAGGTCCATCTCACAGTGAGTTCAGGGACTCCCAAACCCAAAGCGTGGTTACTACCAGAGCCTCAGAATATATAATTGAAGTAGACCTACTTAGAAACTGGTAGAATCCCCACATTGTTTCTTATTCTGGGGAGGGAGGGCCATCATGATAGAACAGGCCAAGTGGAAGCCCCTAGAATTGTCTCTATCAAGACAAATAGTAAACATTACTGCATTTCTGCAAGGATTACAGATACTAGTGTTACCATCAAGAACTTCAAGAATACAGAGGTACTGATTCTCATTACATTCCCACTCAACTCACCTATTTGGCCAGTCCAGAAAAATAGATGGGCTTGAGAATGACAGTGGAATGTCAGAAGTTTAACTAAGTGATGACTCCAATTGCAGCTGCTGTACCAGGTATATTGCATTTCTTGAGCAAAGTAACACATCCTCTGGTACCTGCTCTGCACCTATTGATCTGGAACATGCTTTTCTCCTCAATACTTGTCCACAAGCACACCAGAAGGAGTCTGCTTTCGGCTGACAAAACCAGCAATATACTTTCACTGTCCTACCTCAGCGTATACCAACCTCCAGCAATAAGCTGTAATTTAGACTACAAAGATCTTGGCCATCTTTCCTTTCCACAGGACATCACGCTGGTCCCTTGCTCTGATGACATTAGGCTAATTTGACCTCGTGAGCAGATCAGCACCTACTATAGACTTATTGGTAAGATATATGTCTCAGACGGTGGGACAAAAATCCAACAAAAATTTGTGGATGGTCCATCTGGGTGAAATTTATAGAGGTCCAGTGGTATGGGACATGTTGAGATATCCCTTCTAAGGTGAAGGATAAGTTGGCATATATGGCCCCTCCTACAGTCAAAACAGAGGCAGAATGCCTATTGGGCCTCTTTGGATTTTGCATGCAACAATCATCATCTGAGAAAGCTACTCCTGCCAATTTACTGAGTGACCAGAAAAAGGTGCTAATTTCAAGTGAGTCCCAGGAAAAGAAAAGGCTCTGCAACATGTCCAGGCTGCTGTGCAAGTCCTGTGCACTTAGGCCATAGGCTCCAGCACATCCAAGGTGCCTGGATATCCGTGGCAGATAAGGATGCTGTTTGCAGCCTTTGGCAGGTTCCTGTAGGTGAATTTCAGTCCAGGCTCTAAATATATATATGTAGTATATATACTTATATACATGTAGTTATATATAAATTATATATATAATAAATAATATATTATGTATAAATATGCATCTATATTATATAAAAATTATATATATAATTGGATCTGAGCAGTCTCTGAAGGCAAAAATAAGTTGCATGGAGAAGTAGTTCAAATTCTAAAGGCCCCCACTCCTGGCCCCACATGCCTTCTCTCTCCCAGCCTGTATCTATAGCCTCGTGTGCAATGCTGAAGAGAAATCTTTCCAGTTGTCAGAACTTTTAGCAGTGCGCCTGTTTGTTCATTTTATTTGGAAGGACAAATGGACATATTTATGAGTGTATATGGATTTATGGACTATGGCCAATAGTTTGGATGGATGATCAGGGAGTTAGAAAAAACATGACTGGACAAATTAGTGACAAGGAAGTCTGGGCAAGATTTATGGGGATAGATCTCTGTGAGATGGAAAAAAAACCCCATAAAGATAGTTGTATCCCATATGAATGCTCACTAAAGAGTGAGTTAAGCAAAGGAAGATTTTAATAACCAAGGGAATAAGACGATCTGTTCTGTGAATACCAATCAGCCTTTTCCCGCACCCACATCTATCATTGCCCCCAACGGCATTTGTAGCAGAGATAGAGGATATTCATGGGTTGGCAACATGGATATCTGCTCACCAAGGTCAACCTGGCTAGTCACTGCTCAATACCTAATATTCAACAACAGAGATCAATGCCGAATCTGATGTCACACCATTCCCTGTGATCATTAGCCAGTTACCTGGTGATTACATTGGACTAGTTCCGTATTAGAAAGGGAAATGTTTTGTTCTTATTAGAGTGAACACTTTGGACACGGACTTGCCTTTCATGTATGCAATCTTTTTTTTGAGTTTATTTATTTTGAAAGAGAATAACAACAAGTGGGGGAGGGGCAGAGAGAGAGGGAGACACAGAATCCGAAGCAGGATCCAGGCTCTGAGCTGTCAGCCCAGAGCCTGAGCAGCGCTTGAGCTCGCGATCTGCAAGACCATGACCTGAGCTGAGGTAGGATGCTTAGCTGACTGAGCCACCCCGGTGCCCCTCCTGTGTGGAATCATTTTACCAAAACTACTATCCGTGGACTTACAGAATCCCTTAACCATTATCACGGTAATCCATACAGCACTGATTCTGTTCAAGATACTCACTTAACAGTGAATGAAGGGAGGAATAGACCCAAGCTCACGGAATTTACTGGTCTGACCATGTCTCACCATCCTGGAACAGCAAACTTTATAGAACAGTGTAATGGACTTCTGAAGACCCAGTTACAGTGTCAGCTAGCAATATCTTGCAAGATGGGGATAAGGCTCTCCAGAAGGCTATGTATGCTCTGAACTGGCATCAACTATATGGTGCTCTTTCACTGGGACCAAAGATTGATGTGTCCAAGAACCAAAAGAGGAAACGGAAGTGGCACCACCCACTATTACCTTGAGTGTCCCATTAGCAAAATTTTACTTCTCATTCCTTTGAATTTAGGCTCTTCTGGTTTAGAGGTGTTTGTCCCAAAGGGAGAAATACTTCTAGCAGGAGACACAACGGTTCCATTGGACTGGAAACTAGGACTGCTGCCTAGCTGCTCAGGCTCTTCATGACTAAGTCAAAAGGCAAGGAAGGAGTTACGTTACTGGCTGGGGTGATTGATCCTGACTTCCAAGGGAAATTGGACCGCTACTCCACAATGAAGGTAATGAAGAATATAGGTGGAATACAGGAGATACCTTAGGACTATATGATCGAAGTCTTTGAAAAACTACAAAAAACAAAACTAACAAACCAAACAAACAAACAAAAAATTAAAACACAACTGCTAATGGGTCAGACCCTTTGGAATGAAAATTTGGAGCACCTTACCAGATAAAGAATCAGGAGTAGCTGAGGTGCTTGCTGAGGAAATGTGACCTACTTCATTCTTGATCCATTTAGAATCCCCACAACCAGCTCAGTGGTAAGCCGTACTACATGGAAAAGCCCTAGCCTAAGGAAACCAACTTCTTCTATTATTACAAGAGTGACCCAACAACTAGTGATGACAGCATGGCCCCTGACCAAGAAAAGAGAAAGTGAAGACGAATATTTCTTGAGTGCTTTGACTGTCCTACTTATATGGCATGGATCAATAGACCAGGCTTCTGTCCAGAGGTCTTCCCTCCAATGATTAAATTAGTACCCAGAAATTAACAGGAACTATTTTGTCTTCAATTATGCTGAGAAGAGCACCAATTCCTATTGATTAAAACTCATTTTTATAACCGAAACAGGAAGAGCAAACTTAGACAAATACAGCCAAATTCGTGCATGGTGTATATAAAATTTCAAAATGCTTCATCTGGCATGAGACTGATACAAGAGAAATAACGTATCTCTGTAACAGCACACAGAGAAAAATGTTGAAATGAAGAACCTGGTAGACAGTCATATAGAATAAAATAGAAAGCATTAGTACAAAAGTAGTTGGACCTAAATTACTTAGATAATTCCAGAATGCTTTACTTAGTGTAAAAAAAGTGTTTATAATACTCTGCTTACTATGACAGTTCGGTTTACTGAAGGGAAAAATATTATCTATTTCTAGAATTTGCCCAAGGCAAAAATATGAAATATGCAAAATTCATCTTCCATCTTTGTGTGTATCCCAACTCAAATCCAGTATGCACCGTCTCAACAGGCTTCACATCTACACATGGTGCCGACCGCAAGTTATTAATTGGCCCCTCCTCAAAATTCTTTAAAACGATAGGATTGAAGATGACAGCTGCAGTCACTTGGGCTTCATTCTTAGTGAACGTCTCGTTTATTTAGGATCCTGCACCTTTAGGCAGCTATTAACGCGTCTTTTTAACTTTTTTCCAGTTGAAGTAGAATTTACATAAAATATCCTGTTACTTTCAAGCGTACATCATAGTGATTTGATAGTTTTATACATTAGGAAATGACCCTCACATTAAATCTAGTTACCATCTGTCACCCTACGAAGTTACTACAATATCGTTGACTCTATTACTTATGCTGTACATTATGTGCCCATGACTTACTTATTTAATAGTTATTTATTTGTTACTTATTTAATAGTTGAAAGTTTGTACTTTTTAATAAACCCCTTCACCTATTTTGCACACCTATTTTGTACACCAACCCTATCCCCTCTGGTAACCAACGGTTTCCTGTATTTGTGAGTCTGTTTCGGTTTTGTTTTGGCTTTTAGAATCCACATATGAGTGAGATCATATGGTATTTGTCTTTCTCTGTCTGACTATTTCGCTTAGCATAATATGTTGTAGATGTATCTATGTTGTTGTAAATGGCAAGATTTCATTCTTTTTTAAAGCTGAGTAGTATTCTACATACATACATACAAGCATATACATGTATATCACATATGTATCCTATATATATCTGTATATATATATATCATCTTTTTTATTTTTTAATGTTTATTTATTTTCAAGAGTGGGAGACAGAGCATGAGTGGGGGAGGGACAAAGAGAGATTAGGAGACACAGAATCCGAAGCAGGCTCCAGGCTCTGAGATATCAGCACAGAGTCTCCGATGCAGGGCTTGAACTCCGGAACAACGAGATCATGACTTGAGCCGAAGTTGGACACTTAACCAACTGAGCTGCCTAGAGGCCTCTATATCACATTTTTTAATCCATTTGTCTATCGATGTACACTTAGGGGGCTTACTTCCATATCTTGGCTATTGGAAATAATGATGCAATGGATGTAGAGGTTCATGAATCTCTTTGGATTGGTGCTTTTGTTTTCTTTGGATAGATACCCAGAAGTGGATGTTATTATAGCTTAGTATCGTAGCTCTATTTCTAATTTTTTGAGTAACCTGTGGCTGCACCGACTTACATTCCTACCAACAGTGTGGGAGTGTTCCCTTTTCTCCATCCTTGTCCATGCTTGTGTTTTCTTTTTTGATACTGAGCTCTAAAGGGTATTTATATATTCTGAATATTAACTCCTTATCAGATGTTTATTTCCAAATATCTTCTCCTATTCAGTAGGCTGCCTTTTGTTTTGTTGATGGTTTCCTTCACTGTAAAAAATATTTTCCATTTGATGTAATCTTATTTGTTCATTTTAACTTTTCTGCCCTTGACTGAAGAGATATTGGTAAGAAAAATATTGGTTAGACTGATCTCAAAGAACTTACTGCCTATGCTTTCTTCCAGGAAGTTAATGGTCTCAGGTCTACATTCAAATCTTTAATCCATTTGAGTTTATTTTTGTATATGGTGTAAGATAGGAGTCCAGTTTCATTCTGCATGGAGCAATTCAGTTATTCCAGCACAATCTATTTCTTCATGCATTTCTCTATGTACTTATTTCACCATATATTTTCTCCATGTGTATTCTTGCCTCCTTTGTCATAGATTAACTGACCATATAAGTGTAGCTTCTTTGAGGGCTCTCTATTCTGTTCTATTTTTCTGTGTTTGTTTTCAAGCAAGTTCTATACTGTTTTGAATACTGTAGTTTTGTAGTATAGTTTGAAGTAGGAAAGCATGATAACTTGGGCTTTGTTCTACTTTCTCAAGATGGCTTTAGGTATTAGGGGCCATTTATGATTTCATGCAAATCTGAGGAATTGTGGTTCCATCCAATTTTTAGGATTTTTTAAAACTATTCTTATAGTTCTAAGAAAATACCTTTGGCATTTTGATAGGGATCACACTGAATATGTAGATTGCTTTGGGTAATATGGACATTTAAATAGTATTAATTCTTCCAAACCATGAGAATTTATTTGTGTCATCTTCCATCTCTCTTGTCAGTGTCATTCAGCTTTCAGAGGATAGGTCTTCAACTTCCTTGGTTTATTTATTTCTGTTCTTTTAATCTTCTTCTATGCTTTTTGATGAAATTGTAAATGGGCTTGATTTCTTAATTGTCTTTCTGATAACATATTATTTGTGTACAAATATGCAATTGATTTCTGTTTGATGTTTTCTGCTGGAGTCTTTAGGGTGTTCTATATATAGTATCATGCCATTTGCTAATAATGACTTTGACTTCTTCCTTTCCAATTTGTATGCCTTTATTACTTACAATAATGTCATTATTTTGACTAATTGTTATAGCTAAGTCTTCTAATACTGTGTTGTATAGAAGTGGTGAGAAGTGGCATCTTTGTAATCTTCTTGATCTTAAAGGAAAAATTTTTAGCATTTCACCACTGACTATGATGTTAGCCATGGGATTGCCATATATGGCTATAATTATGTAGAGGAATGTTTCTTTGATACCCACTTGGTTGAGAGTTTTTATCATAAACCAATGTTGAATTTTGTTGAATGCTTTTTCTGTATCTGTTGAGATGATCACATGATTTTTATCCTTCACTTTGGTGAGACGTATCACATTGATTGCCTTGTGGATGTTCAATCATCTTTGCATCCCTGGAATAAATCCCACTTGATTGTGGTATATGGTCCTTTTAATATATTGTTGAATTTGGTTTGCTAATATTGTGTTGAAAATGTTTGCATCTATGTTAATCAGGAATCTTGTCTTGTAATTTTCTTTATTTGTGGAATCTTTGATTTTGGTATAAAGGTAATGCTGGCCTCATAAAATGAGTTAGGAAACATTCTTTCCTCTTCATTTTTGGGAATAATTTGGAATAGGTAATAAGTCTTCCTTAAGTGTTTGGTAAAATTCACCTGTGGAGCTGTCTGGTCCTGGACTTTGTTTTGAGGGAGTTTTTAAATTACTCATTCAATTTTATTACTTGTAATTGGTGTATTCAGAATTTGTTTCTTTGTGATTTGGTCTTTTTAAAAGTTTGTATATCTGTGAAAATTTAAACATTTCTTCTAAGTTTTCCAATTTGTTGGCATACAATTGTTGTAGTCTCTTATGATCTTTTGTATTTCTATGGTGTCAGTTATAACTTCTATTTCATTTCTGATTTTATTTATTTGTGCCCTCACTATTTTTTTTTCTATATGAGTCTGGCTAGAGGTTTAATTTTATCTTTTCCAAGAACCCGTTTTTAGTTTCATTGACCTTTTCTATTGTTTTGTGGTCTCTATTTTATTTATTTCTACTCTGATCTTTATTATTTCCTTCATTCTGCTGTGGGATTTTATCGTTCTTCTTTTTCTAGTTCCTTTAGATACAACATTGTATTGTTTATTTGGGAGTTTCCTTGTTTCCTAAGAGAGGTCTGTATCACTATGAAATTTTCTTTTCAAGCTACTTTTGCTGCATCCCATAGAATTTGGAAATTTATTTTTCCATTATCATTTGTATCAAAGTATTTTTAAATTTCCTCTTTGATTTCTTTATTCATCTGTTGGTTGTATAAGAGCATACTGGTTAGTCTCCATGTGCTTGTATATTTTCCAATTTTCCTCTTGTACTGATTTCTAGTTTCATGCCTTTATGGTTGAAAAAGATGCTTGATGTTATTTCAATCTTGTTCAATTTATTGACACTTACTTGTTTTGTGGCCTAACATGTGATCTATCCTGAAAAATGTTCCACGTGCACTTGAAAAAAAATGTGTATTCTAACAGTTTTTGGATGAAATGCTCCATATATGTCTTTTAAGTCCATCTGGTCTAATATGTCATATAAGGCTGATGTTTCCTTACTGATTTTCTGTCCAGATGATCTATCCATTGACCTAAGTGGGGTGTTAATGTCCCCCATTGTTGTATTACCATCAATTTCTCCCTTTATGTCTGTTAATATTTGCTTTAGATATTTAGGTGCTCTTATATTGGGCACATAAATATTTACAAATAATATATCTTCTTGAATTGCCCATTTTATCATTATGTAATGCATTTCTTGTCTTTGATTATAGTCTTTGTTTTAAAGTTTATTTTGTCTGACATAAGTATTGCTACTCCAGCTTTTGTTTCATTTCCTTTTGCATGAAATATCTTTTTTCCATCCCTTTGCTTTTATTCTGTATATGTCTTTAGATCTCAAGCAAGTGTCTTGTAGACAGCATATGTATGAATCTTGTCTTTTAGCTTATTTTCCTTCATTCATTTTTTTTATTACTTCACTGAAAACCTTCTTAATGGAAATCATATTGACAGGATTTTAAAATCTTCTGGTATATGTAACCTGTCATTCTAATATGTATATTTCTTTACAATACTATTTCTTAAACTCTGGTTGACCAGTAACTTTCTCTATAGTTAAGACATAAGAAATTCTATGCATATTGTACATCTAAAGTGTAATTTTTTTTCCTGACAGGTTAATAGATATGATGAAACGAATTATATTAATTAAGTTTTGTATACAAAGAGCCTGATTTTTTCAATAGGAGAAAAAATCACTTCATCCCTGGAAGCTTTAAGTGCTTAATTGTTGTTATTTTCTTTTCAAAGGCAAAGAGAAGAATCATGCCCATCAAAACAGAGTTCTATGCAGAGGATTTTAGGTTCTGTCTTTAAAAATCAGGCCCAAGAAGTAAAACTCTCTGGGGCTGACATTTATTGAAAATTAGCAGTTAGTACAGTTACCTTTGAAATAAAGGCCTAAACTTCTGCCTTTACAGCTTCCACTGTATTTATGTTATGATTGTTGTTCTGGAAATTCTAATGTAGTGAGAAAGTTTAGAGCTCCAATATCAGATTTTGCTAAGTAACTGTTGTCCGATTATAACAAATGACAGTTTTCATCTGATTGGCTACCAGGACTCAGAGAAAAGTCCCAAAGCAATGCAAAAAGTTGAGATATCATCAGGTTTCTTTATAGTTATACATATTCCTAAATATTACCCTGCCTTCATTCTCATGTTTATGCTTGGAGAGAGCTCAAAGGCAATTTTATTGTTGTTATTGTTTTTAACTTGTACTACCAACATTAAAGGACATTAGCAAGTGTGTAAGGGTTGTATATTTTCCAAGATTCTCATGGAAGAGTGAACCCAATATAAAAGCATACTCATGAATATCTACACTATATACCATCCTGTTTTTTAACTATCATAATGTTTGTCCATTTCATTTCTTTGAACTGAATCAAGTCCATAACTAAGACAAATAAATAATGACTTTCTAATGATATTTCTATAAATTATGATTGTCCTTTTTAAACCATTTAGCCATCCTATGTCTTTTGACTGCAGCATTTAGTCCATTTATATTTAAAGCAGTTATTAATATATATGTACTTACTACCATTTTGTTATTTGTTTTCTATTTGTTTTTTAGTTCTTCTCTATTCCCTTTTTCTTCTGTTGTCTCTTCCATTGTGGTTTAATGGGTTTCTTTATTATTATGATTGGGTTCATTTCTATTTATTTTGTGTGTCTATTGTAGATTTTTGTTTTGTGGTTACCATGAAGTTAATAGACATATTGACATATATATAGAAGTCTATTTTAAGTTCATACTTGCTTATGTTTGAATGCATTCAAAAAGCACTACATTTTTACTTCACCCCCCCCCCATGTTTTTAGGTGTTTGACATCACATTTTACATCTTATTTTGTTTGTCCCTTAACTATTTATTATAGTTGATTTTACTTTTTTTTGTCTCCTAACACTCATACTAGTTTTTAAGTGACTGATCCATTGCCTTTTATATATTTGATTTTACCAGGGAGATAATTTTCTTTAACATGTTTTCACATGTATAGTTTCAGGAATGATTAAATCCTTCAGTTTTTACTTGTCTGGAAGACTCTTTATCTATTTTTCAATTCTGAATGATAACCTTGCCACCCAGAGTAGTCTTGCTTGTAAGTTTTCCCCTTTTAGCACTTTGAATGCATTCTTCTAGGCTATAAAATTTCTGCTGAAAAGTCAGCTGATATTCGTTCAGAGTTTTCCTTCTCTGTGACTATGTTTTTTCTCTTGCTGTTTTTAAAATTCACTCTTTATCTTTACTGCCATTTTAATTATAATATGTCTTGATGTGGATATCTTTGGTTTTATCCTGTTTGGGGCTCTCTGTGATTTCTAGACCTGGATGTCTGTTTCCTTCCCCAGGTTAGAGAATTTTTCAGCTATTATTTCTTCAAATAAGTTTTCTACCCCTTCCTCTCTCTTTTTTGCTTCTGGGACCTGTATAAGGTGAACGTTAGTATGTTTGATGTCCTTGGGGTTCTGTTGGGAGCCATCGTGGGCACACAGGTTGACACTCTCCCTGTGGTGTCAGATGTTGTAAGTCTCCTGCCACCAAATTGTCACCCAATGCCATCTCCTTCTAATAATAACTTTTCAGGCCTAGACTTCTTGAACTGCTCTGGTTGGCCGCAAGAGATGTAATGCCCTTTGATTTTATGGCATATGAAAAAGGGAACCTAGAGTGTGATGCCTTGATGGATAATAGCTGAATGAGAGTAACCTGGCCAGAAGTAACCTCAAAGCTGCCTCTGGGGGATAGGTTACAAAAATTGATCATACAGAATAGCAGTTATGAGTTGGCTAAAAATTAGTGTTACTTATGTAGACGTTATGCCCCAAGCCTCCTTGAATCAAACTAGATTTCCCTGCAGGTACTGTGTTATGATAAACCTTCTCTTAGCCCCACCACAAAACCCGCGGAGCACATTGCTGTAAATATTTTCTCTACCTGACTCTGCAATGTGCAATCTATAACTTGCGGCAAAGTCATAAAAATGGTTACTGCTTAAACTAAGATAAGACTGTTCCCTACTAGGTCTGGGGGGGGAGGGTCACAAATATGCTGACATAAGAAAAATTGCTTTGTCACTCACCGCCTTTAAATAAAGATACTTGAGGCCAGCAGAGCAGAGACGCCTGCCTGGCTCTAGAAGCCATGCTGCTCTCTCGAATCATTTATCGCGCCGACCCCATTCATCCATCGGAGATCTCCTGTCCTAGCTGGAGATGGACCCCAGCAGGGTTCCACAAACTATCCTCATTAATTTTTTTTTTTCTGTTCTGATTTAGTGATTTCCACTATTTTGTCTTCCAAATGGCTGGACCATTCTCTTGTATGCTATAATCTGATGTTGATTCCTTGTAGTGCATTTTTCACACTGATTTGTATTCTTCGGCCCCAATTCATTCTTTCTTATATTTTTAACCTCTTTGTTGAAGTTTTCACTGTGTTTGTTCATTCTTCTCCTAAGTTTGGTGACCTTCTATAGGACCATTATTTTCACCTTCTTATCACGGAAATTACTTATCTCCATTTCGTTAGTTTTTGTTGTTGTTTTGTTTTGTTTTCTGGAGTTTTATCTTATTAGTTCATTTGGAACATTTTCCTCTGTTGCCACATTTTGTTTGACCATATTATTTGTTTCTATGAATTAGGCAGAACAGCTACCTCTCCTCCTATTGAAAAAGTAACCTTGCATAGGAGTGTCCCCTGTATAGACTGTGCGTGCCTGGTAACTAACTGGCAGGCTAGCTGGAACTGGAGTGGGTGCAGGCTGGAAGGCCTTTGGGTTTGCCATGCCAGGGTCACTCCTCTGGGATGGCTAGAGCTGGAGCAGGCATGTGCTGTAATGGGTACTTCTCTGGTGCCACCTTGGTGGGGTAAGTGGATTGGGTACAGACTGTAGGGGAGATCAGAAATATGCCACATTGAAGTGCCCTAGGGAGAAGGTTAAAGCTGGAGCAGTCACAGTCAGGGGTTCCTGAGGCAGGCTGCACCAAAGCTGCCTTGGTAGGGCAGCTGGGTTGAGTGCACAATGGGATGAGTCGTGGAGCACACTGCGCCAGTGTTTTCTTGGTGAGATAGCTGGAGCTGGTGTGGGTATAGGCATGGAAGGCCCTTGGTATACTATGCAAGGGCCACCTCATGGTGTGTCTGTGGGGGGGGGGGGGGCAGAGGACGTAAGCAATCGTACTCACTGGTGCTTCCATTCCTAGAGGGAGTTCCAGCAGTTCCCTGGTTGGTGGATGCTCTGAGGTTAGTAAATGGATTTCCTCTACATGCAGTCCAGTTGCCCTTTAAGCCACTGTGTTTTCATGGTACCCCAAAGCAGGTGAGTCTATGTGCCAGCTACTTGGTGATATCCTTCCCTATCAGAGGTTGCTGCATTGGGGGTGATGTTCCTGTCGTTACTGAGTCTCTGTCTCTCCCACTCTTCTCTAGGTGGGCTTTCTGTCTTTTGTTGTACAGGAGCTGTTCAGCTCTTCAGAGGGAATCATTCTGTGTGTAGGTGTAGATTCATCGTGTCCATGAGGGGAGATGAGTTCCGGATCTTCCTATGCCACCATCTCGGACTACCCCTTCTTCCATCTTTCCGTATTGGCTAGGATACAAGTTGATTACTTAAAAAAAATGCCAACGTGATAATGGCTTAAACAGGATAGCAGTTTGTTTGTCTCTCCTGTAAGGTCTAAGGCTTAATAATCAAGAGGTAATTTCAAAGTATTCTGAAATCCATTCTTCTGTCTTATTTCTCTAGCAATCCTCACCATATGTGGTCTGAGAAACCCCGCCTTTTGTTTCTTTGTCCGAATTTGTGCCAGGGCATAAAATGGGAGCTGAAGACATCAAGTCCATCCACATTTCATTCTCCACATTTCAAGAACACCACTTTGAAACTAGCCACATTGAGACTGTGAGATGCAGTGTTTAAGGGGCAGCCCTGTGACAGGCCACCATGTGCATCACAGAGGATGAGAGAAGTCAGCAGTAGACCAGGCCACACCTAATGTGAGGACTTCCTTTTCCCAGTGTGGCTTCTCTCACTTTTGAAATTCACCTCATCCCTTTAGAAAGAATGTTCCTTCAAGAACATTTTCTAGGCTCAGAGACTACTGAGGAATTTTCATCTATTTTTCAGTATTTTAAAAATTATTTCCCCCAAAATATTGCATCTGTTTTAGCCAGTTATGCTTACTCTGCTTGTTTGCAAAGTTGTCAAGAATTTTTGAAATCTCTGAGGGAACTTTCCAAAATCAATTTTTTTCAAAAAAATGAAAAAACTCCCACTCCCTATTGATGTTTTGATAATTTCTGTGGAGTCAAAATTTCCACATTGATTTTACAATGCTTCTATGCATATTTAGTCAGTTATGTCAATTCCTTAAGTGATTTTGATTTTTATGCTAAACTCGTTTTCAGTCAATCAATCTATTTAGTTAGATTTTTTTATACATTTAAGGAAATATTTATTTTAAATTATGCAATTTTGATAATACACCTTTAAAAAAGGAAGGCTTGGGGTGCCTGGGTGGTTCAGTCAGTTAAGCCTCTGACTTCGGCTCAGGTCATGATCTCACAATTCGTGGTTTAGAGCCCTGCATCAGGCTCTGTGCTGACAGCTCATAGTCTGGAGCCTGCTTCAGATTCTGTGTCTCCCTTATTCTCTGGCCTTCCCCTGCTTGCACTTTGTCTCTCTGTCTCAAAAATAAATAAATATTACATTTTTTTTAAATTTAAAAATAAGGAAAAAAGTAAAAAAAAATAATTCTCTTTTGACATTTAATGCTCACTTAGAGGAAAAGAAGAAACTCTGGAAATTCATGAACACATTGGCAGACAAGTGCTGCAGGCTCATGAATTAGAAATATACCAAATAATGTGTTGAAAAAGACATGTTGTGCTTATAGAAGTCTTCTAAAAAGCTGAAGAATGCCCTATTTTGCATAAGTATCCCTCCTCTGTGTTCTTGAATTTAGTGGAATCTTAAAAAGCTCAACAAATAAAAACAGAGTGAAATTGTGGTTACCAGTGACTGGGGGGTGGGGGAAATAGGAAAGACATTGTTTAAGGGTATAAATTTCCAGGAAGTAATTAAATGAGTCCTGGAGATCTTAAGAACAGTATAGTAAATATAGACAACAATATTGCACTATAATCACCAGCTAGGAGATTAGATCTTTATCCTCAACACATCGACAAAAGAAGATAATTAGGCAAAGTGACAGAGGTGCTAACGTGAAAATGACAATCATATTGCAATGTACAAATACATCAGTCAGTATGTTTACAACTTAAACTTACAAAATGTCACATCAAATATATTTCAATAAAAAACCATGTAAAAATCATCTCTTCCTCCGAATCCAGAAAATGGATAAAACATTTGAAATTATGTACAAAGTTATAAAACCTTCTCATTGTGCATAAAATCAAGAAAGGATATAGTTGTGGATATCAGTATTCATATTGTTATACACTTGAGTTTTTTCTTCCTTTTTGCCCCCAAAGTTTTTATCGATCAAGCTGTTAGTTTCTCAGTACCCAGGTTTTGCCATTTTAAAGTTTCAGCCCAACTCCACAACTTCCAAGAGGCATCTTCTATAAATGTCATTATTTTGTGCCTATCACTCAGGAACCTGACATTTTCATGCCACCTGTCTTAGTGTGATCATGGAGACTGCGGTGTCTGGCCACGACAGGGAGCCCCGCAGGGGAGGTCTGTTTCCCTCGCAAGTTATGTAATTGCTTGGCAGAGAGGCTGGTTCGTTCAGGAGTACATTTCACATCTGCAGAAAGGATTGGGGATCAAGATGTCTACACACTCAAAGTCTTAACACAAGGAAGGCATCTCTGATGGTGAGATTTTCAAGGTATGGTTGACATATCCATTTTGGAGTTAATTATTGTGTTATTTTCAAAATCTTTCTTCCACATGAGCATGTCTATACAATACACTGTGACTTGTCTCTGTTCTCATTTTTAGCAGTTCTGGATAGAAGTTTTAGTTTCAAGACATGAGATTTTAATCCTTTAGAAAGTAAATCCTAAAAGTATGTGTAAAGAACACAGGGAAAGTGATCAACATATCTAACTTACAAGAGAAGCTAAAAATGAATAGAGTTACAGGATAAGGTAATGTTCCTTTAAACCCTTGGGGAAACACTGATATATGTGTTTATTTATAAAACAGATTAAAACGAAGCCCTAGGATACATAGAGGCAAGTAGAAACAAGTATCCAATTTGATGAAGGTTCGGAAGGAAGACAAGTGCAGTGTGGAAAATATCAGAAAGCACTGAGGAAGCACACTAGATCGACCACAGTATTTACTTACTAAATAATGTACTTAAATGGTCCAATTCTCAATACCCTTTCTGTCCAATGAGGAAAGTAATTGCTGTCCTCCTTCTCAGGGATGATATAAGTTCAACTGAAATATAATGTAAGTATTTTGAAAAACTTATTAATTATGATAAATAAGTCAGTCATGAGCATTATTACTGCTGCAAGGAAAGCTCAGGAAGATGACAAAGGAAAATATTTTTTAATGTTTATTCATTTCTTGAGAGAGAGAGAGAGAGAGAAAAAGAGAGAGAGAGAGTGCGCACAAGTGGGGAAGGGGCAGAGAGAGAGGGAGACACAGAATCCAAAGAAGGTTCCAGGACTGAGCTGTCAGCACAGAGCCTAAGGCGGGGCTTGAACTCATGAAACGCGAGATCATGGCATGAGCCAAAGTCGGACACTTAACCCACTGAGACACCCAGGCGCCCTGATATAGGAAAATACTTTACCCATTCTAAGACATGTAGACTCAAAACTCAATAGCAAGAATGAGGGTAAATTTTTACTGATTGTGAGTTTTGTTTTCAATATGAAGTGAAGGATCTACACAGTCATAGTATGTAAAAGGATCTACATACTTATAGTAACGTAAAATTTCAATTATTCATCACACTATAAGAGGCCTTGGTCAGTAGGTCTATCCTAGTACCCTTTAAATTGAGATACTATCCCCACATAAGTGCACCACTCCCTGCAATTCAACCCAAACTTATCCCCGTCCCTGCTACTCTTCTGTACTATTTGCACTTACCTTTGGTTGATTACATTATGACCACAATTATGCTTATTTGCCCTCACTGTCAAATACCACCTCCCCTGACTTAGTCCTGTCCATTCACGTCTCCTTCACTGGGCTCCACTGCTAGTCATATTTGTTTCCTGCACAAACTCTTGACTCTGTAAGGTTCTGGGGTTTGTCACCTAGGCTATCCTGTGACCAATTCATTTCCCCAGGATCCACTAGGTCAGCACAGCAGTCAGGCTCACCCAGGTCAGACCACTCTGCCAGCCACATGCTTGAAATGGATCTAATGCCATTAAAGAAAGGTTCAAGTCTTCATACCCACAGAAGTAAGCCATCAGCACAGCATAGTTTATCACCAGCAGGCAATGCATTTCAGAGATGATTTTGTTTTAGAACACACCATTTCGCCCAACATTTTCAAGGATTCTCTGCAGGAGAGGTCTCCAATAACAAACAAAGACCGAATCTGGCCTGTAGTCAGATTCTGTGTGTTAAATTTTCACCCTAGCAGGATATTCCCTCTTCAATTAATTGATTACAGGTTGCTCTTATCTAGAATGCATCACACCTTCATTTGTTAACTTATCTTCCAGGGCCTGAGGCATCTGGGCTGGTGACCCTAGCTCTTCACAATAAAAACACGTTCATTATTGTAAAAAAAGTTTCCAATCGAAAACCTGCTAAGAGAAAGGCAAAACCAACTAGGGAATTGCATTTATTTATTCAGCCATGGAATTATGTGTTCCATCTAAATGCTCTGCCGAAATCCAGCATGAAAACGCATAAGCACTGAGCTGTTCTCATTGGTATGGGCAGGGGAATAGGCTCAGATTCTCGGGTTTGCTTTCGTTCCCACAGAAAATTAGGCCATTTTTCTCAAACCCTGGATATCCACAGGGCAAAGTTTAAGGACCACTGTGGTAGGTAATGCCTACAGTCTTTGCCACTCTTATGACCTGGGTATGTGGTCTGGGACAAGGCCTGACACAGAGTGGCCAGAAGATCATGACCATCCGCATGCTGTACTGCAACGATACTGAAATGCACCTTGCATTACACCCTAAACAAAAGATAATAGACGTTTTTCCAAAGTACACATCCAATGGCCAACAGGTACATGAAAATCACTTCCCGCTTGTTAAAACTGCTATTGTCTGGAGAGCCCAGGTGACTCATTCAGTTAAGCGTCCAACTTCTGTTCAGGTCATGATGTCACAGTTTGTGAGTTCGAGCCAGGTGTCTGGCTCTGTGCGGACAGCTCGGAGCCTGTAACTTGCTTTGTATTCTGCGTCTGCCTCTTTCTCTGCCCCTCCCCTGCTCATACTCTGTCTCTCTCTGTCTCTCAAAAATTAATAAACATTAAAAAAATTTAAAAAACTGCTATTATCTAAAAAGTAAGAGATAACAAGTGTTGGTGAACACGTGGAGAAAAGATAACTATGATATTGATTGCACAGTGTTGGTTATGAATATAAATTGGTTCAGCCACCAGAGAAAACAGTACAGAGATTCCTCAAAAAATTAAAAATAGACCTACTTGATAATTCATAAATTCCACTTCTGGGTAAGTACCCAAAGGCAACGAAAATAAGAGTCTGAAGAAATGTAAGCCCTTGCATGTTCACCGCAAAGTTATTCACAATAGCCAAGACATGGGAACAACTTAAATGCTCGTCAGTGAATAAATAGATAAAGAAAAATGTGCAATATATGCACAATATAATATAATTCATCCACGAAAAAGAAGACCATTTGTGACAACAGAGGATGGACCTTGAGAACATTATGCTGAGTGATTAAACCAGAGGCAGACAAATAATGTGCTATAATCACTCCATTCCAATGTGCAATCTCAAACAGACTAGAATGGTGTTTCCCAGAGTTGGGCTTTGGAGGAATAGAACAAATGTGGTTTAGGGGTACAAATTGGCAATAAGTAGGAAATAAGCCCTAGAGATCTCCTGTCAAGTATAGAGAATATAGATAGCAATATTGTATTATAATCCTCAAACTTGCTAAGAGATGAGAACTTAATTATTCTGACCTTTAAAATAAATAATAATTATAATTTGAGAAAGGTACTAATTATTAATATGGTGGGAATCATAATACAATATATAAATGTATCAAATCAACAGGCTTCACACATTAAATATATACAATGTTATATGTCAAACATATTTCAATAAAACATAAGAAACCCAAAAGATAAGTCACTCTACCACACAAAACACTAATAGTACACTGAAGAATAAGAATGAATTTGAATAAATTTGAAAGTGCTGGTACAATTTTATTATACATAATTTCCTTACTTATTAAAATCTTTCTCCATGACTCCAAAAATAACAACAGTGATATTTTGACTAACTGAATGTTTAGATATTGAGGGGAAATTTTTATCACTATGCCATTTAGAAAATATTACCAAATTTTTCTACAACAAGAACAATACTTTCATCAGAATGATTTTAATATCTGGCCCTTAATTTTAACAATAATGGTAAGTTTTGACAGACAATTGATTTTTTTCTCTTTACAACTATTAAAAGAAAATTGTTATGACTTTATCTCACTGAAAAGTCAAGGACTGACACAAATTGGAAAAAAAATGCACTATCAGTTTTTCTAAAACGCAAAACTTCAAAAAATATGAAGTCTCCATTCATTATGTGGCCTGAGGGAGTAATTGAGTTGTATTTCAAAGATGCAATTTAAAATTTATTATGCCAAATAATGAATCACCATGGGAATCTGTTAACATGTAGATTTCAATTCTGTAGGTCCTTGGAGGGAGGTCAAGCTCCCAGAAAATGGCCAAAGCCCTAGTGGTTCTCTCACCATACTTATTAGCAAGCCCTAAAGAAATATGTGATTTTAGTAGAAAACAGACAAGTCTCAAGGGCCTAAAAGGTGATCCAAAATAGGGCAGAATGGCATTGGCAACTTCCTTTTCAGAGTCTTTCACCATCCAAATAGGTCTTCTAAGAACCCATATATATTTAACACAAATAATCAGATACCAGGGTTCACAGCAGGGAACACATGTATTCAGCTCAATTTTATAAAACATAATATTATTTATCGATGCTATTAAAAGATGCAAGATATAATGTTTAAATAAGAAAGAATAATTGATGGTAATAATTAAAATAAATTACTTCCTGAAACAGATTTATTAATAATCAAGCCTCTTAAATATTATCTCACTTTATGAAATCATCAAGTATCCAATAAGGTTGACAGATAATAAAAATTTAAAAGTAAGCACAGCCTTGACAATCATTTTAATCTAACATCCTCTTGATATTACTGAGGAGAGGGAAGTCCCTTTGGAACTCTCTGAAAATGGTGTACAGTTTTAACATCCCTCAGTTTTGTGCCCAAATTTAAAACAGAACTCAATACTAAAAAACCAGGTGGGCTATTCTTCCTATTATGGCTTAAATATTTACCGAAGGACAGTGTTGGGTTGGTGTAAAACAGGAGAAAATATATGTCACATTTGTAACTGGAAAGACAGCATAAAATATTAGAAGGGAAATGTTATAGTAAAGGGGAGTAAGGTTTCAATTCAGGCCATTCACTCGCTAGCTATAAGAAACTGTCAAATTATTTAAATTCTCTAAAACTTAGTTTCCTCCACTATAATTTTCAGGTTGATAATCACTGCTTCCAAGGATAAGCAGAAATAGTTCAGTTAGCACATATAAATAGATGATTTCAGTGCCTGTACATAGTAGACAGTCATTAGTACTAATGGGAATGACATAGGTTTTGCATAATAACAAATACAAATATGTAAAATATCTGCTTAGATTAACTCCCAAATGGCATACACAGCAGTGGACCATTGTGAACTGGAGTGATCCGAGAAGATTCATGGAATAAATTCAAGTCCCTGAACTTTGAACGGTAAAGAAATCTTGCCCTTGGTCTCACCTCAGAATAGAGGCTGACACGGAAGTTGCAGATCAGGGGACATCAGCAAAATGGAAGAACAGGTGTTTTCTACCATCTTCTCTCCCCAAACACCAAGTTCGACAATCACTCACAGAGGAGCACACGTTTGTGGAAATCTGGAAGCTGAGTGGAGTAGCCATTAGAGAAAAAAAGAACCTATTGGACACACTGAAGAAGGTAAGAGGAAGAGTTACTTTACCTCTGTCACACCTCCCTCAAAGTGGAACAGCTTAGTACCAAGGAAAACATTCTCAGTTCATAATTTCTTCCATGGAGGAAGGTGAGAGTATGTGAATGAGTTCCTGGCTTCCGCAGTGGTGCAGGACACTGCCAAAGAGACCCTGTACTTTCTTGTCCCATTCAGAATACTAAGGTAAGCTGTATGAGTATGGGATAACACAGTTAAGGGCCTCAAAGAGCATCAAAGATACATGGATCCTACTAACCACTTTGCAGACTTATCAGCATGCCTATCATTAAACCACTAAAGTCACTTCCCATGTGGATTCCCCCAAATGGCCCATGAGCACCCCTCGTACTCTGTGTACTTTACCCACACATCCCCAACCCTTATAGCCGACTCCCTGTGTATGAGGGCAGTGAGTACAAGCCTTTGCAGATAGCTACTGGGGACAGGTAGACTGCCATCTCAACTCTAAAATTGGGAGAAAGTACACAAAATTGAGCTTTCAGTACCACTTCATGGACCGTGAATGGGAGGCTCTGGCACTAGACCCTACTTTCCAGGATGGAGAGAAAGCATACAATCTTAAAAATTTACCCAAAAGGGGTAAAAAAAAAAGTGTGGAGCATGTGCACTCACAGAAACAGTCTAAAAAGGCCTCAGTATCCCTAGCAGGGCTAATAACGATTTTCTCTTCCAAAGTCAGTCATTACTGACTGCTGATGGTGACTGCTTATTCAAATGGGAACATGGCAATGCAAGAACAAGATAAAATATCAAGGACACATGAGACCACCAAAGGAAAATAATAATTTCCTAGTAACCAATTCAAAAGAAATGGAGATATGCAACTTACATGATAACACAGAAAGACAATTTAGTGAAATCAAGAAAACAATACATCCACAAAACAAGAAGTTTAAGAAATATATGGAAATCATAAAAAAGAACCCAACAGAAATTCTAGAGCTGAAGAATACAAAGAATGAATTGAAGCATGCAATAGAGAGCATCGCCATATTTGATGAGGCAGAAGAAAGAATCTGTGAAGTCAAAGACAAGGCATTTGAAATCATTTAGTCAAAGGAGAACAAAAAAAGAAGAATGAAAAGGAGTTAAGGATCTCTATGTAAACAGTTTATCATCCAAAAAAAAAAAATAACCTCAAAAAACAAAACAAACAAACAAAACAAAGCAAAATAAAAAAAATTAGACTTCTCATTATAGGAGTCCCACAAGTCTTTCATTATATGAGAGGAAGAAAGAGGAAGAAAACTTATTCAAAGAAATAATGGCTGAGAACTCCCCAAATCTTAGAAGCATTTGGGTATCCAAGTTTATGAAGTTCATAAGTCCCTAGAAAGATTCAACCCCAAAAGATCTTATTAAAGACATGTAATTAAAATATCTAAAATTAAAATTAAAAAAAAGAAAATTTACAAGCAGCAAGAGAAAAAATAGTCCTCATATATAAGGTGTTGGAGACCAGAAGACTCTGGCCCTGGTGACATTGCCTAAGGAGAAGACTCAGGCCCATAAGACAGTGCCCTAGACCGGGGCCCTCATCGGTGGATGGGGGTGCCTTGAAGCAAATGCCAGGTTGTAATACAACAAGAACAGAATTATGGCTGGTCTGACTCTGAAGGAGGGCTGGTAAGCCAGAGACGGGTAAGACTCCTCATGGGAGGGGCGACCTAAGACAGGCACAGTCGCAGTAAGAGTCACCAGGACACCTGGCTATAGGGTCACTGGGCCTTTGTGCTGATTTGCGGTTCATCCTAATATCTCCTGAAGAAGATGGGCCATAGAAAAACAGGAGTGCTCCACAGCTCCCTCCCCTATTAAGCCAACATATGCTGCTATACTTTATTAATAATAAAATCATATTGAGAATCATGGAAGTAAAATCTTTAAGAAATCAGTAGAGTTTAGAATGTATCATTGATCTGTTTTAGGGTGATGCCAGACTCTCGGGAATGTGATTATTGCTGTGAGTCTTGGGACGTAATTACTAGGAAATAGAAGTTAGAATATGTTACAGAAAAATAAGGATGTTTTTCACATAATCTTTCAACTGTAACCAAAAGCCTTTGTGCTCTCTCTTTCAACCTATACCACTTACTAGAGTGTGCCCATTCATTGTACCTTGCTTGCATGTAAATTGTTCTTGATCTTTTGACTGAAATTGTTTTTGAACATTTCTATGGAATGTACCCATTTGTCATACTTTGCTTACGTGTGAACTGTGTAACCAAAACTGTTTCTGAACATTTCTATTGTAAATCGAGGGAACAATCATGAGGGCTGAAATCATTTTTTAATCATTACAAAATATATGCCTGTACTGCTTCTAAAACTACATAAAAACCTAGAGAGAAAAATAAACTTTGAGCAGTCTCCAAAAGAGGCTGTCTCCACATCTTTGTGTGTCTTTGTCTTGTCTTGTCTTTATGTTTCAGCCCTTACTTAGGGAGTCCCGGACCAGTCCTGATATGAGGCTGACTCCGAGAGACTGACTTCGCGTCTTCTCTCGCGCCTAGACCAACCATCACGCAGGTGAAACCCTGTACCAGCCGGAAGCCCTGAAGTAGGAGCTGGCCTCCTCTCAGGGTGACCCCGGCAATAAGGTAACAATTATAAGGCTAACAGAGTGCTGTTTTGTTTTGTTTTGTTTCGTTTTGTTTTGTTTTATTTAACAGCATCCTTACAAGCCAGGGGAGAGTGAGACGGTATATTTAAAGTGCTGAAAAAGGGGTGTCTGGTGGCACGGTCAGTTAAGCATTGGACTTTGACTCAGGTCATGATCTCCTGGCTTGTGAGTTCTAGCCCCACATTGAGCTCTGTGCTGACAGCTCAGAGCCTGGAGCCTGCTTGAAATTCCATGTCCTTCCCCTGCTCGTGCTCTGTCTTTTTCTCTCTCTTAAAAATAAATAAATATTGAAAAAATTGCTGAAAACAAAACAAAACAACAAGAAAAAAATAACACCCTGCTAACCAAGAAAAGTTTGCCTGACAAAGTTACCCTTCAGAAATGAATGACAGATAAAAAAAAAACCTTCCCAAATGAAAGCTGACAGAATTTATCACCACTAACCTACCTTACAACAAATGGTGAAAAAATCCTTCAAGCTTAAACAATAGGACACTAATTAGTAACATGAAAGCATATGAAAATATAAAACAAACTGACAAATATAAGTATATAGTCAAATTCAGAATACTTTAATGCTATATATAATATGATGATGGGATAACACTTACCTCTACTATAAAGGTCAAAGCACAAAACTTAGTAAAAAATAACTACAGGGTGCCTGGGTAGCTCAGTCAGGCAAGCATCTGACTTCGGCTCAGGTCATGATCTCATGGTTCATGAGTTTGAGCCCCACATCGGGCTCTGTGCTGACAGCTCAAAGCCTGGAGCCTGCTTCAGATTCTGTGTCTCCCTGTCTCTCTGCCTCTCCCCCACTCATCCTCTCTCTCTCTCTCTCAAAAATGAATAAACATTAAAAAATAACTACAGAGACAATTTTATTAATGGATATTTAATATTAAAAGATATAAATTGTGACGTCAAAAACATAATATGTGGGGAGGAGGAGTAAAAGAGTAATTTTCAATAAATGAAATTAAGTTGTTATCACCTTAAAATAAACTGTATAACTATGTTTTACATTAACTTCACAGAAACGACAAAGCAAACCTACAATGCAATGCAAAAGATAAAAGGAATGGAATCAAAACAAACCAGTATGGAAAATCATCAGTTCAAAAGGAAAATAACAGGAGAAGGAAAAAGAAACAAAAGAACAGCAAAACAGGCAGAAAACAATAAAACGGTATTAGTAAGTCCTTTCATATAAAAAGTTATTTTAAATGTAAATGGATTATATTCTCCAAAAAAGGCAGAGTGGCTGGATGGATTAAGAACAAAAAGACCCAACTACGGGCTACCTTCAAGAGACACACATCAGCTCCAAGGACACACAGAGGCTCAAGGTGAAGGGATGAAAAATAAGTAGATAAACTTATTTCAGGAAAATAGATTTTAACTCAAACACTGTTTATAGGAGACAAATAAAATTATTATATAATGACGAATAGGACACTTCACCAAAAGATCATATTAATCATAAATACAAATGCACCCAACATTGAAATACCTAAATATATTAAGTAAGAGTAACAGAAATCATGAGTTAATATATATTTTGGATCGATGGTAGCAGCTGATACTAAGAGCTGACAATTTCTTGCAATGCCAGAATATAACATGGTATTCTAATTTTATCAGAAACTCTGGAAATTTAATTTCAATGACAAATCTCAATATATAGATTTTGACACTTACTTTAAATTTCAAAGACAGTGGTGAATAAACAATAACAACAAAAAAGCGTATTTGTGAACCAGAGATGGTTTATGGAAACATACATATTTGATAGCATTAGTAAAAAGAATAATTTAATTTTATTAATAGATATCCAAAACCAATTTTAAAAATGTAACCCCAATCTTAATAATAATTATAGTAAAAATATGGTAAGTAATAAGCATATAGAATTAGCATTTAATATTTACAAATATCATGGTTAAAATTGAAAATATGAATAATGACAAGAGACTATTGTGAATAATTAATATCAAAAATTGGACAACCTTAAGAAACAGGTAAATTCTTAGAAACATGTAATTCATCAAGACTGAAACATGAAGAAAAGAAAATCTGAACAGATCAGTAATGAAAAAGGAGATACTATCAGTCATTAAAAGTGTCACACAAAGGAAAATGCAAGACCTGGGTGGTTTTCCTGGTGAATTCTACCATATATTTAAAGATGAGCAATTAATACATTTTCTCAAACTCTTCCAAAAAATTGAAAAGGAAAGAACACTTTCCTTTACATTGTATAAAACTCCTTTAACAACTATATCACTATCCTCATACAAAAGCCAGACAAGAACAACACAATTAAGAAGATTACAGACTAATATCGCTGAAAATATAGATGCAAAACTCTTCAACAAACTGGATATTTGAGTGTGTATATGACAAGCCTAAAGGTAACATCATACTTATAAGTAAAGAGCTGAAAGCTTTTCCTCTAAGATCAGGAGCAAGACAAGCATACTCACACTTGCCATATGCATTCAACATAAAAGTGAAATTCTATCCAGTAATTAGGCAAAATTTTTTTTAAAAAAATCTAAATCTGAAAGGAAAATATAAAATTGTCTCTTTTTGCAGATGACATGGTCTTATATAACATAAAACTCTAATGACTCCACCCAAAACTTGTTAGAAATATTAAATTAAACAGGTTCAATTGCAGGACATGAAATCAACACACAAAAATCAGTTGTGTTTCTATGCATTAGCAACAAACTATCAGAAAGAGAAGTGAAGAAAATCCCACTTACAACGGTACAAAAAAAGAATAAAATACTTAATAATAAATTTAACAAGGAGGTAAAAGATTGGATACTGAAAACTCTAAGACATTGATGAGAGAAATAGGGGGAAGCACAAATAAAAAGAAAAATATCTGTTGTTCATGATTGTAAGAATCAATACTGTTAAAAATTCATACTACCCAAGCAAAATAATCTACAGATTCAATGCAATCTCTATCAAAATCCCAATGGCATTCTCTAGAGAAACAGAAAAAAAAAAAAAAGAATCGTGCAATTCATATGGATATACAAAAAATCCCTAATAGCCAAAGTAGTCCTGAGAAAGAACAAAACTTGAAGCATTACATTTCTTAATTTCAAACTATATAACAAAGCTGGCATTAAAATTGATATATAGACCATTGGAACAAAAGAGAGAGCTCAGTTGTAAACTTATGCATAGATGGTCTACTAATCTTCGACAAGGTCTCCAAAAACACAATATGGGGAAAAGATAGTATTTTCAGTGGTGTTGGGAAAATTATACACAATCAAAAGAGTGAAACTGGACCCCTTTCTTATACCAGTCTCAAAACTTTATTGAAATGAATTACATATTTAAATGTAAGACCTGAAACTACAAAACTCTTAGAAGAAAACATAGAGAGTAAGCTCCTTGACATTGGTCTTGGCAATGATATTTTGGATATGATATCAAAAGCACTGGAAATAAAAGCAAAAATAAACAAGTTGGACTATATCAAGGTAAAAAGCTTCTAAATAGCAAAGAAAAAATCAACAAAAAACCTATGTAACTGGAGAAAATATTTGCAAACTACACATCTGATAAGTGGTTAGTATCTAAAATATATACGGAATTTATATAGCTCATTAGCAAGAATCACCATGATGATGGCCATCTGATTTACAAATGAGCCAAGGACTTCAATAGACACTTTTTGAAGAAGACACACAAATGGCCAGCACGTATGTGAAAAGGTGTCCAACATCATAACTAATTGCGAAATGCAAATTAAAAACACGATGAGATATCACCTCACATCTATTAGGATGATTTTTATCAAAAAGACAACAGATAACAAGTATTGGGGTGTGAAGAATAAGGAACAGTTGTTTAATGTTGGTGGGAAAATATTTTGTACTCCTATTATAGGAAACTGTATGACAGTTCCTCAAATAATAAAAATAAAAATAGAGCTACCACTATGATTCAGCAATCCCACTCCTGGGCGTGTGTGTGTGAGTGAGTGTGTGTGTGTGTGTATACACACATTATAAATGTATATATATAACATTACATATATGTATATATATAATAAGATCATTTTCTCAGATATCTGTACTCCTATATTTATTGAAGCATTATTCACAATAGCCAGGATATGGAAACAATCTAATTTTCTATGGATAGATGAATAGATAAATAAGATATTGTTTGTGTACACACACACACGGGAATATTATTCTGCCATGGGAAAGAAGGAAATCCTGCCATTTGTGACAACATGGATAAATCTACAGGATATTATGCAAAGCAAAGTTATCCAGCAAGAGAAAAACAAGTACTGTATGATTTCACTTGCATGTTGAATCTGGAAAAGAAAGAACATTTGAACTCATAGAATAGAGGGAAGAATGGTGGTCACCAGAGATTAGAGTTTAGGGGCAATAGGGAGATGTTGGTCAAAGGATACAAGCCTTCAGTTACAATGAATAAGCCCTGGACATCTAATGTGCAGAATGGTGACCAGGGTTAAGAGTAGTATGTTGGTACTTGAAATTTGCTTAGAGAGTGAACTTCACGCACACACACACACACACACAGACACACACACACACACAGAGTAGCTATGCGAGGTGGTGGATGTGTTAAGTAACCTGATTATGGTTGTCATTTCACAAGGTATACATATCTCAAATCTTCACATTATATACTTTAAATATATCTCAATTAAACCTCAATAAAGCTGAAAAGAAGAGCTTACAGGTAGAGAGTTTACTACCTACAGTGGTCCGAGGGAGCAAAGAGGGATGGGAATGAGAGAAAGGACACAGACAGAGAAACAGGAAGGACATATGAAGGACAAAACTGCATGCTCACCACCCCAAGCCAGCTGTGCTCAGCCTGGGGACTGCTGAGGAGCCAGTGCAGTGGTCCTGGAATTACCCTCTTGAGGCAGGGAAGAAACAGGCTCTTATGCACAGATCTGCCCTATTGGGCCCAGCTGCCCAGTGGGTACCAGCCCCCTCCCCTCTGGCGGACAGCAAGAGACATGCAGTGCAGCTGAGGCAACTAGCGGGGGCTTCATCTGCAATGACTGCGGGAGTAAAACGTAAGCTGAGAGGATGTGAGACTAAGAAGAGGGTTCTAATACAAATACTTCCACTATTGCTGCTGCCACAACAACAACTACTACCAGCACCACCAGTACTACCACTGCCATTATCTCCATTAACATCACTACTACTAAAGACTAGTTCCAGTTATAATAATAATAACTAGTGCTAAGTTAGCCTGCACTGTGCTAGGCCTGTGTTATTTGCAGTCTTGATTTAATGCTTACACCATGCTATTCTTATCTTCATTGTATGAATGGGAAAGCTGAGGCACAGAAAACCTCAGCAATGAGTCCAGGCTCATACAGCAGGAAAGACAGAGCCAGAGTTCAAGCCCAAATCCTTCAATTCTAGAGAGTACAGTCTTATCCAGCCCATTTATGGCTTACACTTGGCAGAATTTAGATATAGAGAGAGAAGTGGATGTCCTCTGAGGAACAAATGATGTTGAGCTCAAGTGTGGATAGAATGAAGGAGCTGTTGGATTCTCAAGTCAGCCGAGGCAAAACGAGCAGATTTAATGGACATCATGTTATCAATGCTGATAGGAACCACATTTGGAGAATTTTAGCCTTTATCAAGGTCAGTGTGTGTTAATGGTGTCGCAGTACGGTGACAGTCTAAAGTAGAGATCCCGAGGCTAGAATGTGGAACATGAATGAAATACCTCTTGCAGTGTCTCCGGAGTGAGGATACTCCAGAGAGTAAGTACACTCCGGGAAGCTTCAGACAAAACGACCTGGTGATCAATGATAAAGAATGAGGTTTGGAGTCAGCATCAACACTGGCCAAGTGACTCCACAGTCACTGTCACCATGATTACATATGGACTTAAGGACATTTGATTTTAAGAAAAATAATATTCAGCTGCAAATATATTGGACTCTTCAAATACATCTTCAAATGTACATTTAACTGTAATATAATCGCAATGTCTCCTGTGAGGTTGCAACTTCATACGTTTTAAATGACCTCCCACCTATTGTCTCTTTATCATCAGAACAACCCTGGGAAATAGATATTTTATTATGAATATAAAGAAACTGAGCATATATTATGCATTTTTAACTACGCGGTAAATAAGTTATTTATATCCATTTAACAACATAGTAGTAGCCTTAAACTTGAGAGTTACTCATTAATTTAAACATAACTCACCATACTTGGGCTTATAAATTTAAATTAACAACTATGTTTCTGAATATGCATTCGCACTCCTTAAATAATGTCATATTGGAATTTAATAATCTCAAATCAAAGAGAATTGCAGCTCATTTATTCTCGTGAAACAAAAAGGCTTATTATTTATGTCACAAAATACAATTTGCCATACCCTTCACAGGGGTGATTTGCAATAAGCAAGTGCAATATTTTTTACCTGCATTAGCACATTTCACTCCCTCCTTTCTTTACAGAGACAATAAAAAAGTCATTATAAAAAAAAATTCAATATTGAGGTTTTTAAAAATTGTGTAGGTGAAATGCATTTGTATATACACAGAATGCATAAATGTTTACATTTAAATCTATTCCTTTGGAAGACAGAAACAAGAAATCATTTTCAATGTAACTGTTATATACTAAACTAGCTATGTTTACCATTGTTTCTTGGAAACTCTTCAGTTAAAAAAACATGTTTTTCTTTTTTTGTGTGATTTTTTATATAAATGGTGTAGACATACATATCTGTCAGTCTACCTCCAAAAATTAAACTCAGTGTGGAGTTTCCTGGGATGGATTCTATGACTATCTAGAGAAGGCCAATTTCTTACTCTTCACTCTACATAGACTTTCTTTTTTTAAATTGTTACACTCGATTTTAATTATTTTTTTCTTATTTGTTATTCCTTCCCATTACATCAAGTCAGAGGTATGTCTTAGTTCTCTTGGAATTTCCAGAGCTTTTCAATGAACTTGGCACAGAGTAGACTTTTAGTAAAAGTGTATTAAGTTAAATTATGATCATCTCCTGCTTATTTGGCTTATTTGTAATAGGAAATAATAACTTCAAATGTCCATTTAAAAATAGAGGCAGAAGGAGAGCCACACAGGCAGGATGGCTGAAGAGAGGACCCAGTCCTCAATTTCTCACAGAGACACTGACTTAACCATAATATAGGATACATACAGGAGGCGGGAGGAGATAAAAAGTAGAGACTTTGTATGTGACAGAGCTTAAGTGGTTATCAATTTAAATAGATTGCTATAATTATACGATGTTTTATGTAATACCTATGGTAACCACATAGAATGTATATATAAAGGATACAAAAAGAAAATGATAAAGGAATTGAAGCCTATTACCAAAAACAAAAACAAAAAAAAACAAACAAACGAACAAACAAAACAATTAAACGCAAATGAATGCAGCAAGGGAGGAAAAAGAGTGACAAAATAATTACAAGCCATACATAAAATAATGAACAAAATGGTAATAGTAGGTACTTCTGTATCTGTAATTATTTTAAATTTAAAGATATTAAATTCCCCACTCAAAAGATATATAATGACTGAATGGATAAACAACAATATTCAACAATACACTACTTGAGGTTTTTAAAAATTATGAGATTGGCTTTAAATATAAGGACATACATAGGCAGAAAGTGAAAGGATGGAAAAAAATTCAATTCAATATTATCCAAAAGAGAGCATAACTGGCTACACTTGTATTAGACAAAACAGACTTCAAGTCAGAGAGTGTCATAAAAGACAAACAAGAATACATAATAATAAAATTGAAATTAAATAATTATAAAAGGGTAATTTACTAGGAAGATATGGCAATTATAAATATGCATGTAACAGTAGAGAACTCAAATACATGAAGTAAATATTTACAAAATGGAAGGGAGCAATAGACAGCAACGAAATAATTGTAGGAGAAGTAGGAGATTAAAATATTCCAATTTCAGTAGTGAGTATATAAACCAGACAGAATGAAATGAATGACTTGAACAGCACTATAGACCAACTGAAGCTAATAGACGTGTACATGAGACTCTACCCAACAATAGCTGAATCTGCATTCTTCTCAAACACACAAAACATTGTCTAACATAGATCAGATGTCAGGTCACAAAATAGGTGTTAACAGGTTTAAGAAGATTGAAATCACAGAAACTATATTTTCAGAAAACAATGGAATGATGTTAGAAATCAATAGCAAAAGGAAAACAGGAATATCCACAAACATTCGAAAATTAAACAAAACAAGCTTGGAAAACCAATGGATCAAAGTAAAAATCACTAGAGAAACTATAAACCATCTCGAGGCTAATGAAAATACAACATACCAAAGCTTATGGGATGCAGCAAAAGCAGTAACAAGGGGAAAGTTTATAGCAGTAAATGTCTACATTAAACAAAAAAAAAAAGAAAAATATTTCAAATCTACAACATAACTTTACACCTTACAAAATTAAAATAAGAAGAACAAACTAAACAAGTTTAGCAGAAGGACAGAAACAGATAACACTGGGTAAATGAAATAGAAATAAAAAAAAGAAAAAAAAATAAGAGTTGAAAAAATTACAAAATTGACAAACTCTTAACTCGGTTAACTATGAACAAAGAAAAGACTAAACTAAGAAAAATCAGGAAAAAAGAAGAGATTTTACAAAACGATGCCACAGAAATAAAAAAAAAAGATAATGGATTAACAAATTTGACAACCTAGAATAAATAGATTTATTTCTAGAAACAAATAACCTACCCAGACTGAATCACTAAAAATAAAATAATCTGAACACACCTAAAACTAGTAAGGAGATTTTACCAGTAATCAAAGAACTCCCAACAGAGGCAAGTCCAGCACCAGATGGTTTCATTGGAGAACTCTACCAAACATTTAAAGAATTCATGCCAATGCTTCTCAAATTTTTCCAAAATAAATTGAAAAGGAGAGAACAATTCCAAATTGCCAGAGTCCTTGTTCCGGCGAATCTAGGGGTCCACAAAGGATGGATGGTCAGGTGAAATGAAGTGAGAGAGCCACGAGAGAGATGGAGTCTGATGACCAAGCAGGCAGCCCTGGGAATTCTGGCATCTCTGCTCTGCTGGTCGCAGTGTCTTTATTTTTAAAGGTAGCGAGTGACATTACATCAGTGATAAGGCATTCTTTACAACATACATTGTTGTCGCAAGACCTATGTTAGTCATCTATAGGTTTATGGTAGCTTTTGTAAGCTTTTGCAAGCTTTTGCAATCTTGTTATTATTGCCTTTTTATTATAAGGGAGCGTGGGGATGAGAATTACAAAAGGATTTGTGAAATGTTAACCTCAGGGAGGTGCTCAATATTTGCTGCTGATCAATGAAGATATGTGTAGCTACTTTAGTTTGTATCTTATCTATAAACAGTGCTTCTAACTTTTGGGCTAGGCTAACCTTCAGGGAAGGTCCTAAGTCTCATTACAATCTTTCCCATCAGTCTGTTAATCAAAACTGAGAGAAGCTTTACGGAGATGTGCCTTGAGGTTTTATGGTGGGGCTGAGGGGATGATTAACACAATGCTATACCTGCAGGGAAAATCTAGTTTGGTTCAAGGAGTCTTGGAGCCTAATGCCTACTAATTTCCAGCCAACTCATAACTGCTATTCTATATGATCAATTTGTGTAACCTGTCCCCAAGAGGCAACTTTGAGGTTACTTCTGGCCAGGTTACTCTCATTCAGATTTTATCCATCAAGACATCGCACTCCAGGTCCCCTCTTCCATAAGCCATAAAACCAAAGAGCATTGTAACCCTTAGGCCAACGAGAGCAGTTCAAGAAATCCAGGCTTGAAAGATTATTTAGAAGGAAGTAAGATTAGGCACCAGTTTGGCTGGCGGGAGCTTTTCTTCAACCTTTCCCACTCAGGGAGGGGTCTCAACCTGTGAGCCCAAAACGGCTCCCAACACCAAATCATTTCACAAGGCTGGCCAGCAAAACTCTAACAAAGACAAAGATACTACAAAAAAAAAAAAAAAAAGGGGGGGGAATTACTCCTGGTGAATATCAATGCAAAAATCCTCAACCAAAGACTAGCAAATCAAAATCAAAATCATATTAAAAGGATTATACACCAGAGTTGCTGTGTGGTGCAGTCAGTTAAGAGTCAAACTCTTGATCTCAGCTCAGGTAAAGTTCTCACAGTTTGTGAGTTTAAGCCCCACTTCTACTTGGGATTCTGTCTCTCGGTATCTTTGCCCCTCCCTTGCTTGTGCTAATGCTCTCTCTCTCTCTCTCAAAATAAATAAACTTAAAAAATTTAATTAAAAAGAAAAGAATACACACCATAACTAAGGGAATGCAAGGCTGTTTCAAGATATTAATATCAATATGATACACCACATTAACAGAAGGAAGGACAAAAAGCATTATTATCTTAATTGGTGCAGAAAAATCATTAAAAAAACTTCAATATGCTTTCATGATTAAAACAAACAAACAAACTCAAACTAGGAAAGAAAAGAAATTACTTCAATATAATAAAGGCCACATATGAAAAGCCCACAGTTACTATCATACTGAAAGCTTTCCCACTAAGATCAGCAACAAGGCAAGGAAGCCTACTCTTGCCACTTCTAAACACTGGAGTTCCTAGCCAAAGCAATGCACAAGGAAAAGAAATCAAAGTCATCCAAATTGTAAGGAAAGAAATAAAAGTTACCTCCATTCACAAATGGCATGATCACATGTGTAGGAAACCCTAAAGATGCCACAAAAACCCCATTAGAACTAATAAACAAATTCAGCAATGTTGCAAGGTACAAATCAATACACAAAATCAGATGTATTTCTATACAGTAACAATGAACAATCAAAAGGAAATTGAGAAAACGATTTCATTTATAATAGCATCCAAAAGAATAAAATAGGAATGAATTTAACCAAGGAAGCAAAAGACTTGCATATAAAGGCTGCAAAACATTACTGACAGACATTACAGAAGACACAAATAAATAGAAGACACTCTGTACTCATGGATTAGAAGACTTAATATGGTTAAGATGTCAATACAACTCAAAGCAACCTACAGAGTCAGCGAAATTCCTATCAAAATACCAGTGGATTTTGTTATCCCGGTGGTAATATTTACAGAAAAAGGAAAAAGATTTCTAAAATTTATATAGAATCTCAAAGACCTGAGACAGACAAAAGAGTCTTGAGGAAAAAAAAAAAAAGCTGAAGGCCTCACACCTCTTGTTTTTAAAATTTACTATAAAGTTACAGCAATCAAAATAATATGGTACTGGCATAAAGACATAGTTATAGACAAAATGAAATAGAATAGCCAGCAGGAAATAAACCCTCATGTATATGGTCAAATGATATTCAAAGATGATGTCAAGGCTACACAGTGAAGAAAGGATACTCTCTTCAACAAATGTTGTTGGGAAAACTGGAAATCCATGTGCAAATGAACCATCCACAAAACTTAATTCAAAATAGATTAAAGATCTAAATGTGAGACAGAAAACCATTAAAATCCTGGAGGAGAACACAGGCAGTAACCTCTTTGATATCAGCCATAGCAACTTTTTACTAGATATGCCTCCTGAGGCAAGGGAAACAAGATTAAAAATAAACTTTGGGACTTCATCAAAATAAAAATGGGAGAAAATATTCGCAAGTGACATATCCAGTAAAGGGTTAGTATCCTAAATATATAAAGAACTGATACAGCACAATACCCCAAAAATGAATAATCTAATTAAAAATGGAAATAAGACATGAATAGACATTTCTCCAAAGAAGACATACAAAAGGCTAAAAGAGAAAATACACTATAATAATAAAAAAAAAAGGCTAAAAGATACATGGCAAGATGCTCAACATCACTCTTCATCAGGGAAATACAAATCAAAACTACAATGAGATACCACCTCACACCAGTCAGAGTGGCTAAGCAAGAAAGGAAACAATAGGTGTTGGCAAGGATGTGGAGAAAGCAGAACCTTCTTACACTTTTGGTGAGGATACAAACTGGTGCAGCCACTCTGGAAAAGTGTGGAGGTTTCTTAAAAAGTTAAAAAAAGAGCTACCTTATGATCCAGAAATTGCACTACTAGGTATTTACCCAAAGAATGCAAAAATACTAATTCTAAAGGATACATGCATTCTCATGTTTATTCAGCATTAACTACAATAGCCCAATTATGGAAAAAGCCCAAATGTCCTTTGACTGATGAATGGATAAAGACATCACACACACACACACACACACACACACACACACACAGAGAGAGAGAGAGAGAGAGAGAGAGAGAGAGAGAGAGAGAGGAATATTACTCAGCCATAAAAAAGAATGAAATCTTGCTGTCATTTGCAATGGTGTGGATGGTGTTAGAGAGTATTATGCTAAGCAAAAATGTTAGTCAGAGAAGGACAAATAACCATAAAATGTAATTCTATGTGGAATTTAAGAAACAAAACAAATGAACCTAAGGAGGAAAACCAAGAAATAGACTCTTAACTATGGAGAAAAAAACTGATGGTTATCAGAAGGAAGGTGGAGGGAGGACGGGTGAAGTATTTGGTGAGGATTAAGAATACACTTATGATGAGTACTGAGTAAAGCATAGAATTATTGAATCACTATATTATACACCTAAAACTAATATAGCACTATATGTTAACTCTGCTGGAGTTAAATAAAAAACTAAATAGAAAAAAAAAACACAGAAAATATCATGTGTTGACAAGATGTGAAGAAATTCAAACACTTGTGCACTATTGGTGGGAATGTATAACGACATAGTCGCTATGGAAAAGAGAATGGAGTTTTCCCAAAAAAATTAAAACTAAAATTACTATATGATCCAGCAATCCCACTTCTGGGTGTATGTCCAAAAGAATTCCATTTACAATTAACCACCAATTACAAAACAGGATCTCAAAGAGATATTTGCACTCTTGTTCTTTAGAGCATTGTTCACAATAGCCAAGAGATGGAAGCCAAATGTTCACTGATGTATGAATGGATAAACAAAATGTGGCAAATACCTACAATGGAATATTATTCCACCTAAAAATGAACATAAGTGTCGTGTGCTACAACGTAGATGAACCTTCAGGACATTATGCCGAGGAGAATAAGATATCACGAAAAGCAAATAGTAAATGATTCCACCTGCCAGGAGATATCTAAAGGAATCAAATTCTTAGAGATAAAAAGGAGAATGGCAGTTCCCAGTGGCTGAGAGGATGGGGAAAAGAGTTGTTCAACTGTTTTGCAAAATAAAAGAGTTACAGAATACAATTGCAGAATAATGTATATGTGGTTAACACTACTGTATTGTACACTCAAAACCGGTAGAGATGGTAAAAAAAAAAAAATAAGGAAAGAAAGAGTAATCTGAGTCATGTTAGGTCAAGTCCTGACAGTCGCTAAGTCTATTGCTGTATTCAAAAATTAGGAATGGTCGGAGTAGAAAGTTGGAATGTTGGAAGAAATTTAGTTAACACAGGGCATAACTGTGGATCTCATTTAGAAGGGGCTCTACTGAGGAAGCAAAAGAGCTTTGTGTTATGGTATTGACATATATCTTGACTGTGGTGGCATTTACATGAAGGCACACATGTGATAAAATGCACAGAGCTGTACAAATACACACACACGAGGTTGTAATAACGTCAGTATCCTGGCTTTGATATTAAAGATGTTAACATTGGAGGAGGCTGAGTGAAGAGTGTGAGGGACTTCCCTATACATTTCTTTGCAAATTAGTGTGAACCTGTAATTATTTCAAAATTAAAAATATATTTTATTTAATGATAAAATTTAATGATATATTTTAATTGTATTAAAATTATTTCAAAATTTAAAAGAGGCAAAACTTAGGGGCACCTGGGTGGCTCAGTTGGTTAAGTGTCTGACTTTGGCTCAGGTCATGATCTCACAATTCATGGGTTTGAGCCCCGTGTTTGGCTCTGTGCTGAGAACTCGGAGCCTGGAGCCTGTTTTGGATTCTGTGTGTCCCTCTCTCTCTGCCCCTCCCCTGCTCACACTCTGTCTCTCTTTCTCAAAAATAAATAAACATGAAAAAAATTTAAAAGAAGCAATACTTCATCATGTACGTACATATGTGTAATGAATTCATTCTAAAATATGATAAATTTCCATTTTAAGATCATATAAATTTGGCAACTAGATACTTTCAAACATCTATGTTTTTTTATCATTTCCTCAACAGTGTTCTCTGAACAACCTATTTTATCCCTCATCTTACATCTGTATTCCTCTAAAATAGGGGAAGATATAATGATGGATTGGTCTTGTGAGGCCAGTATAAATTTTTACTTAACGAATATTTATTAAAAGTCTACTAGATTACCTATATCATAATAAATAATGACACACACAACTTGAAATTACACGTCTAACATGTTGGTTATATAAAACAATTTTCTGAGGAAGACTGGGAAACTCATTTTGGTTAGGGAACTTAGCCAAACTCAGAAGTGATAGAGTCAGCATTTGCAAACCCATGTGGCCATGCTCTTTGCATAGCCTGGTTTTATCTTCTCCACTCTCGGAAACAGGAGAAGTGAGGGATACACACAAAGAGAAAAGTGACATGGAAATACACAAAATGGTTATACTTATTAACTTGTTCCTGTATCCCTTGCCCCATAGTGGTCAGATAGCAAAATATGGGAGTTATTCTACCAACTTAATTTAGCCTCATTAAAATGAGAACAAACACAATTCCAAGTATAAGGACTATATAAATTTAATTTGAAATCTCTTAACAGAAGAATCTATTCTGTATGATTTTTACCTAAGTATACTACTGTGTTACATCTGTTCTAGCAAGAAATCACTGACTGGCAATATTCCAGTATGAAATCAACATCTAGTTTTCTGTAAAGGCAAAGCACATGTACTTCATTAAAGATTATATGCCGGAAAGCAGATCTGTGCTTTTCATTCTGTGTAATAAAGCTGAGCTGTATTTTACATCAATGGGTAGGTGGTATATTGGTCAAGCTTCTCAACAGAAATAGAACCAAAAGGATACATATATGTGTATGCATGTGTGCGTATGCATAAATATTGTGTATGTATGTATACATACATGTCTATACATATCCCTCCAGATATGTGTATATATAAAATGATATTCCTTAATTATAAGGAATTGTCCCACACAATATAGAGGCTGAGGAGTTCCAAGGTTTGTGATTAGCAACTGGAGCCCCAAGAGAGCTAATGGTGTAGTTCTAGTTCACGTCCAAAGCCCTGAGACCCAAAAGAACCAATGGTATAAGTTCTAATCTGAAAGCCATCAGGCTCAAGAACTAAGGATAATCTTCTTTTGCTTCAAGTTGGAAGGCAAGGAAAGACTATTACCCAACTTAAGGCAGTCAGCAGGAGGAGTTCACTCTGATTTGTGTGAGGGTCAACTTTTTTGTTTGTTTCAGGCCTTCCGCTGATGGCGTCAAGACCACTCACATCGGGAAGGACAACCTCCTTGGCTCATCCTATGGATTCAAATGTTACTCTCAACCAAAAAACACATTCATCGACGCTCTCGGAATAATAATTAATCAAATATCTGGGCACCTTGCAGCCCAATCAGGTTGACATTTAAAAAAATCTTTTTAATGTTTATTTTTAACAGAGAGAGACAGACAGAGCAAGAACCAGAAGAAGGGCAACCTGAGGCAGGCTCCAGGCTCTGAGCTGTCAGCACACAGCCCAACAAGGGGCTCGAATCTGCCAACCATGAGATCATGACCTGAGTCGAAGTCTGGCGCTTGACAAATTGAGCCACTCAGGCACCCCAGGTTGACATTTAAAATTAACCACCACAGGTGGTTGCTACATATTCTCTGTCAATACAGTAATGATTGAATGCTTTAATATTTTTAGCAAACTGTGAAGGATAAAAATTGGAAAGGATTCTCCATTAGTTACATACACATTCTTTGTTTTCAATGGAGCCATTATCAAAAGTTGTAATATCCTGAGAGACCATGCATACAAACACATGCTTCTATTACTAGTATACACAAAATAAAATCGATGAAGTTTGCATATAGAATTGGGATACCATTGATATCTTTTAATACCAGCTAAAATCAGGTATTTAACACAGAAGCAAATAAAGTTAATGTTCTGTTAATTAAGTTTATTATAGGAATTTTATGATTTCTAAAACTATGTACGTTTTAGTACTGCTAAGTAGGAAATGTCATGTGCTTCTGTAGACTTCCTGGTGGTCAAGTGACTAAAATCAAATTCTCGGGGCACCTGGGTGGCTCAGTCGGTTAAGCGGCCGACTTCAGCTCAGGTCACGATCTCACAGTCTGTGAGTTCCAGCCCCGCATCGGGCTCTGTGCTGACAGCTCAGAGCCTGGAGCCTGCTTTGGATTCTGTGTCTCCCTCTCTCTCTGCCCTTCCCCTGCTCACACGCTGTCTCTCTGTCTCTCAAAAATAAATAAAACATTAAAAATAAAATAAAATAAAATAAAATAAAATTCTCAACTTGTAACTTAAGAAAAACAGCTTTACAAAAAGAAATATATATTTCAAATGCCTAGCTAATACACTTGGAAAAAGATATGATGCCATCACATAGAAAAATGTTTTCCAAAAATGATAAGTCTCGGAATCATTTGTGCTGACAACCAGAACAATTCTCATACCTGGAATAGGTTCTAAGAACTTACATTATTGTTAGTGAGAATTTCTCCCAGTTATTTTGATGGTATTAATTATATCAGTGACACTGACAAAAAAGTTGATTGCTTACATCTGTATTTTACTCCTTAATGTTTATATTTTTTAGACAAACGTTTATCTTATGTACATAAGAAAGTGTGACAGACTGATTGTTAATTATGCAGATACTACCACTGATTCTCAGATACCAATCTGATTCAGAGGATTTGGAGGAAAATTCAGGAACATGAATTTTTCACAGGCATCCAAATAATTTGGATTCAGGGGTCATATTTTGAAAATACTCACTTAGAGGTCCCTGGGTGGCTCAGTCAGATAAACATCCAACTCTTGATCTCAGCTCACACCTTGATCTCAGGGTCATGAGGTCAAGCCTCATGTAGGGCTCTTGGCATGAAGACTACTAAAAACTATATGGATTTAAGTATAATGTCACATGTGACAGAAAAACCATTGGGTTAAGATACAATTCTGTTCTGACTCACTTTGTGATCTTTTGATTTTGGCGTAGTCATTTCCAAGTACAGGGATTGTGAGGTCCTACAAGCATACTTTTTGGTGTTATTGCGGTATGTTGCCTTTACCATACCTCAAGTGCATGAGGCCATATAAAAGTAGAAACGCATTTGGGAATGATTTTATCCATTGGGTAGAACACAGCTCTCATTCTATCATTGTTCATTGGAAATTTTTAATATTGCATGATCAAAGTTCCATATCACTCAAATGCTTGCATGAATGGTTTGATGACATATCAATAGTCATGGCAATCAATTTAACTGTTTTATATGCAGCCAATGCATGAAGTATTTTATAAGAGCAGGAAACACGAGAAAAGAGCTTTTGTGTCAGGTGTCTAGAATCAAAACTAGATTTCAAGCACTTTTGCAACACTTTGCCAAAGAGATTTCATAGTTTATGTTAACAATTAGAGATCAACAAGCTTTTGAAATATTTTATGCAATTTAAAATGAAAAAGCAAGAAACATTGTGCTTTATTCTCATAATTTATGTTTATAAGAGTTCTTAGTCAATAGCCATAATAAAGAAGATACCATAAAGTCCTCAGGTGATGGAAATAAATAAGAACAAAAAACAATTGAAGGAATTGGTCAAAGTAACTGAATTTACATTGCTATGTCCATTTTTCTAATCTCACAGGTTATATATGATTTTTAAAAAGCACTTACTGATTTCTTTCTGCAAGATTTTTAAAAATGCATGATTTTCTAAAGTCATCTCCTAGATATTTTAGTTTGGATATGGCAAAGTTTCCTACTGTTTGACTAGCAACTCTCAAAGGGAAAATTAACAAACATATATCCCACACATATATATTTACTTCTAAAATATATAAAATAGATTTTTAATATTTAAATATATAATATACAATATATGTGTAATATATAGTACTTAATAGATATAAATGTATGTTTAATTAATCATATACCTATATAAAATATAGTACAAGTATATTAATTTAATATGCATAAATTCAAATACATATATAAATATTCAGTGCTAAAATGTATATTAAAAACTAACAGATATAGAAGTAAATTCACCTATCTTTGTCTTTACATTTGGTTTATTTTGCCTTAGAGGGATATTTAGATAATCATACCACTATGTCCTTCTGTAGATAACATATTGACACCACCAACAGTACAAATACTCTTAGGGGAAAATCAATGCATAAAACATTTAGGGGATGACCACAGCATCATGGCAGTCATAAGATGTTTCTGTTTTTTATCTACCCCGCTTTGAACAACGAAATAGACATCCACTCATGAGGAGAAGCACACTGTGGATGTGGAGGAATCCAGCACCATATACCAAGAAACCCAGTTCCTCTTATTTGTGTATCTGGCAATAGGCAGGCACCTCTGTAAGAGCCATAGAACTAGGAAAGCCAACACACCTGCTCAGAACCCTGTCTTTGCTCTTAGGAAAAAACCTGGAGAATGCTGAACAGGACAGGTACCCATCCACAAGAGAGAATTTGCGGGAGTCCCGCCTTCCTGAGGGGAAATTCCAGCACGCCATTAAAGAAGGAAAAAAAATATATACGAATTTGTTCACAGTGGGGATAATGATGAGAGAAACTTTCCCAGGGTTACCCCACCCCAAAAGGAAACATCACACAGTACTGATTTATTTGATGGTGGTGACCTCTCCCACAGGGGGAAAGACATTGATCAGTGGGTGCCCAGCTAATCCAGTTGGGTAAGACATGGCTGGGGAAATCTGTTTCTCTCCATCAGTATTCAGAGTATTGAGGCTGGACCTCCAGGCTGGAGGCAGGGGAAGGGAGAAGGCTGGGAAAGATGAGGATAAGAGACATGCTTCCTACTGACTGACACAGAAGGAAGTCCACCCATGAACCTGTGGCAGTACCACACCTGGGGATCTCTCTACAGGTTGACAGGCACACCCAACTCTCTTAAAGACACATCTCCCACCAAATTACAACCATCTCCTATGTGCATTTCCACGTGCAGCAGTAGGAGAGAGCTTTGGTAGATAGAAAGTGCATTGAAAACACAGATCTTGGTCTGCGGGCAAGGAAGAAACCACAAACTTGAGCTATAATGCCACCTTTTGAAGAAGAAAGAAAGAAGAAAGAAAGAAAGGAAGGAAGGAAGGAAGAAAGGAAGGAAGGAAGGAAGGAAGGAAGGAAGGAAGGAAGGAAGGAAGGAAGGAAGGAAGAAAGAAAGAAAGAAAGAAAAAAAAGAATTCTAGTAGCCAGCCTAGTGTCTTGTGAAAACCAGAGAAGACATAAAAGCTTAAGAATTTTCCTACCAAAAGGATCAGAAAAAGTGGAGCAGGTGTATCAATGCAAAGATAGGTAAAATGAGAGGTATAAACACTAATGACAAGACTACTCCATCTGAAGGCAATCAGAAAACATGTAAGGAGGTGTGTGCTATTTCAAATGTGAAAGCATCAATGCAAAACTATGAGGAACACGAAAAATCAAGGAAGTATACATTAAAAAATAAAAGTTCTCCAATAACCATGTTCCAATGCATGGAACTTTATGATTTATCTGATAAAGAGTTGGAAAGAGCTGTTTTGAAAAGACTCAACAAGCTACAAAGAAAAAGAATGAAGAAGTGAAGAAAGTGTACATGATTAATAAGAATTCATAAAAAGAACAAATATTCAAATAATCAGGGAGCCAGAAGGAGAAAGGAACAGACCATTTATTTAAAGAACCAATAACTGAGAACTTCCCAAACTTGGGGAGCAAATTGGACATCCAAGTTCATAAAGCTAACAGATCATTCTATTATCTCATGGCAAAGAGACCTTCTCCAAAATCACATCATAGTGAAACTGTCAAAAATCAATGATAAAGAAAGAAATCTAAAAGCAGCCAAGGGAAAATAAAACATAACCTACAAAAGAATCTCTATTAGTCTATCAGCAGATTTCCCTGCAGAAACCCTGTAGTCCAAGAGAGAATGGAATGACATTGTAGAAAGAAAAAAAAATGCCAGACAAAAATACTTTATTCAGCATAGTTATTCTACGACATGAAGCAATAATGGCTTTCCCAGACAAAGAAAGCTAAGGAGTTCACTACCACTACACCTGCCTTGAGAGAAATGTTGAAAAAAAGCTCTTCAAGCTGAAATTAAAAGGTACAAATCAGCCACATAAAAACATATAACACTATACCACACACTGGTAATGGTAAATACACAGTCACACATAAAAAACTCTAAGTCAGTAACAGAAGGATGTGTAAATATCTTAACTATAGTGTAAAGGTCAAAGAAAAAGAGCATTAAAAATAATTATAGCTGCTGTAATGTGTTAATTATATATAAAAAGAGATCAAAAATATAAAAGGGAAGAGTAAAAAATATGAAGGTTTTGTGACAACTAAATTTAAGTTACTATCAGCTTAAAATGGACCACTTTATCTGTAAGGTGTTCTGTGTAAGCTTCATAGTAACACAAAGCAAAACCCTACAACAGATATACAAACCATAAAGAAAGGAGAAACAGATGACAATATCTCAGAAAATCAACAATTTACAAAGGTAGACGGAACAGAGGGAAAAAGAAACAATGGAAATACAAAACAACTAGAAAAAAACAAGACAGCATAATTAGTTCTTACATATCAGTTATTACTCTAAATGTAAAGGGATTGAATACCCCAGTGAAAATGCACGGAGTAGCTGAATAGATTAAAAAACAAAACAAAAGACCCGACTCTATTTGCCTACAAAATCTCACTTTAAGGTCACGCATAGACTCAAAGTGAAGGGATAGAAAAAGATTATTTCATGCAAGTGGGAACCAAAAGAAAGTGGAAGTAGCTATACTCCAGAATAGCTGGAGACCAAAATAGATTCTAAGCCAAAATAGCTAGAGACCAAAATAGACTCTAAGCCGAAAATGCTAACAAGATACAAAGATCATTATATAATGATAAAAGGGTCGATTCATCAAGAAGATATAACAATAAAAATATATTTATATATACTTAACACTGGATGACTGAAATATATTAAGAACATTCTAACAGATACCAAAGGAGAGAGAGACCAAAGTACAATTGTAAGGGTACTTCAATACCTCACTTTCAGGAAGGGATAGATCATCCAGACATAAAACGAAGAAAAAAAGCAATGAACTTGCACCAAACATTAGACCAAATGAACCTCACAGGTATTTATAGAGCATTCCATCAAAGGAAGCAGAATATATATTCTTCTCAAGTGCTCACATAACATTTTCCAAGATAAACCATATGATAGGACACAAAACAAGTCTCAGCAAACTTGAAGAGATTGAAATGATCCCAAGTATCTTTTCAGACCATAATGGTAAAAAATGAAATCAACAAAAAGAAAACTGGAAATCTACAAATACATGGAAATTAAACAACACACTCCTGAACAGTCAATGGGTCAAAGAAGAAATCAAATACAAAATAAAAATATTTCAAAATATAACATTATGGAAACTGCATGCCAGAAACTATGGAATGCTGCAGAAACAGTGTTGAGAGAGAGATTCATAGTGATAAATATGTATATTAAGAAAATAGAAAGATCTCAACTAAGCAAACTAACTTTATACCTCAGGGAACTAGAAAATAGAAGAAAAAACTAAGCTTAAATTTAGCAGAAGCGTTGGGAGCCATCTTGGGCTCACTGGTTGAAACACCTCCCTGTGTGGAAAGGCAGATGACTTGCAAAGGTCCTGCCAATCAAATGGCCCCCAGTCTTACCTCCTTCTTAATAATTTTTTAGGCTTCGATTTCTTGAGCTGCTCTCCTTGGCCCCAAGGAATGTAACACTCTTTCGTTTTGGGCATTTAAATAAAAAGGAAGGACCTGGAGAAGGATGCTTTGAATGATAACATCTAAATGAGAGTAGCCTGACCAGAAGTAATCTTAAAGTTGCATGTTGAGGATGGGTTGCACAGATTGATAGCAGTTATGGGCTGGTTAAATATTAATGTAACTATGTAAATGTTGGGCCCTTATTATGTAAGATCTCTCATTCACAAGCAAAGGACAAGCATTGGGAATTCTGTCCTTGCCAGACAGGTTGCACCTCCCCCATTGTAGTTGGAAGAATAGGCGGAATGACTCCTGGCTTGTTTATAGATAAGTAACATAGGCAGATTTAGCTAACATCCTGTTCTCTCCCCCTGCCTTAAATTTACATGCTAATTAACTTGAAAACAAATTGCAAATTGTGGATATGGGAGTTTTGCTGACAAAATCACATTGTTGTAAAAAATATCAAACTATGCTTACTGAGGGGATGTCACTCATTGCTGTAAAGTCATTAACTACTTTTAAATAAAGACACTGAGACCAGCAGAGCAAAGATGCCAGAATTGCTGGAAATACGTTCTTGGTGATCAGACTACATCTCGTGGCTCTCATTCCTTTTGCCTGACGTCCATCGTTTGGGGACCCCTGGACTCAGCTGCAGCTGGACTCCGGCACAGAAGGAAGGAAGTAACAATGATCAAAGCAGAAATAAATGAAATAGAGACCACAAAAACAATAGAAAAAAAAATCAACAAAATGAACAGCTGGTTTTTTGATAAGATAAATAAAATTGACAAATCTTTAACTAGATTAACATAAAAAGATAAAGACTAAAATAAAATCAGAATGAAAAGGATAGATTACAACTAATTCTATAGAAAAACACAGGATCATAAGAGGCTACTATGAATAATTACATGCAAGTAAATTGGATAACCTGAAGAAATGGAGAGATATAAACATACACCCAAACAAGGCTAAATCAGAAAAAAAGTATAATATCTGAACAAACCAATAACAAGTAAGGATATTGGATTAGTAATCAGAAACCTCCTGTCATAGAGAAATTCAGGATCAGATGGCTTCGCAAGTGAATTATACCAGACATTTAAATAAGAATTGAAGCTAATCTTTCCCAAACTCTTCTGAAAATAATGAAGAGGAAGGAACACTTTCATACCCATTTCACAAGGCCAGCATTACCCTGATACCATAGCCAGATAAGGACACTTATGGAAAAGAAATCTATAGACCAATATGCCTGATGAATAAAGATGCAGATTGTCGACAAAATAGCAAACCAAATTCAACATCACATTAAAAAGATTATACATTATGAACAAGTGGGTTATGCCTAAAATGTAAGAATGTTCAAATAGGCAAATCAATAAATGTGATCCAGATAATAACTGCATGAAAGAAAAAATATATATGATTACTTGAATAGATGCAGAAAAAACATTTGATGAAATACATCCTTTCATAATTAAACCTCTCAGCAAACTGAGTATAAAAGAAACATATCTCAACATAATGAAGACCATTTTCAACAAACCCAGATTTATCATACTCAATGGCAAAAGACCGAAAGCTTTTCCTCTAAAATCAGGACCAGAACGAAGATGTCCACTCTTTTTTTTAAAAATTTTTTTTTTTACATTTATTTATTTTTGAGAGACATAGAGATAGAGTATGAGTGAGGGAAGGGCAGAGCAAGAGAGGGAGACACAGAATCTGAAGCAGGATCCAGGCTCTGAGCCGTCAGCACAGAGCCCGACGTGGGGCTCGAACTCACAGACCGCGAGATCATGACCTGAGCCGAAGTCGGCCGCTCAACTGACTGAGCCACCCAGGCGCCCCACGAAGATGTCCACTCTTATCACTGCTATTAAACATTGTCCTAGCTAGACAGACAAAGACACAAAATCAGAAAGGAAAAAGTAAAATTATTCTTATTGTAGATTTTGTATATAGAAATCCTAAAATTCAATCAAGAATCTTTTAGAGCTACTCAATGAATTCAGTTAAGTTGTAGGATATCAACATAGAGAAGCCAGTTTCATTTTCATGAAAAAAAAGCTCATTCACAACAGCGTCAAAAACAATAAAATACTTAGGGATGAATTTAATCAAGGAAATGAAAATTCAGTGCAATGAAAACACTAAGACCTGGATAAAAGAAATTGAAGAAGACATAAATAAATGGAAAGATACCCTATCTTCATGTGTCAGAAAAATTGATACTATTAATTAATATTAATGAGTAATAAAAAGTATGAATCCATACTACCCTACATCATCTCTCATTTCAACACAGTATCCACCAAAATTCTAATGGCATTTTTCACAGAAATAGAACAAGCAATTCTAAATGTGGATGATGCCACAAAAGATCTCGAATAGCCAAAGCAATCTTGGACCTTAACCTTTTATATGATACTCTTTTATGTATATATATATTCATACAACTCAATAACAAATAAACTAACATCTGATTTTTAAAAGGCAGAGACATGTAGCATCCCATTGTATGAGAAAGCACGAAAATGAAATCTGGTCATTTGCAGCAACGTGGATGGAACTGGAGGGTATTATGCTAGGTGAAATAAGCCAGTCAGAGAAAAACCAATACCATATGTTTTCACTCATATGTGGATCTTGAGAAACTTAACAGAAGACCATGAGGGAGGGGAAGGGAGAAAAAAAAGTTACAGAGAGGGAGGGAGACAAACCATAAGAGACTCTTAAATACTGAGAACAAACTGAGGGTTGATGGGGGCTGGGGAGAGGGGAAAGTGGGTGATGAGCGCTTGTTGGGATGAGCACTGGGTGTTTATGGAAACCAATTTGATGATAAATTATATTAAAAATAAATTAATTAATTAATAATAAATTAATAAAAAAATAAAAGGCAGACCAACTAAATAGATACTTGTTTTCCCAAAGAAGATATCCAATGACCAAAAGGTATATGAAAAGATGTTCAGCATCCCTAAGAATCAAGGAATGTAAATACAAAACACACTAGGTATCGCCTAACACAAGAGATAACGAGCATTGGCCAGGATGTGGAGAATGGGGACCCCTTGGATGTTGTTGGTGGGAATGTAAACTGGTGCAGTTTGAAATTCCTCAAAAATTTAAAAATAGAACTGCCACATAATCAAGAAATTCCACTTTGGGGTAAATATCCAAATGAAGTTAAAACAGGTGTTTGAGGAGATCTGTGCTCCTTCATGTGTATTGCAGCCTTATGCACAATAATTAAGATATAGAAACAAACTGTGTGTCTGTCAGTGGATAAATAGATAAAGAAGATGAATGGAATATTATTCAGCCACAAGAAAGAAGAATATCCTGGCACTTGAGACAACATGAGTGAACCTTGAGGGCAGTATACTATGTGACATGTCAAACAGAGAAAAGCAAATACAGTATATCGCTTACATGTGGAATCTAAAAAAGCCAAACTTGTAGAAACAGAGAATAGATTGGTGGTCACCAGAGGCTGGGGGTGGAAGAATTAGGAATATGTTGTTTAAGGGTACAAACTGGGAACCAGTGTACAAACAAGTCCTAGAGATGTAATGTACAGCATAGTCATTCTAGTCCATAGTTCTGCATTACAAACTTCAAAGTTGATAAGTGACTAGACTGTAACTGTTCCCACCACAAAAATGAAAGGACAATTACGTGGCATGAGAGAGATATTAGGTAATACCGTGGTGGTGAGATTACTGCAATATATAAGTGTATCAAATAAGTACATTGTATACAAACTTACTGGATGTTACATGTCAATTATATTTCAATAAAAAATCTTTTAGAAATTTAATTGTAGAGATCTTTTATATTTCCAGTTTTTCTTCTTGTATTTTTCCTGATTTCTCATGCAAATGTGACTATACAGAAATTACTTGACTCTTACATGCAGTCTGAAACTGTAGAAAGTGAGTATATCAGTAATATATCCAAAGTACTCAACACGAGACTAGTACAAAATCAGTGCTTAATAAATAGAAATTATGATGAGGGACAGTGGTAGAAATTGTAATAGTAGTAGCAGTAAAAAGAAAATAGGTTATAATTGTAAAAAGCCTCAAATGATATTTCACTGCTTAAAATATTACCAATTTGTTTAAATTAAGTTTTTGTCCAGAAACACATAATAACTACAATTTAATTTATTTTGAGAGAGAGCAGGAGCTGGCGAGGGGCAGAGAGAGAGGGAGAGAGAGAGAATCCCAAGCAGTCTCCATGCTGTCAGCGCAAAGTCCTACACGACACTCAATCTCACAAACCATGAGATCCAGACCTGAGCCGAAATCAGAACCTAGATGCTCACTCAACTGAGCCACTCAGGCGTCCCTAAGTTTTGTGATTCGTAAGAACTCAACAAAATGATTTAAATGTTTACTAAAATAAAAGAGAAGAAAAAGTGGTTTGCTGATCTACAAGTGATGTGTAGGATCGAATTGAATATAATGTATTTTAAATAGTTTCGTCAAGGACTATAGGAAAGCAAACGCAGGTATGAATCTGGAATACAAGTGACCCACTCATCTTAACCTTTTTCATGTTCAAGATAAGGAGAGGTACTGTAATTAATACAGTGTTTTAAGATACTGTGTCTCTGAGAAAATACATTAGGTATTCTGTAGATGTTGCCAAATCATACAGAAAACACACATCTAAAAGTTGATCTTGTCTATATTTCTAGTTACTATTAAATATATATATATATGTCTTTATCATTAAAAAACATACATGCACACACCGATAGATCTTCAAGGAAATAAATATTCTTGAAAGTGTGATAATGTGTTTTCCTTTTAATCGGTTTTGCATTATGACAATATATCATTTGTATTGGAAGGCATGAATTTCAGAGAGAGGACCGTTCCGGTGTAGACCAGTATATAAATACCTATGGGTGTTTGTCTAAACAACCTCTCTATCCTTTGGTGGACCAGTATAGAAATGCCTATGAGAAAATTTGAGACTACACTTCCACCCTTGGGTAGGCCAGTATAAAAACACCTGTGGAGTTTCTCCAGACATTCCTTCCCGAATAAACTGCATCTGAAGAAAGCTGAGTTTATTTAGACCTACAAAAATCCCTCTTAAAATGGCTGTATCTTTATAAAACTTACACTAACATATAGCATCTAAGTTAATTTTTAGAGAAAAAAAATATATTTTTATTTCAACCTGGTACAAAATTGATGTAGCTTGCTCAATATGTTTGAGTAACTACAATCTAATACACCTTACAGTTCTCTGAATTCTTCATTTCTCTACCAATCACTAGTATCACAACTGATCACAATTGAATAACTAGAGCCATTTCACACATGGAAACACACACACATACACAGCCCATACTGATTTTCCCCAGCCACAAGCTTCAAGGATAAAGTTCAATTACTATGGATGAGCCTCTTGATGCTAAGCCTGAGCAGTCACATAGATTCAGCTTGAATTCTGATCCTCTAACAGCACTCTTTGTTACTATGGCCATTGCTTGCATACCGACCACCACCCTCATCTCACAGACGAACCACCAGTGCAATCTCTATTGAAAAAGAAATAAGGTAGGGCATCTGGGTGGCTCTGTCTGTTGAGCGTTCAACTCTTAATTTCAGCTCAGGTCATGATCCTGGGTCGTGGGATCAAGCCTTGCATCAGGCTCTATGCTCAGTGTGGAGCCTGCTTAAGATTCCCTTTCTCCCTCTCTCTCTGTCTCTCACTCTCCTCTCTCTCTCCATCTGCCCCTCCCCCATGTGCATGTTCTATAAATAAATAAATAAATAAATAAATAAATAAATAAATAATAAAATATAAATTCAATATACAGGGCAGGGACCACTCCTATTTACTTTCAGCTCCTAATATAAAGTCTGACATCTAATAGGTTCTTGATAAATTATTGACCAAAAATGTTTTTAGCTAAAAATGAATTATTTAGCAGCTAATTATGGTTAGAAATTCTGCTTGGCTTTGGCAGTGCGATTGGAAAAATAGACTTTCACTTAGGCTTAAAAACAAAACAAATAAAGTAGGATTAAGAAATTCTATGTCCTAATAGGCCAAAGAAAGGAAGAATCTATTAGTTTTATTTATCACACTTTGTTTCCCAGTGGCTATAGTTCTGTTGGCATTTCAGCAACTATGTTTATTAATGAAGATTAGACCTTCATAGATTTTAGTCATATGGTTTATGTTTTGATTGTACATTTTATTTCATTTCACTCTGATGGATATCCGTATCTATCTCAGAAAAGCCTTATTTAATACTGAGAGTGCATGAACACTATACATAAAAAAATATGCATGATTTCACTCATATGTGGAATTTGAGAAACAAAGCAGAAGAACAAAGGGGAAGGGAAGGAAAAACAAAATAATATAAAAACACACAGGAAGATAAACCATAAAAGACTATAGAAAATAAACTGAGGGTTGCTGGAGGGGAGGTAAGTGGGGGAGTGGGCTAAATGGGTGATAGGCATTAAGGAGGGCATTTGTTTTGATGAGCACTGGGTGTTGTATGCAGGTGATTAATCACTATATTCTACTCTTGAAACCAATACTACACTATATGTTAACTAATTTGAATATATCTATATATGTATGTATATACACACATATATATAGATATAGATATATACAACAAAGCACAATATCATATGGAAATTAGACCATTTATATGATAAAAAGTTATTTATCATTTACACATGGTGCTAAATTTTAATAAAATATGTTTTAAAAATCTCGATAAATACAAGCCACTTCTATGTGGTAGAAATAGAATTGGAAAGAAACTTTATAATGACTATTTAATATATGTGTGACCTTGGTGAAGTCATTTAAAATGTCTTGGTTTGTTCATGTGAAGAAAATTAAAGTTGTGTTAAATCATTTCCATAGTTTTTCCTCAGTAAAAAAGAAGTAAAGAAGAAGAAAAAAAGAAAGAAAGAAAGAAAGAAAGAAAGAAAGAAAGAAAGGGAGAGAAAGAAAGGGAGAGAGAAAGAAAGAAAGAAAGAAAGAAAGAAAAAAGAAGTGGGGAAAGGAGAAAGGAAATGAGAAAGGAAAAAGGAAAGGAAAGGAATAAAAGAAAAGAAAAGAAAGAGGGAAAAAAAGAAAAGAGAAAAGAAAATGAATTACCCTTAATATAAAACATGTTGTGAATGAAGAAGAGAAAAATAACTAAAGATATGAAGATATCTAATATCTCCCCCTTTCCTTGTTATAGATGCCCAAATAGCTTCATTGACCAGATTAAGGATGTTATGTTCATTTATTGGACACATATTCATTTTTGTTTTGTTTTGTGTTTGTTTTATTGTGACATTTTTGGGGATACAACATTTGAAGAAGTCCTGTTTGTTTCCGATAATCCTCATCTTCGGGCCAGCATCAGGAAACTCAACGAGGAACAAAATGTGACAGGTTTGCTGGAACTTTGGGAAAAAACTTTTCTCTCACGCAGACCACATTGAAGCTTTCTCCTTCTGTACTGCCTAAACTTGTCCAAATATAAGTCACCTGAGAAATTTCTTGTACTCCAGACCCCCTAACGTAAATCATCACAAGAGGCTCCTGGAAATCCACATATATAAAAGTATTTCCGGAAGATTCTTACAGGGATGTAAAGTTGGACAACGTTGGCCTACGATGATCCTTGCTTCTCACAATGTGGTTTTATTGGAGCTGCAGTATCAGAAACACTAGGAGCTTGTTACAAGGACTTTCAGAACCTTCCCCTGTCCTGAATCTGACTCTAAATTTTAACAAGTTCTTCAAGATGATTCCTAAGTGGATTAAAGTTTGAGAAACACTTTACCAAGACCAGTGATTTTCAAAGTGGATCGGCAGCAAGAACATCACTTTGGATCTTGTTACAAATGCTAATTTTCAAGGGCACCTGGGTGGCTCAGTCAGTTAAATGCCCTACTTTGGCTCAGGTCATGATCTCATGGTTAGTGAGTTTGAGTCCTGTGTTGGGCTCTGTGCTGACAGCGTAGAGCTTGGAGCCTACTTTGGATTTTGTGTCTCCCTCTCTCTCTGCCCCTCCAGTGCTCATGCTCTGTCACTCTTTCTCAAAAATAAATGAACATAAAAACAAGTTAAAAAAAAACAGAAATGTAAATTTTCAGGCACAACCATAACCTATTGAATCAGAAACTGACGTAACCTAGCATGGTGTGGTTTAAGCTTCGAGGTGATTCACACTGAAGTCTGAGAATCATTGGCCTAGACAGTACATAACCATTCAAGGCTGTGGCAGCTTCTTGCAGACACAAGGTGAGCACCTGAACTTGACATAGGGAGCCCAAGGATGAGCAGAGCTACTGCCGGGGAATGCAGACCCAACAGGGGCAGACAACTGGACTCTCTCCACGTCATGCGGCTTGCTTGATCTAAACTACTTCTACCTCCAAATTTCTCAGTTCAGGGAGACCATTTGTATTTGGTTTCCTGTCATCTGAAACCTAAAGAATCCTGATGGATGCAGCTAGTCCTAAACAGAACTACCTCTAGTAGATGAAGACTGGAAGGAGATAGTTTAAAGTCAGTAAGAAACCATGAATGTTGACATCATGTTAGAAATGTTGCCCAGACGCAGCGCTGCACCCGTAATCCCAGCGCTCATTGGCATCGTGCGTTGTTGCAGAAGGTCAAGGTAAGCGGAAAATGGCGGTTGGAGGAGAAGCGACCTCTGTGCTGTTTGAGTCCAAGAAGAATTTTTTTTTTAAATGACAAAAACCCTTTGTATGACTGAACCTGGGGGTGTGTGTGGAGGGAGGGGTAGTTTCAGCAATGGCCAGTTTGGTATTTGTATTATTTCCATACTTACCGTGATTGTAAGAGAAAAGATGCTGTCGTTATCATAGAGTTATCTTTCCTTAAGGTAATAAAGCAGCTTAATTTTTTTTAAAGAAGTAACGTGTGTATTTGGAAACGTTTTATAAATAAAAGTGGGACAATTATAAAGGAAGCCCCCAACATTAAAATTTACCACATTTCTGCACCAAGATGTTTGAAATCATTTTTATCCTTACCACGTGGAGTTCTATTCACATTTTTATCCCATAAGAAATCTTAGATAAAAATGTTAAAATTAGACAAAAATATATACGCCCACAATTATGTAGATCCTAATAAATAAACAATGAAACATTTTAAAATCATTAAATGGTTAGGGATATAACTTGAAATCTAAAGAATTTTCTTTTTTAATGACATTTTGCATTTTGATAAGTTACTTTATAATCTATATCATTATAATTCACTTATGGTGTCGATATATTTCAAAGTTTATTTATTTATTTTGAGAGAGAAAGAAAGTGCCAGTAGGGAAAGGCAGAGAGAGGGGGAGAGACAGAAGATCCCAAGCAGGCTCTGCACTGTCAGCACACAGCCCGCCTGACTGAGATCATGACCTGAGCAGAAGTCAGGAGTCGGATGCTTAACCGACTGAGTCACCCAGGTGCCCCCTTCCCTTTTTTATACATTTATTCATTTAAGTGTGGTGTAAGTATATTTCAATAGAAACTCTTAGTTTTTCCTGTGTGTCATAGGGGAACAGAGTCAATAATTTTCAGACTTTCTGAAACAAGAGTCAGCCACTGTATGTAACTGTATGTGTGTAACAGTCTAGAGCACAAAGGTAAGAAACTTTGGACAGACATGAAAGAATTTCCCCTCTTTAAGATTTTAGAATAAACCATTTTCATTTCTTGAGTACAAATGAAGAATTCAAATGTCAGAGTCTTGCCAAACACACCCAGCTGGGAGAAAAGACATTGTTTTCATAATTCAGGCTGACTCCACAATATCAGAAGAGTGGCATTTAACAGTCACCAGCAGTAAGTGCCTGGTGTCCTTTGAATCTGTAGTAGTACCATGCATCTAGTATACTGGTCTGAAGATCTGACTCGTGATGCCATACCACGTCATACAAGAAGGGTGAATTCTGGCAAGGCTGGCAAAATACATTACATTTCACCTCAAGTCCTGCTGAGATGATTGTTTTATGAAACTAAGAACCAAGAAAAATGGCACATGTAATATTCTGGAAAGTGTGACATAAACTACAGCTCCCATATTAAAGTCCTCCTACCAAAACTAAAAAAACACCCTGAGATATTAAGAATCCATGGTCTTTTTTCTTTCTTTAATCAACAAAATCTGGGATGCACATAAACATTTTGTATTTGTAGGTATTATATGTGACATCACTGTATGCATAACCTATATTTAGACCTTTCTTATAATATATACATGAATTTATATATAAGTATATTTGACACATACATTTTATGAAAATACATGTGTACATAACTTTGGATTGTAACACAATCTAATAATCTTCTGATAAAAATTCTTTTAAAATTTTGTTGGGTTGAAGAGTTCTTTTGCTAATAAACATGCAATTCTACAAGGTACTGATTACTTAGTGTAAATGATCACCTCAAGACAAAGGTTAGTGCCTATGCTTTACATTTGTTAAACAGTTGTTATTTTCCCAGAACACTTTCACTATGTGCCACTGTACTCACAAATAAATATAAACAGCAGATGTGTTGGATATTTGTATAAAGCTGTGAGAAAAATACATGAATAATATGAAGTCAGAAGAGGTTTCAATTATTTTTTCAGGGTATTCACTTATAACGTATTCCAATTTTACTTGAGGTCCTTGAAAATATTGCCCTACTTTTATTCCCCTATTAAACTTGGGTTCTACATCGCTTTTCTGAGGTACATAAAAAATGAAACTCTGGACAAAGGCAATGGATGGTCTACAAGAAAGCAATGATTCCTTATTTCATTCTATTTTTATAGACCTTCTACCAGGTAGAATTATAGAGTGGATTTTTGTGGTTTGGTTAGTTTTGGTTCTGGTGGGGTTCCTTGGCTAGCAAACGTATATTTTCCTCAACTGATAGGTCAGTAATATCTTACCAAGATGTTAAATTCAAATCGCAAATTTGGTCATAAATCACGTTTATCAAAGTTTCCCTAAAATAAAAATTGTACTAAATCGAGTTAGTTTATAGAATTTTTTTTACGGGAAAAAACTAAGTGGATCTAATATATAACATATGGCAAGTATCTTTTCATTTTTAAAATTCATTTTGCTTATAGAATCCCTTGCAAACAATGCAAGGCATAAGTGTACAGATACGTCATTTGCTTTAAGCAAAACTACTGTAGTGACTACTAAAATAGAACATTCACAGAATACTGCTCGGTGATCATGGAAACAATTTAATTTTTAATTAACATATCTGCAATGCTTATTACTTACAAATAGCTTTTTTAATTTTTAAGGGTGACTCATAATTGTAAAAGAAGGATAGTTAACCCATGACCTGGCTGCTAAGAACTTGAAGAGTCTGAGACTTTCCAAGCTTCTAACTTACTAACAAGCTATCATTTTGCCGGTCTCCGTTTCAAGTGTTCTGACAGAACCCAGGAGACTCCTGGGTCGGAGATGAAGAACTTCATTCTGCCATTGCAGCACAGCAAACTTCACAGCACCGGCATGTTGTGTCAGTTCTCCTCGTCCCAATGTCTCAGGGAGGTGGCACCGAAGGGTCTGGATGGGTGACACATGCATGCAGTGGGTTGCATCACAGTAATGAAATCTTGAAGTTAGGGAACCTGAATCTTTAAAATAGGCATGAAACATCTCTGTCTCTGCTTTGTACAAAGACATTACTTTTCTTATGGTGGACATTGAGCATCCTGACTTTGCTCTGGAAGCAGATGCTATATCTTTTTTTCTAAGGCTATTTGCTATGAAATATTCTAGAAAAGATACTGGAGATGAATTGCAGCAAAAGTACTTAGGGGTAAATAAGAAAGAAAGAATACTCTATTACTTAAATGTGTCAGAAAAAAATGATGATAGCCCATCGATGCTTTCCAGGATACCACACAAGTATCACTATGATAAGACTGATAGATACTTTTCTCCAAAGGAAAAAAAAGTAAAAGATAAACATGATATATCTATCCAATGTTGATAGAAGACTGTATTCCTAAGTAGAAGCTAAGCAATCCAGGTGTCTGGGGTTAATATGTATATTAATACATACATATGTGTGGGATGTGTGTGTATTAGTATATTTTGGAATGGCAATGGGTTACATAGTACATGTAAATCACTGCTGAATTTTTTGCCAATTTGGTTTGATCCAAGGAAGTACCCTGAGAAGTCTGTTGCAATCATGATGTATTTTCATGGGTGTGTGTTTAGTATTTCTGCACGGATAGTAACATTAGCTGATAATAACTGTTGACTATCACATCCAGTGAAATATGGAATTAAGCAGGCATTAGTGTATCCTAACAACTCCATACAAACATTTATATTTCTAAGAAAACGATCTGTTATTTTTTAATATGAACACTTAGTGAATTAATTGGTTACCAACATAGTCAGAAAAATCTGAAATACATTCATGCGGAAAGAGAGAAGAAAAACATCACGATGGAAAAAGTAGAAGTAAGAGAATGAAAGACTGGAGGATTAAATGTGGAACAAGGATTGAAAGAGGCCAATAGAAAGGAAAAAAAGAACTAGAAAAATACTCTGAAATAAGATTTTTTAAATCTTTAGTCTTGAGTCTTTTTACCTTAAAATTTGCTCCAATCATACTGAAAGATTTTCAATAAGAGTTTAGGATGGGGAAGTTGACAGACCACTCTAGCTCCCTTTACACATTTAATTTAGCATAAATTTGTTTTCACTTGCAAGACAGTAGCGTATTTTAGACAGATTCACAGGATCATTTTGGATTGGAAAACATTACTCCTATCATTGATGCAAAACTAGCTCAAAGCAACTTTCTTGAAAAAGATTATCACATTGGGAACAACAAGGAAAACAGACACAAAAATTGGAGATAAGCCAGGGTTATATTGAGTCGTAACATGCAAGGCTAGCAAATTCAGGACCACTTAAATGCCAGCAGTTTACAGTGTACAGTCCCAAAATGCAAATTGCAAAGAACAGTGTAAGATTCAGCCTAGTCCAGATGTCAAATACATGCCTGTGAGCTGGCGAGTATGAAATCTAGAGGCCCGTTGTGTGGGGAACGATTTCATGGAGGAAGGCTGTAAACTCAGATGAACACTGAGCCTACCGCAGAATAAAAGACATACCTATTTTGGGACATTTTGATGTTCATGTACCTATGGAAAGAACTAGCTGGCAGCTTCAGTTATGACAGCAAAGGCAAAAGGGAAACCGTGAGGACAGTCTGCAGCTGGACGGCAGAAATGGTCACATTCACCGACACGGCAGGGTGGTGTGGTGATGTGTCTGTGGATTACCAGCAATGAAGATGTCGGAAAGGCCACTATTTGAGGTCACAGTTTACCGCTATGCGTAGCTCTTTAAATATTTAGAGACAAAGGAATACCCAACTGTGTCCAGACATATAATAATAAGAAATAAAAATGTCAGGCACGAAAATGTTCTGTTGCCACACTTGATAGTTTGAACCTGAATAATTAATCAAGGTTTAAGAAACATTACCATCTCTGCATAAAAGGTGGTAATTTTCCTTACTACAAGATGCTAATTTATTGACTGAACTTGAAGTCTGTGAAAAATAACAGAGCACTAATCCCAATGCCACTAAAAGTAAATTATCTTTGCTATACTTCTAGTAACGTCATTTGGTAATTTACAGTGGCTAAAATTATCCCAACAATCATAGAGGAATTTCTTAAAGTTATGAAAGTTAAACATATGATTATTGACTCAATGTTTTCTAGAGCCTAAATCATCACAAAGCTCATCAACGATCTTGCATTGTGAACTGGGCTCTGAGCGAATCGTCTCCAGATCCATCCATCCTTCTTCATTCAATTCCCTCCTCTAGTGTGTCAAATGCAAACACGGAATTGGTCCATCATACTGTCTTTTGGGATTTCCTGAGAACACGTAGAGATAAATGGCCCTAACTTTTGCTTTTATCCTCCATCAGTTAATAAAATTTTTAAAACAAATAAAAAACTAAAAAACATACTCCAATGAACACCAAGCAAATGCAAGACTATAAGCATTCTTCCGAACAAACTGGGAATGATCTGGAGTACAACTGGTATAGCATAACTAAGGTTTCTTAAGTTGCATGCCTAGGAAGTTTAAGGTGACTTTGGAAATGACCCATGAAGTCCTTAGAGGAAGCTTGCTGCCCACTGGCTGGCATAGGACTTCCAACACCCAGCACGTGCGGCTGTCAGTCACATGGCAGACACACCATAAATATTTGAAAGGGACCTCATATTATGTCAGCGCAGCTAGAAAAGGCTTTTATGAATAAGCTGGTTTGAATGTTGAAAGACTAAGGGAGTACATAAAACAGCATAAAAAGAGATAACAAACACAACTTCCATTCACGTGGGTACTCAATGTGGACACAATCAAAGACCAGCCACCTCACTTTGTGCAGGGAAATGGGGCCACCCTAATCCAACAATCATGTACAGTTTGCTTTGGAGCTACTCATACAATTGGTCTCTTATTAAGCCCATTTCAACATTTTTAAAGTACTACAAGATAAAATTAATTTATATTCTTTAAAATCACATCACTGAGCAGTTATTAATGTACTGGAAAATATTCTAGGTGACGAGAGAAAATCATTTTGGGAATACAGATAAATACGAATGTACTGACAAGGACAGTCAAGAGATGACAGCATTAAGCCTGCTGCAGCATCAAGGAGAGTCAATTTCGTTTTAAGTCCAGTCTTATTTCACAGAAAATGATGTTAATATAATATAAAATCTATTCAACTTGGTGATGGGAGGAATAGTGATAATTCCCAAATGCCAGGAACATTTATATTGATTTTGGAATGTAATTTTGAACTTCCCTTAGAACATGAACGTGTCTAATGCTTTGAGACTTCATATCACGTCAAAGTAGTAATAACGTGTGTCTCAGAAACAATATGTATGCCTCATCTTTCATTTCAGTTCGGTTTAACTTAGCACTCATTGATTGACTTCTACATGCCTGCATAGCGGCTCACAGGGTTGTAGAGGATTAAATCCCCAGCTCTGAGAATTCTGGCTGGGGAGACCAAAGAGAGAAATACAGCTCCCCAGCAGCGTGGGCCATGCCGTGATGGGGCCACATTTACAGAGCCCTGTGGCCCGCTCGCTGAAGGTGTCCCCCTGGCTGCACAGTGTGGCCAGTGCAGGTCATGGGCATGGGGCAATCTCAATGAGGAGGGAAACCAAATCTTATAGGCAGAGCAGTTTCTCAGGCTGCGTATGGAGGGCAGGCTGTCCAGAGAGAAGAAAGTGTGCATGCTGAGGCCCAGGAGGGGGATTTTGGATATAACATGAGCACACCGGTTCACTAGGACTGGAAAAGCAGAACCCGAGGGCTGGCTCGTAGAGGCCCCTAAGTTGTGCCACTGTGTTTGGATGTTTGAGGACCTACAGAGTCCAGCAAACACCATCTTAATGGGTTCTCATAAGACTTATTTCAACTTATGAAGATAAAGAAACAGACACAGCAAGCACAGAACATTTGCCCAATATAACACTACATTTATTTTTATGGTAGAATTGAATATTTCTTTTGGACTATAAATCCCGGGTTCTGTCCACAACGGCACTCAGATCCCTGAGTCTTTATTTGAGATTCAAACGGGAAGATGCAAACCCAGGCTAACAGAGACCTGCTGTGTTTCTATGGGCTGCTTTCACACCTTCTCTGGGAAGATGATGCATCAAGTAGTTTGGTTTAAAAAGACTTGAGGCAGTGCCTTCAATATGGTGAACTGAGCAGGCGTGTGACCAACCCCTCCAAGGCCCCTTTTCATACAAGTGTAGAAAAACTAAGCCTCCCAAATGAGAAGGGCATAAGGGTAGGGAATCAGCATGGCAAGGGCAATTCCAAAAATGCTAAAAAAGAGAAAAAAAAAAGATCTTTTTGTTAAAAGATACCTGAGTATTACATCTAAGTACATTTCCCTTTATACTCCCACTATCAAAAGGCTTAGTAGCATCAAAGTTGTAGTCCAATTTTATGTACTAGGCATATGTTTCTCTGCACTGATTTCACATTTAATTGTGTCGCTTCTAGCCAGACTGAGATTGGGGACCTCAGTGCCACAACTACCAGGAGCTGAATTCTGCCAACAGCCACGTGAGCTGGGAAGAAGCCCCAACAACCTAGGAAGGATGCAGCCTGACACCTTGATAATGGCCTAGGAAGACCCTGAACCAAGAGCCTAGCTAAACTGTGCTTAGCCTCCTGATGCATGGAAAATGTGAGGTAATAATGAGTGCTGTTTTAAGTCACAAAACTTCTGGTAATCTATGATACAATAGAAAATGAATATAGCAGAAGATATGACTAGGTCAACCGTCAGGTTGCAAAATTTGCTTACAGGTACCAGAACAAGGTGGGACAATCCATGATCGCAGTTAATTCCTTTTCAATCACTGAAAGCAAGATGCAGTACTAATACAATGTATAGAAAAGGTGATCTTTTTTTTTTAACGTTTATTTATTTTTGAGAGACATAGAGACAGAGTATGAGCAGGGGAAGGGCAGAGAGAGAGAGAGACAGAATCTGAAGCAGGCTCCAGGCTCCGAACCATCAGCACAGAGCCTGACGCGGGGCTTGAACTCACAGACCATGAGATCATGGCCTGAGCGAAGTCGGCCGCCTAACCAACTGAGTCCACCCAGGCGCCCCAGAAAAGGTGATCTTTGACCACGAGAAGCCTAATTCTAGTATCATAAACAAAATAGGAAAGAAAGAGATTACTACTAATATTATGCAGAGTATTCCAGTATACAGAATATCAGGCCAGGTGTGACAATGTTGCCAAGCTTTCTGATGGAATCTGATTTAAAGGAAGCTTGGCCATGTTTCAGTTTGCAGTCAGTAATTCCTTTTAATAAAATGGTAGATCGCAATGTTTGCTCCTGTTTCAACTGTTTAAAGAACTCTCTGTGACTTTTAAACCTTCAGAGGGGAAAAGTCAAGACTTTCTTTAGTAAAAACTAATAAAGGTGGTTTGCATCAGGAGGAATGCAGAGAAAACAGTCAAATGGAGCTTTTTGGATCAGAACAAGAGGGGACAGCGTTCACTGAAATGAAAAATCCTGCTTTAGAATCAAGTGCATTTTTCACTCATAGATCTGCCCTTTCTAGATAGGCCCGCTTCCTGCTGAGGGCTTATGTGTCCTCCTCATTCTGAGCCCTAGGTACAGACCATCAATTAGTCCTGCTAAAGTCCACGGGTTTTCTCTGGGACCAGTTAAAATACCAGACACTAGAAGCATGTGGTTCGTAACCAAGTCCTTCGGCCTTGCCTTCCCAGATGGTTTTCAGTCTTGAGTTAGCAGTTCTTCCTCCATTCACGCTTCTACAGAGAGCATCACTCCTGTTATGACACTGCATGTGGGTTTCATGGCTGCTGTTTACCTCGTGTGAATGAAACGGATGGCTCTGGCCTCCGTGTGTCACCAGCGAACATGAAAGAACGCATCGTGTGTGTGCACGCACCTGAACACACATCACTGGCTAAATGCACTTAAAATAAATGTTTACTCTGCATTTGATCTGTGGATCATACAAAAAAAAAAAAAAAAAAAGCCCAAACTAACTTGTCATATCTCATTAACGGGGAGTATTGCAACTTGAATTACTTATCAAGGTAGCATCCTTGTTTTTTATGATATCAGTGAGTTCTGCTTAGTTGGATTAATAAATGGGCTTCTGTCCATTTCTAGTGCTACTTCCAGGGTCCAGAAGAAGTGATAAAAAGTGCTCTTTTAGTGCGGGTATTATGAGGGTATAAATACCGTGTGAGTCTAGGGAAGGGGATTTCAAATGCTTTAGGAAATCTGTTTAATAGCTGCCTTAATTTGTGTATTAGTTGTTTACCAGAATGGAAAGGATAAAAAGCAAACAGCAGGATTTAGGCTGTTTCGAATAACTGTGAGGCACGGCTCCTCCCTTCTCCCTAGGGGTCCCCTGCAGGACAAAGAAGCTGTCAAAGCCCTCTTCCTCAGGAGTCAATTAAAACAGGGGTGTATTAGTCCAACTCTGTTTTGAAAATTACATTCTAATCTGAAGCTAATTATCTAATTGTATTTACTCTTAGCAGTTAATTGAGTTAAGTTTATCTTTCTGAGTCTTAGGCAATATCTAACATGAGATGGTGATAAATAAGATTCCTTAAAGTGGGCTCCAGATTAAAATTGTCCAGGTTCATGATTCAATTTCACTTTTAAAGGAAGATTAAGTGTCTGACCCTTGATTTTGGCCCAGGTCATGATCTCAGGGTTCCTGAGATCCAGCCAGTTTAGGGCTGTGCACTGAGAGCACAGAGCCTGCTTGGGATTCTCTCTCTCCCTCTCTCTCTGCCCCTCCCTCTCTCTCTCTCTCAAAATAAATACATAAACCTTTAAAATCAATAAATAGTAGTTTTATAAATGGGTAAAAACAGACTCCACAGAAAAATTTATGAAAAGTACCAAAGTCTCTCCTTTTTTCCCAAAAATCTCCTTTACTTGCTACCACCAAACACAAAGAGACATACAGAATCATAAAGCCAATAAAATTCTTCACAAGAAATAATTTTTCAACAAGAAAAGTAATATCTTAGAAAAAAAACCATTATCTTAAAATGGTTTCCACATGAAGCAAAAACAAAAACCCCTAGAAAGTTGTTAGTGAGCCCTAAGTAGGCATATATAAATTCCATGAGCAAAGGAGGCTTTGGGGAATTAAAAGTATCATAAATCTAGCTATTGTGATTTAAGATGTGTTACAATTTCCTATCCTGAGAAGTCTAATTATGAGCCTTTTGGAGAGTCGAGGCTCTGGTTATAATTACCAGGACCAACATCATTGGAGGCCAGTCTCTGTGTGGGATCTTCTATCTGAAGCACGTTTCAGAGGTACAAATGTTGACCCATCATGTAAAAACAGAGAATATTGTTGATTTCCAGACTTTACCATACATTCAACACTGCCCTGTAAACTTTCTTTGTTTTCAAATGCTTAATGGATTACCCTTTAAATATCTCACCAAATAGAAGCATTAAAACCTCCTAATGTGGGGACTCTTTCAGGTTAATATAAACTATGCAATATCTCTCTTGATGTCATACCTGGAAGAGTTAAACAATACGTAGTATAAAAATGAAATGAGGTTTAAATCCTCCAGGGTGATAGCTGTGATCACATGCATGTATAGAGAATGTACTGAGAGATTTCCTTCCTACAAAGTCCTAACCTAGCAATGTTATTAAAAGGCACAACTTAATCTGCATGAGGTGCCCACAAGGTAGGCATGATGCTGGGCTACCTATTTGTGGGGCGCTTAATGTTTGTCTTTACTAGTTTTGTTCTGAATGAGCCCACAAGGCATTCTAGGTCAGACAAGAGTTCTGATTTATCACCTTACAGTAAATATCAACTGCATTGTCTCTCCTTGCTTCAGACCTCACCAGTAGGGCAACATAGTGAAAACCAAGCCAAATGCCGTCTGTGAGTAACCAGACACCCACATGCAAGTGATGAAGGACATGGATTTTTCCCACTATATGCAGAAGAGAGAGTCATCCTATCTGCCCCAAAGGAGGCAGAGTGTCGGGGGGACCATTTTGCTCCATCGAAACTGGATCAGAAGGACTCAATTCTGACTCTAACATTTTGGAATGTAAATACACCTTCCACAGGTTAAATTCTTCTGTCTCTGGCTTCTAGGACCTAGAGATATCTCCTACTTTCCTGGCCTCATTCCTCCCTAAAATGTGAAGACCTAGAAAGGTAAGGCATCAGCCACCCTGCCATGTTGGGAGCTAATCTAAGTGCCTAGCACAAGATGTATCCAGTTGGCTTTTGGGGAGTTAAAAAAGTTTATTTTTCTGTTTCATACAGCAATTAAGTAAGTGCATTATTAGATAAACAACTGGTTATAGATCGGATCCTTACGAGACCCAAGAGGGTTTCTTGGGAAAGTGTAACTAAATATTCTCTGACTTATATTTCTGTGGCTCATGAGGCTAGGGCTTTTTACAGGCTCACTGGCAAATCCGCAGTCCTATTTAAAGTACATATGTATACGTGAGTATTTATGTTTGTATATCTTATCTATGCAATTGAACTGGAAGCTCTTTCAGGGACCCCGAACTTCATGCTTTCTTGCAATGAATGAAGGCAGGAAGCAACATCTGTTGAACATCTACTATGAACTAAACACTGGAATGGTTCAGGGGATACAAGGATGAACAATGGGTGGTCCTTACCCTCAAGGAACTCACAGTTTTGTATGTTTTCAATTTTGCGTATGTGATGTGCCAACTACGTAACGAGGGCTCAGAATAAGCAAATAAATGGATCCGGGGTTGAAGTCTAAGGAGGTACCAATACAGCAAAATTATATCCAATGTCATTTATTGAAGTTAATCAGGAGGAAATGCCTACTTGTCTGTGGTTAATGTAGCATAGATATTTGTTTAATACATCCTAGGTCTTTTGGCAATTATTTAGAATACCAATTAGCTCCACTATTGTCTCTCATCATGTCAAATAAAATAATAGTAAAACACAATTGAATTAAAATCAAATATTTACATACTATCAGTAAAGTTAACTAAATTCAGTTAATGAAGTTAACCACAATTATGTTTGGTAAAATAAGGCTATTACTAAAGCAAAGATGGTTGAAATTAACTGACTGGACAAAGACATCAGGCAAATGAAGATAAAATGAAAGAGGAGGTAAAAATATCAACTAAGAAAGCATACCTAAAGAAAAAAGCATTATTTTCTATAAAGAGGTTTTAGACTTGTTTAGATAAAAATGTAACGTAATACAACACTGAAATACTAAAAAGGCAATATATCTTTATATAAAAAATAAAGAAGTCAATACTGATTGCGTCCTTTGACTTTTGTCTGAATTTGATAAATCAATTATATAATAAATAGCATAAATTACAAATAAATATCTCCTAGGAAATAATTTCTAGTTGAATATAAATATATATATACACAGCTCATTTTCCTACAAACCAAAGATACATATTTTAACTTCCCTGGTATCCCATACATTGGAAGTATGAGTCAGAGGGACAGACCCAAGATTCCAGGAGGCAGAGCTGGGATACCGCAGGGAGGCCCAAGAGGTCAGAAGTGCAAAACAAGATCATTCCCTGATGAGCAGAGCCACGATCCTAAAGGGCAGTGTCAAGAACCAAGTGATTCATACCCAGTGCTGAAACGGAGCCCTCATCAAGGAACTAACAATGTATGCCCCACTGGCTTTCACAGTTGCTCTGGGCAGTGACAGCTGTAGGTCTCCAATATGCCCTCTGCTTGAACAGAAGGGTCTCTGATGCCTAGTCTATTCTTGACCCACCATTCTATAACAGTCATGGAAGAAGAGAAGATAAATTGTTTCTTTGGTGCAAAAATATATTAGTTTGCTCTGGCTACCACAACAAAATTCCACAGACTGGGTAATTTAATAACAAATTTATTTTCTTACTTTCCCAGAGCCTGGAAATTTGAGACCAAAGTGCCAGCAGGTTTTTTCCTCTTTGGAAGCCTCTCTTTGGCTTTCAGGTTGGCTGCCTTCTTCCTATGTCTTCAAATGGTCTTCTCTCTGTGTGTACCTGTCTGTGTCCTAATCTCCTCTTATAAGGACAATAGTCAGACTGGATAAAGGCCTGCCCTAAACAGTCTCATTTTAACATCATCACCTCCTTAAAGTCCATCTGCAAATACAATCATATTCTGAGGTATGGGGAGTTAGGGCTTCTACTTATGAATTCTGGGTGGGTACAATTCAGCCCATACCAACCTCCTTAAGAACCAGAGGGGTGATACTCAAGAAATCAAACATGAGGAGATCTATATCCACCTAGGTCTGAGCTGGATGATTAAATCTTGTCCTGGAGCAATAATAGGATGAAACTTTTTCATATTTTGGGGACAGGAGGTATATCTGGCATGTGGGAAGGATGTTATGAATTGTGGTAGTCAAAGGGCAGAATGCGGTAGATTATATTATCCAGAATGGCCACAGCAATATTTCTGTTCCCACATCTTCCTCTAGAATCCTGCCACTACCCATGGAAAGGTGGAGACCATGCCCACTGCCCTTGAAAATGGGTGGTGGTGTGAAGACGGCTTCAGTGAACAGAATGAGGCAGGGTTAGTGCTTTGTGCTTTCTAAGGCTGCAGTATAATATGCATTGTGGGTTCATCTTGGTTCTCTCCCTCTCTCTGCCTCTTGTATCTCTCTTGCTTCTCTCAGGCCACTTATCCTTGGGACTTATTCCCCATGTTGTGAGGATACTGAGGCCACGTAGATGTGCCACAGCGGTGGTATGAGACTAATGAGGGAGTGAGCCTTCGGATGGGCAAAGGGGCCAGCTTTTAACATGCCCCAGCTAATGCAGCATGAAACAAACATTGTTGTGTTGTTTTAAGCCACTGGTCTACAAGTTACTTTTTTTAAAAATGTTTATTTACTTTTTTGACAGAGAGATAGAGTGTGAGCAGGGGAGGGGCAGAGAAAGAGGGGGACACAGAATCCGAAGCAGGCTCCAGGCTCCGAGCTGTCAGCACAGAGCCCAACGCCGGGCTTGAACTCACAAACCGTGAGATCATGACCTGAGCTGAAGTCGGTGCTCAACTGACTGAGCCACCCAGGTGCCCCTACAAGTTACTTTTTAACAAAGCCATACTAACTAGAACACTGAATTTTTTTTTTTGTTTGTTTTTCAAAAGTGATCACATATCAAGGCTCACAGAAAAAAATAAATAAATTCTGAGTATAATACAATCAATCACCAGATTAATAAACAGTAAACTTCAACTACAACTGAGTTTTACTCAGAAGTAAAACTTCTGAGACAGAAAGTTAAATGTTTTTGACCTTACAGTTTTATCTACTACCTTTTGGAAGATCATCACTGGAGACATATTCTGTCAAAAAGAAGAAAAATCACCTGCAGGACTGAGTTATCATCACCAGCCACCCTGATCTCTCCATTCTATTTAGTGATGTCTTATTCCTGAATTTGCTATCTTGAGAAGCATCCATATTCACTTCTATTGTGATGATGTTAATACCAGGGTTCAACTCTATTAAGCTGGACATTATCTGATAAAAAATATGCACGTCATAGAGTAGTCATCACGTTTTTTTTATTTCAAAAATCAATAGGAATATAGCCTTGGTTTTCATTATATGATAACCTCACTATGTTAAGTGAATAGGATAGTCAAATAAGAGTCATAAATATACTATAAATGCTTAAAGTCATTTTTATGTAACTACAGACAAAATACATTAAAATAAGTTATGTCCAGATCTGATCTAGTTTACTGTTTGTAACTTAACATTTCTTCATTACAAATCCAATACAGCATAGGTAATCCTGTTGAAAATAATTTGCTGGGCTTTATTTTGTTTGTACTTGGCCAACCTTTAAAATGTTTTTATAAGCAAATCAATTGTTAATTGCTTTCAGGCATTGTAATATTCATGACACATTGATGGTTCTTGTAGAAATATTTCATTTGATTATTCTAGATTTAAAATGTTGTTTCATAAGCTCAGGTAAGGACTTTGACTTACTAATCATAATGAAGATACTAAGGTTATCCCTTTAGAAGTTGATTCTTAAACTATTTTCTAACTAATGCCATGTAATCTATTTAATCAATGCTTATGCCATTCCTCTCTTTCCCACCTTCTATTATTGTAGGTTTGAAAGATCTTTACTCACTGAGAAGTTAAGCTTGTTCAAGTTTAACTGAGGGCAATCAGAAATGAGAAGTTAATTTTGATTGAAATTGAAATTTGAAAGTAATTAATGTTGATTATGGGGCACATGGGTATCTCAGTCAATTAAGCATCCAACTTTGACTCAGGTCATGATCTTGCATTTCATGAGTTCAAACTCCATGTCAGGCTCTGTGCTGACAGTTCAGAGCCTGGAATCTGCTTCGAATTCTATGTCTCCCTCTCTGTCTGCCCCTCCCCTGCTCACACTCTGTCTCTCTCTCTCTCAAAAATAAATAAACATTAAAAAAATAAATTAACATTGATTAAATAGCAAGGAAAGAAATTTTTCAGTGACAAAGTTTTGTTGGGACTTTGTGTTTCTTTGCTTTCTGACTTTGGTTTATCTCAGTTTTCCCTAAAAAGGACTTTGACTTCCTAATACAGAGCTATCACACTGATGCATGTGTCTAAGACCTCCAGGAAGATCATTTGACTTCTCTGGAATTCACATGCTCCAGCTCTGAGAAAGATGGATTAGACCAGATGACATGTCAGTCCTCTTCCAACCCCACAATGCCAGGGTGCCTCAATGCTTGCATGATGCACAGAGCCTGAGAGCCCTGTTGGACTATGTGGACATGATTCTACTCTGTTTTTACACTTCTGTCCATAATGAGCATTTTAATAAGCATCTCTGCTTCATTCTTGTGTTTCATCTGGGATAATGAGTTCTGCCCTATTTCTTGTTATAAATATTTGTAATGAAACCATAAGATATGATATATTGAAAAGTATTTTGCTTACAGACATTAAGTTGTTAATAGTCCTTTAGAAGAGGAAATATAAAGCAGAGAGTTTAATTGCAAATATGAAAAGAGAAAATACCAGAGATTAACATATTTTATGAAAAAGCATGTCTTAAACTTGATCTACAGAAATTATATAGATTGAGGATTAGAATAGCAGATAAATAGAAGATATTTTTTCTTTTTAGAAGGCAAAGCAAATATAAAGATTTGTTTTTGCCTAGAACCTCTCATATTTGTCAGCATGCATACACATGAATGAGATTTATGTCTTCTCTTTATTGATTGTATTTCTTTATTACAAGTTAACATAGAGGCACAAACTAATAAATACCAGAGCTAGAAGAGACCAGAAAATATGGGATTTAGTTAAAAGTATTGGCTCACTATCACAGGAGAAACTATTAATGAACTGGCATTTAACAGAAAGATTTTTCAAAGTTGAAAATATAAATGTATCCTTAAATGAAAATTATGAGTCAATTTTTTTTATAAGTATTAGATTGAACCATATGAGATTGGTTGATATCGAGAATTTTTGGCCCACAAATATGACAATTTTACATGTTTCAGCCTTACCATAAAATAACCTTCCAATAGTTCTTAGCTTTATTTTAAACATACACACATGTAAACAGAGAAAAATTGCAAACTATCCACCTGTAGATTGTGAAGTTTTTAAGGACAATATTATTTTTTATTCCAATAATGGGGATTAGGCTAAAATATAAATCCATAATGTATACATTGAAAAGCTAATTTGAATTCTATTTTATTTCTAAATAAAAATGACCAGACTCAAGAGTTTTGCCTGACCCTAAGATAATGCAAAAATACATGTGTAGTTTTGATGGTACCTTTCAAACATTTTGTATGATCCTACTATATACCTATATTATCTATATCTATCTAGATCTATATCTATATATAGCAATACACATTGCTGATGCTAATGTCTCTAAATACATTTAAAAAAATGTACAAGACATTGGTTTTGGAATAAATGAATTTAAGAAAATTTGGAGTAAGATTATTTTATGCAAAGGGAAACCCATTTGCAGAGATCCAGAAGTAGACAAGCTGAGCATGCTCAAGGAATTCTGACAGGTCCGTGGGACTGGAGAAGGCTCACCAATGATTCCAGACCCCAGCACTGCCCTGCCCAGCAGTTATGAAGACCACTCTATCATGATGCCCATGGCCAACAAAAGAACATCAGATAGCCACCAGGTAGAGAAAACCTTTATGGTAATTTTACTTTTGTTTTCACATACAATCTTAAAATCAGATGAGGACAACTGTCTTTCCCAGCTTTTCCAGATATTTTTTCTGGAATGAAAAGATTTCGCTTTTGTTGTTCAGTTATTTATTGCTGGAAGGAGTGAAGAATCATTCCTGGTTTATTGCATAGGAAGATGCCCTCATCCAAAGCCTTCAGTCAAAAGTGGTCATTTATTTAATAAACATTTACTACGCACTTACTGTGCACTAGACCCAAACCTAAACATTATAGGGATAAAGATGTCAACATAAAATCTCTGTTCTCAAGAAGTGTTTAGTCCTGTAGAAACACATTTCTAGGCATTGATGTAAAATTTTTGTTCTACCCTGAATAGGTATGCCCCATGGGTGTTTTGTTTGTTAAATTTAGAGTCTATCTAGTTTCATTACTCAAGACAGGGAACTGTCGAGAACTGAATCATACCAAGCTTTTCTTTGTATGAGACTAGCATTGATCTCATCATACAAGCAAGCCATGATTTTCCATTCCCACTGATGAAAGCAAGCTCAATGCCTCAATGCAGCTCTCACGAGCTTCTGTATTCCTCCTGCACTCCCTGGAGCTGCCTTTGAGCCACTGCTTCAGGTTATCCCAGAGGGATTAGGTTCAGATCCCAAAGACTAGGTGATATGTTAGTTGAACTTAAATGTGGTCTTCCTGTTGCCCCTGTGGATCTCACTAGTTTTATCAGTTTTTATTCACTTTTATTCAGAAATAGAGGAAGTAAGGGTAGAGAAATACATACAGTGCATCATACTTGTTTTACATTTAGTTTGTATGTTTAGTTTGTGCCAGGCCCTGGGTTAAAATATCTCTATCTTCGTCAGTTGATGAGCACTTGGTCTCTTTCCATGATTTGGCTATTGTCGAAAGTGCTGCTATGAACATCGGGGTACACGTGCCCCTATGCATCAGCATTCCTGTGTCTCTTGGGTAGATTCCTAGCAGTGCTATTGCTGGATCATAGGGTAGCTCTATTTTCATTTTTTTTTTTGAGGAACCGCCACACCGTTTTCCAGAGTGACTGCACCAGTTTGCAATCCTACCAACAGTGTAGGATTCATTTCCAGTTTTCTAAGATCAGATCAATAATAAGAAATGGGAAAAATACATTTCTTTTTGCATCAATAACAAACAATTATGTTGCTGTAATTAATTACTACCATGTTTAGGTATATATAGCCAAGAGAAGTAAGATAAGTTTAAATAAATATTACCACAACTGATCATTTTTTTCTTTCAAAATTTCTTTTAACTTATTTGGTCAACTGTTCCTCTCTGTTAATAACCACGTGGTTTCCTACGTTTCTTTTCCAACTGATTTGACTTCAGTTTTTCTTGGGGAATGTAGGTGACAGATTTAAGGCACCTAGAATATGATGTAATTGAACCATTGACAGATTAAACCAAAGGACATATTTATAATTTTAGAGCAAACACCTCTTTGTGGTTTGTCTACCTTCATAAAGCATTTTTTCTATCTATTATTTGCAGGTAAAGAACTATTTTTTGTAAAGCACAGAGTATAATTACTTTCTGGTTAGCTAGGACACATTCTTGTCTTTAAAACATAATCTAGAAATAAGGAGACAAATCGTTTGCATAAAGCATATCGATGTTTTCTTCTATTGAATTTGTGGGTGTTCATGTGTCTGTGTATGTGTGCATGTGTATGTGTGTTCAACAAGATAAATATTGCATGTTTTCACAGGTGTCTTTAGATATTTAGTTTATTTTCCAGTAGGTGGCAGTCTGTGATGTTTAAAGGGTACATGGTATTATTCTGGAAGCTTTTAAACTACTTCACGCAGAACTAAAATGAGCTAAGAAAAAAAAAACTGGCTTTTATAGCTGCCAATTTATTCTTTGGAACAAAACCACGTTATAAATTTATTGCCGTTCTGCAAATAGTGACAAAAGCGTTACTGTACAAATAGTGATTATGCCATTTTTATGGCCATCCAGACTGTAAAGTGTGGCTTGGACGAAGCGAGGTTGAACACCACAATACTTGGAATAGTATATTTAATTCGAGAGTACAAAAATCAGCAGCCATGCAAACATTGTTTTGGGGAAAACGGTCAGTTACTTGACTATTTTCTAGCATAGCTAAGAATGAATGAGAAGATAACTCTATTTACATTTAGCCTATTATTATTCTACAGTGACAACCTTCTTGTCATGTACCAAGGGTTACTCAGGCTCTCATTATCAATTGCCTTTCTTAGGCAAAAATGACAATTGTCATCTCCAAACTGGTACCACTATGCTTGAGCCCAACCCTACCAATATTGGTTTTATGGTAATATGTTAAATTTCATTCATCTGGGCAACAGAATAAATATTTAAGTTGCTGTACTCTTTTCTTCCCAATTGTTTCGCTCCTTCCTCTCTGCCAATCAAAGTTTATTCTCAGCTGTGAGTCTTGTTTCTCATATCAATATTCACCTAATTTCATTTTCTACATCTATTGGTATTCAGTATTTAAAGTGGCAAACAGTAGATAATTCTAATAAGCACTATTGCATAAATTAATATAAATATTTGTTGAATAAAGAATGTCAGATTGGCCCAGTATTTTGCCTAGAAATGAAAATAGCAAATATTCATTAAGCTTAAAGTGGAGAAAGAAAGACGGAGGAAAAAAAAGTTCCACCTAGGAAACAGGCAAAAAATCTCTTAGGGACCATTCATCCAATTCTTACTTGTCCCTTGTCTGAACTCCAACACATTACCTGCCTATTTTTATAGTACTGATCACTTCTCAGTGTGCCACGTGGAGCACTTGGTTATATATTTCTAGTGAAAAGAGAGACACCCATCTCTCCAAGGAAGCTTGGGCCTACACCTCTTACCTGTGCAACATTGCATTGGGTTGGCCCTAACTGTTATTTAGCAAGAAACCAATAAGAAGACAACAATAAATAGCCCCAGCAATAAAAACTCAAATAACCTATACCTCTTTGCTTTCGTCTTTGATTATACTACATTTGACGGTTTGAATTAGGTTAATTAAGTACAAATTCAGGAGTAAAATGCCATTCTTTTGTGAACAAGTCAAGTCGTTTTGCTACCTTAAAATGAAAGCTATTCTTAATCAAACTCATTCAACAACTTGAGCACCTATTTTAAAGCAGGGAGTGTTTTACATTTTACAGATACTACAGAGACAAAAAACATCTCTGCCTTACATATTATGTTATTTTTAATCTACTTGTAATCAAGGGCCATACTAACACAAACGCTGGTAAAACTCTTGGAAAAAATCCATTCTCAGTTAATGAAGACAAAAGAGATGGTGTGATTAGAAGTCACATGCTAGCCGTTTATCAGAAACACATGAACTAATTTTAAGGCTTTCATTCGCGAATACCTGCATTATGGAGTCGCAGATTCTGAAAGGCTAATGATGTATTCTTGTTCTCTGAGGGCAACATACCCAGTTTAAAAACGATGGGAAGAAAAAAGGAAAATTCTGCTCAAAAATCCTTTTTAGTCAGTCAAATAATGTTTTAAGAAAAACACTGTGTTTTTTTAAAAATAATACTCCCAATAAATATCTTTTTTGTATTTTCCTTGTGTGCTGCCTAATAAATCATCATCCTTGGGAGGTGGCTTCAAGTCATTTTACAAGACATGTCGACTTTTTAAAAGTAAAAGTAGTTGGGTAGGAAGGATGAGCTGGAATTCTGACTCTGCTGCATACTAGAGGCATTAAGTAATTTAACAATCTTCTTGTTATTTTAATTTTTATTTTATTTTAGTTTTAATTTTTTAAATTTGTTTTCAATGTTTATTTATTTTGGAGAGACAGAGACAGAGCATGAGTGGGGGAGGGGCAGAGAGACGGGGGAGGGACACAGAATTCAAAGCAGGCTCCAGGTTCTTAGCTGTCAACACAGAGCCCATCACAGGACTCAAACCCAAGGACTCAAACCCACAGACCAGGAGATCATGACCTGAGGCTGAAGTTTGACACTTAACTGACTAAGCCACCCAGGCACCCCAAAATTTTTCTTTTTAAATTAATAGAATTTATTTTGTTGTTTTTTTTCCAGCATTTTTTTATTGGTATAATTAACATTCAATGTTATATTAGTTTCAGGTACAGCAGTGGCTCAACAATTCTATACAATACTCAATGCCCACCATGGTAAGTATAGACACCATCTGGCACCATAACATTTTATTACAATATTGCTGACCAAATTCCCTTTGCTGCGCTTCTCATCTCCTTGACTTCTTTATAACTGACAGTTCCACAAAAAAAAATTAAAAATAGAAATACCATATGATCTGGTAAATCCACTACAGGGTATTTATCCAGAGAAAATGAAACACTAATTCAAAAAGATATATGCATCTCTATGTTTATTGCAGTATTATTTACAATAGGCCAATTATGTAAGCAACTCAAATGTCTTTCAGTAGATGAATGGATAAAGAAGATAAGGAGTGTGCACGTAGTGTGTGTGTGCATGTGTGTGTGTAAATAACGGTATATATATCTATATACCATTTTTGGCAACAAGGATGAATCTAGAAGGTACTGTGGAAAGTGAAATAAGTCAGATAAAGACAAATACCACGTGATGTCACTTATATGTGGAATCTGAAAAACAAAAATACTACCAGACTCTCAAATACAGAGAACAAAGTGGTAGTTGTTAGAGGGGAGGTAGGTCAGGGGTTGGGCAAAATAGATGGAGGGGATTAAGAGATAATAGGGTTTCTTTTGTATAGCAGTTTTCGGTTAGAAAAGTAGAGAAAGTACAGAGAAATCCAATATAGCCCCTCTTCACCATACATCGTATTTCCTATTATTAAATCTTGTATTAGTGTGGTATATTCATTATAATCAATGAGTCAATATCAATATATTATTAAGAGAAGTCTTTAGCCTGTATCAAGATTAGGGCTCACTCTTTGTGTTGTACTGGTCCATGGATTGTGACAAAGGTACTATGTCATAGACCTACCACTGCCATGTCAAACAGAATGGTTTCAGTGCCCTACAAGCCCCCTTGCCTCACCTATTCACCCCTGCTTCCCTTCCCTCAAGCCCCCTGTAAACCACAAAACTTAATAATGTCTGTATAGTTTTGATTTTTACAAAATGTTGTAAAGTTGGAATCATGTAGTATGTTCCCCTTCCAGATGGAATTATTTCACTTAGCTATATGCATTTAAAGTCCCTTCAAGTATTTTTGTGGTCTGATAGCCTGTATCTTTTTATCACTGAATAATGTCCCGTTTTATGAATGTACCACATTTTGTTTACTCATTGTCTTAGTAACTTAGTGAAGGATATTTCAGTTGTTTATAGTTTTTCTGTAACTATGAATAAAGCTGGTATGAGACATTAGTCAATAAAATTTTGTGTGGAAGTAAGTTCTCACATAACTTGCATACATTGTAAGTGTACTATTGCTGGATTATATGATAAGTGTATTGTTATTTTTGTTAGACATTGTCAAAATTTTGGATCCTCTCGATTTTACCACTTTCATGCTCTGCCTTTCAACTAGTGTATTTAGATCATTCACATTTATTTTTACTTTTTAAACAATTTTTGTAATGTTTACTTATTATTGAGAGACAGAGAGAGATAGAGCATGAGCAAGGAAGGGGCAGAGAGAGAAGAAGGCACAGAATCCAAAACAGGCTCCAGGCTCTGAACTGTCAGCCCAGAGCCCAACGCAGGTCTTGAGTTCACAAACCGCGAGATCATGCCCTGAGCTGAAGTCGGTCGCATAGCCGACAGAGGCACCCAGGCGCTACTCATTCACATTTAAAGCCATTACTGATATAGTGGCGTTCATATCTACCACATTTGTAACTGTTTTCTATTTGTTGCCCTTCTACTGTTTCTGTTTTGCCTTCCCCTATTTTTCTGATTTCTTTGGTTTCAGTTAAGCATTTTATACAGTTCCATTTCCTCTTAAGTCTTAGCTTACCAATTTTACATTTTCAGTTGTTCCAGTGGTTGCTGTAATGTTTGCAACATACATTTACAACTAATCTACTTTCAAAACATTATGCTTTTTCATGCGTAACACAGGTAAGTTATAACAGATATTCAAAATTCCTGGGGCTCAGTCAGTTAAGCGTTTGACTTTTGGTTTTGGCTCTGGTCATGATCTCACAGTTTGTGAGATCAAGCCCCGTGTAGAGCTCTGTGCTGATAGCGCAGAGCCTGCTTGAGATTCCCTTCTCTCTCTCTCTCTCTCTGTCTCTGCCCCTCCCCGTACATGCACAAGCTTGATCTATCTCTCAAAATAAATAAATAAACGTTTAAAAAATTATAAACAAAGGTCTTCACAATTCCTCCCTTTACCTCTTACAGCATTGTCATTCATTACACTAGTATTATCACCAAATATATTCTTGCCATTCATATTTTGAATAGAGAACGATCTGTGAGACCAATTAAATGTAAGAAAAATAAATTATTTTATCCCACCTACATTTATTCCTTCTTTTGCATTCTTCCTTTCTTTATATAGATCCAAGTTTCTGATCTATGTAATTTTTCTTCTCTCTGAAGAAATTGTTTTTGTTTATTTGTTTGTTTGTTTGTTTGTTTTTTTCTCTATGGTTTCTTTCATGATTTTTATTTGTCTTCTTTGGTTTCCTGCAGTGATGGGCCTAGATATAGATTTGATTTTTTTTCTAGTATTTATTCTGTTTGATGTTCTCTGAACTTCCCCAATGTGTGGTTTATGTCTGTCATTAACTTTGGAAAATTCTTAATTATTATTATTTCAGTAGTTCTTTTCTTCCTTTCTCTGTCTCCTTTCTGGTATTTTCATTATATGTATGTTACATCCTCTGAAATTATCCTAGAGTTCTAGGATGCACTGTTCCTTTTTTTTCCCCCAATCTTCTTTGATTGATTGAGTCTTTGATTTTTCACTGAAAATTTCTTTTTTTTTTGTAATGTTATTTCATTATTTTTGAGAGAGAGAAGAGAGAGAGAGAGAGAGTGGGGGAAAGGCAGACAGTGAGAGGGAGACACAGAATTCAAAGCAGGCTCCAGTCTCTGAGCTGTCAGCACAGAGCCTGATGTGGGGCTCAAACTCACAAGCTTTGAGATCATGACTTGAGCCAAAGTCGGACATTTAACTGACTGAGCCACCCAGGAGCCCCTCAGTCTAAAAATTTCTAATGATGTATCTTAAGGTTACTGGTTCATGCTTTGGCTCTGTCCTGTCACCGATAAACTCATCAAAAACATTCTTTATCTCTGTTGCAATGTTTTTCATTTCTAGCATTTACCTTTTTTTTAAAAATTTATTTATTTTGAGGGAGAGAAAGTACAAGTGAGGGTGAGGCAAAGAGAGAATCCCAAGCAAGCCTCACACTGTCAGCCAAAACTGACACGGGACTTGAACCCATTAACTGTGAGATCGTAACCTGAGTCAAATGAAGAGTCAGACTCCTAACTGACTGAGCTGCTTAGGCACTCCTCCCAGCATTTACATTTGATTCTTTACTCTAGTTTCTATCTTTATGCTTCTGATATTTTATGTTGTCCACTTTTTACTATTAGATTCCTTAGCATATCACAGTTATTTTAAACTCCCAGTCCGAGAATTCCAAAATCTCTGCCATATCTGATTCTGCTTCTTTTATTTGCTCTATCTTTTCTTTCTTTCTCTCTCTCTCTCTGTTAAGATTTTATTTTTAAGTAATCTCTACACCCAGTGTGGGGCTCAGACACTTAACCCTGGGATCAAGAGTCTCATGCTCCACCAACTGAGTCAGCCAGGCACCCCTGTTAGCTCTATCTTTTCAAACTGTGTTTTGTTTTTTTGTTTTTTTGTTTTTGTTTTTGTTTTTATTTTTTTCTTTTAGTATGCCTGAAATTTTTGGTTCAAAGCTAGAAAGGAGACATAGGTAAAAAAGAACTTGTTCTTTTTTTAATGTTTTGGTTTTTTGTTTATCTGTTGTTTATTGTTTGCTGTAGCAATAGGTGTCTGAGGTTTCAATTTCCCCTAGTGTCCTTGTTTTTATGTCCTATGTTATTTTCGAGTTTCCGGACAGACTCCTTTTTAAAGAGAGTCCATTTCTTGGCAGTCTCTCAGCTGCAATCCACTGATCTTTTACTGGTGGCTGTTGTTATGGAGGTAAGGTGTGAGAGACAGTGAAGCATTCCGTGATCTGTAAATAAGGAACTGGTCTTTTTAGTGAGCCTGAAGCCTCAGGCTGTGACCTTCACAAGTATTTCCCAGCTTCTCTTCCCTCCCTGCCCTTGGCTGAGATAGAAAATCCTGAGAGATCTGGAGGCCACTATTTATTTACCTTTCCCCAGGTTGAATTAAGCCAGTTGTTTTGTCTTGAGGAAATATCTTTCTTAATTAGAAAGGAATGTTCTTAGTGTATTTCAAAATAGCTACTTTTCCCTTGGTACTGCAGGAAACAGATGGGTATTTATTTTTCTGTGATCATTACTATGAGAACCAGGTGGGGCTCTAAGAGATAAAACACAAACATTCAGTGGCCCCTAACTAACTGGAAGTTCTAGTCCACACTGAACTTCCAGCAATTCGTCAATTTTAGTTTAACCTTTCCTTCCGTTTGCTGGGTCCAATTGTGCTGTATGCTCCTAGCAGGCTGTGTTGCCCCATTTTTGCCTGTCTTTCCAGTCTTGGTGTCATTTTTCTCTGTGACCAGTTTTCTAATGGATCTAAGAAGAGTTATTGACTTAGAATTTTTCATCATTTTCCTCTGTGAGAGAGTGAGTCTAAACTGTTTATATATTAAAATAGAAACCAGCAGTCTGAATTCCCAGTTTTCAAATCTGATACTCCTCTTCTGCAGGGAAGCTGTGAAGAGTACAAAATAGTGAATATTCCCAAAGCAACATTTTTGCTGTCTGGCACAGAATAAATACAGAAAAGTAAACACAGCTTTTTTTCTGTAATAATGTTGATATTAAGAGACATGTGATAGTGAAGAGTACAAACTCAAAAGTCAAATGGTTGGGTTCAAAATGTATCTCTACCAATCCTTGGGATATGAACTTATGCAGTGACTTAACTTCTCAGTGCCTTTACTTCCTTATTGTAGAATACTTGGGCTTGCCATATAATAAGGCCACTACAAAACAGAAACTATTATAATTAAGACACATGAATTCAATAAGTGCATCTGATTTTTACTGGGACATTCATTTATACATCATTCCTTCATTCCAGCAAGCAAACATAATGTGGGTTGACCGTACTCATGGATTTTGCCAAGGCTGGGTGTGCACACACGTAGTCTCTGCCCTTCACAACCATGGTTCATGGGTGGGAAATGTGACAACAGTTTACTGTGCAAGGACAAGAAGCGAAATGACTCCGTGGCTCAGAATCTAGGATAACCTCAAAGAGCCTCCACCGATGCCACGAAACGAGTGACATTTGTAAACGAGTGATAGCTCTCCAAGCAAGTAAATGGAGGTAGAGTATCCTAGAAAGAGAGGACAGCATGAATGCACAGAATCAGTGGGGATGGGACAATACATCGAGGGAAAATCTCTGAACAAATCCCAGAGTGCGGTGAAAGTATCGTTCCCATAGTAATGGTGAGTAGTAACGTGTGTTCATCCCCCCAAAATGGCAAAAGCTGACTTTGAAATGAAACAATTAGCTGAAGTATTATTTGATGATATCTGTTATTCAGATAGCAATTGAGACCATAAAATTCTGAATAATAAATGATGTAGGCAGATCTACGAAGCTTTGGGGAATATATAAAACACAAATATTTAGAAAAATGTCAGTAAAAGGCAAAACAAACACTAAAAGAGCATTGAATTACATTAATTGAAAACATTAATTCATTTAGTCTCTGTACGGCAACGCTGTGAGGTAAGCACTTTTATTGCTCCCACTTTGTAGATTATGAAGTATAGACACAGAGAGATTAAGTTATGGTGCTCCAGGAGCCCAGCTGTGAAGTGGTGGGGGTGGGACCTGAGGCCAACAGTCTTGACTCTAGGGCTTCCCTCCACTGCTTCTCCATGCTTTAAAATGTGCCTAGAATGGGGCGCCTGCATGGCTCAGTTGGTTAAGCATTGGAATCTTGATTTCAGCTCAGGTCATGATCTCACGGTTTGCAAGTTCAAGCCCTGCATGGGCTCTGTGCTGACAGGGAGGAGCCTGCTTGGGATTCTCTCTCTCTATCCCACTCTCTTTACCCCTTCCCTGCTTTCTCTCTCTTTCTCTCTCTCAGAATGAATAAATAAACATTAAAAAATAATAAAATGTGTTTAGAAGTGTACAACATTAACCATCATTTAAAATATATCATAGATACCTAAACAGAATAGTTAAGCTCAAATGAATGGGGAAATTTAGCTCAGCCATTCTGCAAATTAGGTATTAGGAAAATGGTTGAGGACTCCCCCAAACATTAGAATATCAAGTTTTTTACCAAGTTAGCAGTGACTTTTTAAAATGCCTTTTCTTTGCCTTTCCTTTTTTAATCGTTGTTATTCTTATCATTGTTTCTTACAGACGCTTGTTTCAGGGGCAGTATTCACATACCTACAGCCATATCAGACGATTGTTTGTTGACTTCAAATGTAATAGATTTTACCTACTTGTATTAGCCTACACACTGATACATATGTACAGCCCGAGTGCAAGGAAGAAAGGGGCCAATGAGAACTTCGGTTCTCAGAAGGAAGTAATAGCACTTCAGCCTAAAGCAGCCACTCCAACTGTGCTATCCTGTGACTGAGCTCTTTCCTGGAGACATTCTCATCATTCAGCACTGAGTGCCTCAAACGCCCTGACATGAAAGAAGCGACATGCACACTTTCTTGTGCTGAGGGGACTGGTGTATAGTCTGTTCTAATGATGGCGGATATGAATTGCTGGCAAAGCTTTCATTTTAATTTTAGAGACAGACGGCTGCATTAGCGGACCAGTCATGCATACACCTGTGACATACATTATTAATAGTAGATGAGATGAGATCTTGACATAATAGCTGAATCCAACAGGAGAATCATACAATTAAGTACATACTGTTAAACATTTCATACATGACTTTCTGTATTTTAACATTTTACTGTCAAAACAAGTTAGATTATACCTCAGTGGAATTTATTTCACTATTAACTTAATTATGGAAAGAATACATACCCCCAACCACCACCATCAACGCAAGCCTAAGGAGTCCTTTTCTCCTATGAGCACTGTTCTTTTGAAGCTGGTGGGAGTCCTGGGGGCACTAGAGAGGCCTTTGTAGAGAGAGGTTATAAAAACAATGTTTTGGCTTGGTTTTTAATTTCCTCAACTTCAAGTTTTCTCTTCTGTGAAATGAAAATAACAACAACCATTTGCAGGTTAGAGGAAGGATTGAAAAAACATGTATATAATAAACATCGTAGGATGCTCATACTAGGTTCTTTCATTAGAATGGATGAGGTGATTAAGGGGATTTTTCAGATTTCATAAAACTGTGTGCCTGCCTGGCTCCATTGCTCAACGGTTGAGAACATATGTTCGGTAGTCAGGGAAGCCGAGAATTAAATTGTGGATCTGTGGTAATTAGCCCTGTGGCCTCGGATTTCCTTGTCCAGCTCTGTGATTCTATTTGCTGATGATCCCACCTTTTTTTTTTTTTTTTTTCAATTTGCCATCTGTATCTTCCCTCTTGGCTTCAGACATGATTTAGTTATTTGACAGAATCTGAAAATCAAAATATTTCAGTCGAACACTCTCTCCATTGTTTTCTCCACTTGGAATCGGGGCACTTCTATCCACCAGCTCCTGCCATAATTTGGACATGAAGAAATTCAGAAATCTCTCTCTCTTTTTTCACTTTCTATGTAGAATCCACTGCCAAATCCTGTCAACTGTGCCCCAAATGTATCTTTCCCTCACTTCCCTGGAATTTCAAGCTACTACTCTCTCTAACTTGAACTACTCTTTCTTAACTCCATCCTCCAATTCTTATCCACTTGCACCCATTATCCACAGTCCTGTTAAAGTCCACATTTGCTTTGCATGCTTATACTTAGATGCCACTGGGGCTTCCTGTGAACATAGAAGAAAATGCAAAAGATTTCTTCCAATGACTGAATCGTCTGATTCCCAATGGCCGCATCTTTCTCCTTGGTGTGGTGATTCAGCCCTGCAGACTTCCTTCAATTTCTAAAAATGCCAAGCTCTGTTCTCGTTTAGGTCTATTTCTTCCCCTAATCAAGTATCCTTTGATCTCAGGTTAATGGAACTTTATCAGCATTTCTTCTTCTGACTCCCTCAACCAAATCAGACCTCAGCCACTTTCACCTTGCCTGAAGAGGAGGCATCAACCCACAGTGTTTGCTGCTTTGATCACTGCACAGCATGGGTCACAGCAGCTACTTTTAAGATGTGTGTATAAATGATGTACTTCAGAAAGGTGCCCAGTTTGTCAAGTATTCAGTCTTCTCCTGCATAAAATAGGTCAGATAATATCTCCCCGATATAATAGCTTAAGGGTTAAATAGGTAATGTTTGTAAAGCTCTTCAGAAAGATTCTAGCAGATACCATCTATTACATTTAGAATTCTTGCCTAGAGTTTCTCATTAAACCCATCTAGTTCCAGAGGAGACTGGGGAAAATGTGAAATATTATGTAAGTCTAGTGAATTCAAATCACTTTTCATAATCTGTCATGAAATCATGCAAAAGCTATATAAATATATTTATATTAATATACCTAAAATACATACAAATATATTTAACATATAAAATAGTTATAGTCATACAAATATATAAATAATATAAATACATGATACATGTATAAATATATGCATGCATTTATAAGTTCTTACAGAATTGATGAAAAACTTTTTTCGTTAGATAAATGACTTTTATAGCATGACAGTTTTATAATACTGCATGCCTATAACTTGTTTCATAGGATATAACTTCCAGTTCACCCTTTTGGTTAAATAAAATGTCATAAAGTGAATATTGATGATAGGAATTTAATTTAATGTTGGAAAATACACTCATTGTTTGATTTATGTTTTTAAAATTTTGGCTTTAAAACTACAGAAAGACTATTATGAAATTTTAGATGTATAGATGATCTTAAAGTAAAAGATTCTGAAGTCATATAGATGGATGCTTACAATGAATGGAGTCTTATCTTAGCGAGACAGATACTGGAATATATCATCTATCTATCTATGTAGCTATCTCTGTATAGCAATGTATCTATATCTACCTACCTTCCTACCTATTATCTTGGTTGCTGTGTAGTTGCAAACTTTCCTTCAGATTAAAAAAATTTTTTTTTCAATGCTTATTTATTTTTGAGAGAGAGAAAGAGACACAGCATGAGCAGGGGATGGAGCAGAGAGAGAGACACAGAATCTGAAGTAGGCTCCAGGCACTGAGCTGTCAGCACAGAGCCTGATGCAGGGTTCAAACTCATGAACCATGAGATGATGACCTAAGCCCAAGTCGGACACTTAACCGATTTGGCTTCCCTGATTTTTTTTTTTTTTTTCATTTTAAATTTGTTTTCCTTTATAGCTTTTACCCTTAACATTTTAAACTTCTTCTTAAAAAAAAAAAAGAAAGGAAAAAGAAAAGGAAAGGAAAGAAAAAAAGAAACAGAAAAATAATAGGCCTCTTCAGAACATTAAATTATTTTAGAAGTTTTCTCATTTTATTATTTCTGATTCTGTCTTCTTACTGGCGTTTCAAATAATCTTCCTGCAACATAGCCCCTGGCTTTTTTCTTAAACCTAGGAAAATATGGACCAAGTAATATTTTGAAACTTCTGTCTTTTCTTTTTTAAATCCTATTAAACAATTATTTACTAAAATCTCCAATTGTGTAAGATAAATTTTTATTGTTATGAAAGAAAATATCATAGGAAATGTTTTTCACTTTTAATACATCATTTTATTAAATTCTTTGAAACACCCCATTTTTGGTGACAGTGGGAGAGAACCAACTATATGTTTCTCTTTGGGGATCTTGCACCCTTTCTCTATTCAGTCATGGCCCACTATAATTTGTCACTGTTTTAATATGTTAAGTATATTTTACAATCTCCTGAATATAGTTCTCTCCTATCAAAAATGTGACCCTTAATAGTGCTCTGCTAGGAATAAAGAAATAGGAAAGTTAAACTGTTAAAAAAGGTCTGCCAGAGATTTGAATATTAACCAGAATAATACTCATTTATCCACTAATACTTGAGTGCTTTCCCAAATTAATGTCAGACACCAAACCGCAGATCCAGGAAATTCAGAACACCAAGCGAGGTCATTTCCAAAATCAAAAAACAAACAAAAACAACAACAGCAACAAAACTACATCCAAAACATGAGAGTCTAACTACAGATACAAAAGAAAAACAAAACAAAACAAAAATCTTCTAAAAACTAAAGGGAAAAATATGTCTTATTTACAAAGAAACAAAGACAAGAACTGTATCCAACTTCTCAGAAACCAAGCATGTGAGATTACCTCAGTGGCTCAGTTGGTTAAGTGCCCAGCTTTGGCTCAGATTATGATCTCATGGTTCATGGGTTCTCATGGTCCCGTGTTGAGCTCTATGCTGACAGCTCAGAGCCTGGAGCCTTCTTCAGATTCTATGTCTTCCTCTCTCTTTACCACTGCCTACTTATGCTCTCTGTCTCTCTCTCAAAAAAATGAATAAACTTAAAAAAACAAATTTAAATAAAAAAAAGAAGGAAATGGAGTAAGCAAGAGGAGAGAAGAAAGAAGACAGTTGACAGGGGAAAAAATAAAAAATAAAAAATGAGAAGTCTTTATAAATATTATTTAGTAGTGAAATATAAATGATTTCTCAAGCAAACAAAAATTGAGGGAATTTGTTGCCAGTAAGCCTATCCTACAAAAATATTAAAAAAGATCTTAAAAGAGAAGAAACATGATACAGATCAGAAACCAGATAAGAAATAAGTTAAAATAAAATAAAACTTATTTCTCTTATTATTAACTGATCGAAAATATAATATTTTGTTCAAAATAATAACAACAATATATTTGGTGACTACAGCTCATATATAAGTGAAATGAATAGCAGTACATGTTCCTTGTACTAACAATACAAGGAATATGATGGATGAATTTGGAATAATTTACTCTAAGTTACTTACACTCCCTATAAATGGGGTCAAGTTATTTGAAGTAGACTTGGATCAGTGGCAAATGTATTTGGTGAACTTTAGACCACCATTGATAAAATTTTAAAAAGAAGTGTAACTAATATGATAAGAATGGAGGAAAAATGGAATCATATAAGTGCTTAATGAAAACCAAAACAGGCAAAAAAAAGAGCAGAAAACAAAATATAAACAAAAATAACAAATAAATAGAAACAATAATAGACATTTATCCAAGAATAACAATAATCATTATAATGTAAATCATCTGGATGCACCAATTAACAGACAAAGATAGAATAAATAAAAAAGCAAGACTGTATGTTGTTTATAAGAAACTCATTTTAAATATAAAGAGGCATACCAATTAAAAAGAAAGGAATAGAAAAAGCTGGATCATGTGAACACTAATCAAAGCTGGAGTAACTGTATTAATTTTAGGCAGAGAAAACACCAAAGCAAGAAAAATTATCAGGGACAAGGACAGGCATTATATAATGATAAAGGGGTTAATTCTCCAAGAACACATAACACTCTTTAAAGCATATGCACCTAACAACATGAGGAAAAAACTGAAAGAAATGTAAGGCACTGTAATTAAAGATTTCAACACCTGCCCATGAGAAATTAACAAATCCAGTAGGCAGAAAATCTATAAGGACATAGCTGAACTCGAAAGCATAGTTAATGGGCTGGATATAATTAATATCTGTAGACTACTTCATCCAAACCAGGAATACAAGTTTTCTCAAGCTCACAAGAAACATTCGCCAGAACTGACCACATAAAACATGCCTTAAAAAATATACAGTATATACTCTATGAATACAGTAGAACTAAATAAGAAATTGATAACAGAGAGATAGCTGGAAAGTCTCAAACACATGGAGATTAAATAACACACTTTTAAATAACCCATTAGTCAAAGAAAAAACTCTCAAGTGAAATTAAAAATATTACAAACTAAATTAAAATGAAAATACAACTAATCAGAAGTTGTGGGATTCAGCAAAAGCAGTGCTTAGAGAAAATTTTATGAAATTGAAAGCACATATTAGAAAAGGAGAGAGATAAAAATTAGTAATCTAAGTTTCTACCTTATGAAACTAGGAAAGAAAGAGCAAATTAAATTCAGAGTAAATGAAAAAAATAATCATTAGAACAGAAATCAATGAAATTAAAAATAAAAAATCAGTAGAGAGGATCAATAAAAACAAAAATGGTTCTTTGAAAATATCAATAAAACTGATAAGATTTTAGCCAGTCTAAGAAGATAAGAGAAAGAACACAATTTACTAATGTTGGGCTAGGGCAGAGGGAAGGCTCCACACAATGGAAACCGACCCAAGATGGCCGACATTCCCGCCAAAAAACCCTGAAGAAGGGACCCCAAGATGGGTGACATTCCTGCCAAAACCACAAAGAGGGACACGTCACTCTCGGCAATCCGATACCTAACAAGGACCTAAACCTCCACCCCAAACTCCGGGACACGTCACTCTCAGAAATCCATACCTAACAGGGACCTAAACCTCTGCCCCAAACTCCGGCAGACCAATAGGACCTTGGCAAGCAGACAGAATCTCCAATAAAAAAAGGAAGAATTATGTAGCCAACTTCAGCTCAAACCCCTTAAAAACCCCTAACCCCAATCTCGGAGGCGACTTCCCCGACTCCTCTCTTGTGAGTCGCGGAACCTCGCCCTAGGGTGTTTGCAATAAAGTGTACTCTCAGACCACACTTTGCCTTGGCAGTCTTACTTTTATCCATCAGCGATTCGTAACCTTACAACTAATATCAGAAATGAAAGAGGGGCTATCAGTACAGATTCCATGGATACTAAAATGATACTAAAGGAATCTTATGAACAACTCTATGCTCACAAGTTTGATAAACTAGATGAAATGGACCAATTCCTTGAAAAAGATAATGTGCCAAAACCAACACAAGAAGAAATAGATAGTATAATTAGGTCTATATCTATAAAGAAATTGAAGCAATAATTAAAACTTTCCCAACATGAAAGAGTAAGCCCATATGGATTCCATGTTTAATTCTACCAAACATTTAAGTAAGAAATTATGCCACTTCTTTTCATGCTTTTTGAGAAGACAAAAACAGAGAGAATATTTCCTAACAAATCTTATGAAGCCAATATTAACACCAATATCAAAACCGGACAAAGACAATACAAGAAAATTACAGACTAGTATCTATCATGAACATAAATGCAAAAATCATTAGCAAAAATTAGTTAATTGACTCTAACAATATATGGAATGAATTATGTACCATAACCAAGTAGAATTTATCATAGGCTCCTAGGTTGGCTTACCATTTCAAAATCAGGTATTTCAATCTGTCGCATCAATGTGGTAGACTAAAGAATGATCACATCAATGTGGGAAAGGCATTTGACAAAATTAAACACCTATTCATCTTCGAAACTTTAGTTTTACTCTAGTCCTAGGAAACTAGGACTAGAACTTCCTGAACTTGATAAAGAGCATCTATAAAAAAATCTACACTTAACATCACACTCCTTGGTGAGAAAGTATGAGCTTTCTTGCTAAGATCAGGAACAAGGCATTCCTTGGTCCTTTTTCACCACTCATTTTTAACATTGTACTGGAAGTCCTAATTAATACAACTGACTAATACAATAGAACAAGAAAAGGAAGTAAAAGGTATACACACTTAAAAGGAAGAAATAAATTTGTATATGTTCACAAATGACTTGACTATCTTTATAGAAAAACTGAAATAATTAATTTTGAAACTCCCAGAACTGATAAGTGATCTAGCAAGTTTGCAGCAATACAAATATCAATTGCTTTCCTATGCATCAAAAATAAACAGGTAGAATTTGAAATTAAAAGCAAAATACCATTAACATCCATACTCACAATTTGAAATACTTAGGTAATCTAATAAAATATGTATGAGATCTATAGGAGGAAAACAAAATTCTGATAAAAGAAATAGAAAAAGAACAAAATAAATGGAGAAATATATTCCATGTTTATGGATAAGAAGAACCAATATTTTCAAGACATTGCTTTTTACCAACTCGATTTATAGATTTAACATACGACCAGGCAAAAAATCCCAGCAAGTAATTTTGTGAATATTGACAGACTGACTCTAGAGTTTTATGGAGAAGCAAAAGAAGCAGAATGGCTAACAAGACATTGAAGAAGAGCCAGGTTGGAGGGCCAACATTACTCAATCTCAAGACTTACTACAAAGCTACAGTAATCGGGGCGTCTGGTGGCCAGTCGATTAAGTGTTCCAACTAGGCTCCGGTCATAATTTCACAGTTTGTGGGTTCAAGCTCCATGTTAGGCTCTGTGCTGACAGCTCGGAGCCTGGAGCCTGCTTTGGATTCTGTGTCTCCCTCTCTCTCTCTCTCTCTGCCCCTCCCCCACTCACACTCTGTCTCTCTCTCTCTCAAAAATAAGTAAACATTAAATATTTTTTCAAGTAAAAAAAGCTACAGTACTCAAGATAATGTGGCATTGACAAAAGAATAAACAAATAGAGGCACCTGGGTGGCTCATTGATTAAGAATCCCAGTTGGGCTAAGGTCATGATCTCAAAGATTCATGAGTTCGAGCCCCGCTTTGGGTTCTGTGCTGACAGCTCAGAACCTGGAGCCTACCTCAGAATCTGTGTGTCTCTCTCTATCTTTCCCTCTCCCAGTTGTGCTCTATCTCTCTATCTCTCAAAAGTAAATAAACTTAAAAAAATAAAAAAAACAATATAGTTCAGTAGAAGAGAATACAGAGCCTAGAAATAGATGCACATAAACATAGTCAACTAACCTTTTACAAAGGAGCAAAACAGTACAGTGGAGAAAACACCGTCTTTTCAACAAATGGTGCTGGAACAGTTGTGTGTGTGTGTGTGTGTGTGTGTGTGTGTGTGCAAAAACAATTAATCGAGACAGAGACCTTACATTCTTCACGAAAATTAACTGAAAACGGATCACAGACCTAAGTGTGAAATGCAAAACTATAAAACTAGAAATAACATGGGAGAAAATCTAGGTGTCCTTGGGTTTGTCTCAACCTTTCAGATACAGCACCAAAGGCATGGTCCATGAAAGAAATAATGGATAAGTTGAATTTTACCAAAATTTAAAAATACTGCTATGTGAAAGACACTCTCATAAATGAGATGACAACCAGATTGGGAGAAAATAATTTATAAGAGATGTATCTCTTAAAGATTGCTACCCAAAATTTACAAAAGCTCTAAAGCCTCGGCAGTAAGTAACATACAACCCAACTGAAACGTGGACAAAACATGTGAGCAGATCTTCCTCAAAAAGTAAGATATACAGATCGTGGATAAGTATATGCGAAGATGCTGAGCATGCATTAGGGAATTGCAAATCAAAACAACAAGACACCCCTACAGTTACTAGAATGGGGAAAATCCAGAAAATTGAAAACATGAAATGCTGACAAGGATGTGGAGCAAACTTTTTTGTGGGAAAGAAACATAATACAGCTATTTCGGAAAACAGTTTAGGATTTTCTTACAAAGCTAAACTTAGTTTTACCATATGATCCAGCAAGCCCACTCTGTCGTATGAAAATTTAGGTCCTCGCAAATTCCTGCACACTAATGTTTATGGTAACTTTATTTTTAATTACCAAAGATTAGAAGCAACCAATATGTCCTTCAGTAGGTGAATGGATAAGCAAACTGTGGTCCATCCAGACAGTGGAACATTATTCGACAATAAATAAAAATGAGCACTCAAGCCATTTCAAGAGAAACCTTAAATGAACACTGCCACAGGAAGGAAGCCAGTATAAAATGGCTACATACTGGTACGATTCTAACTATGTGACATTCTGTAAAGGTAAAACTATATAGAGGGTAAACAGGTAAGTGGCTGCCAGCGGTTTAGACTGAAGAGTGAAGGTACAAATAGGTGGAGCGTGGACTTTTATGTTGGGGACGCTACTCTGTATCAGAGTGTAGTGGTGCATATATGACATACTTTTGTTAAATCATAGAACTGGAAAATACAGAATCAACCCTAACATAAACCTTGGATTTTAGCTAACAGTCATATCAGTTCATCAACTTTTAACAAAAGCACCACAGTAATGCAAGACGTTAACAATAGAAGAAAACTATGGGGTGAGAGTTATATGGGACTCAATGTACTTTCTCCTCAGTATTTCCATAAACTTAAAACTGCTCCAAAAGCTAAAGTCTTTTAGTTTCAAAAGTTGAGCCTTTAAAAATATCTGCAGACAAATGTAGGCACTTTTATATTTAATTGCATCGCATGCAACATACGATTTGCTTCAGTGTTGAGAAATATCTTTAAGATTTATTCTTTTCATAGATAAAATAGGAGCAGGCTAAATAAAAGCACTGAACCATTGTGGTTAATTTGCTTTTTTTCCATGTGAGAAAAAATACGTTTTTAAACTGACTCCATACTAAAGATAGACTATATTCTATCTTTCCAAGCTGCCACATAAATCTTCCAGGCTAAATATACAGAAGATTCTCCAGCCCTTGTGGGTCTTAGGAACAGCCTGCTCGCCAGCTTCATGGATTACCTGTGATTAAAGATTCATGCCAAACTTTTGCTTTTGGAGAATTTATCACAATTTAAAATATTTCCTTAGGAGTATTAAATGTGTAAAAATATGCATTTGGAATTGTAAATACCAGAATCAGTAGGCAGGAAGGGATATTGCATTTTAGAGAGTTACCTCTGGGCATTTCTTTAGTGTAGGGGTGATTACTGGGCCTGTGATACTATTTCCTGTACTGTTTCTCATGCCTGAGGGGTTGTATGATAATAGGTAGGAAAGCCTTCAAATTTATAAACTACGACTTAAAAAAAGGAAGCTGAATAAATATAAAAAAGATTTTTTAAAAACTATAATTAATACACCCTAAGAGGTGGGACACCTAGGTGGCTCAGTCAGTTAAACATCTGACTCTGACTCCTGATTTTGGCTCGCATCATGATCTCACAGTTCATGACATGGAGTGCCCGACTCTGCACTGACAGCACGGAGTCTACTTGGGATTCTCTCTCTTCCTCTCTCTCTGCCCCTCCCTCTCCCCACCCACCATGTGGTCTCTTTCTGTCTGTCTAAATAAATTTGAATAAGTAAATAAACATTAAGATATATGTATATATCTAAGAAGTGAAATAGAATCACACTCATGCAAAAAAAAATCCAGAAATCATGAAAATTTTAAATGTGAACATCATGGAAAAGAGTAGATGGATTGAAAAAAAAAAAAAGCCAAACAAATACAGAAGAGATATGTAGAAATCTGAAATTATGGGGCCAATCAATTCAGAAAGATCAATATATATTTGCTACATTTATCATTGGAATAGATAAGAGTACTAAAAGGTACTAATAAATTTACAGAAAGATAAAAATAAAACATCTAGATACATACTAGTCAATGTTCAAGGACAAATATTGCCATTAAAAATGACAAAAGCTTCATAGAGGAAAACGATAACAGAAGAAGACAGTGCTCACAAAGAAGCAAATGGTAAGATTGGCATCAAATTGCTTGAGCAACGCTGACACTAGGAAGAAATAATGCAATATCATCAAATATTGGGAAAATGCTTAGAATTAAGTAACATTCAATTTTGAGGAAAAACAAAATTTTGTGAAGTGAGGGTGACCCTGTCTAAAATAAATATTCAACATGTTCTTTGGCAAAATTAAAAATATATATATAAGAATATGTGTGTGTGTATATATATGTATAGGTATGTATTTAAGAGGTAAATATGAAACCTAACACAGAGCTTTATATAATTAATTCTTACTCTATAAAATAAATTATAAAAGAAAAGACGAAGTCACCCAAGGATTTTATATTCAGTCAAATTACTTTCAAATACCATGTATATGGATAGTTACCAGTGTGAAGTTAATCAATGAACTCTTTCTGAGCAATGTGTTTTATAAAAAACTTCAGATAACAAAAACAGCTAGAGATAGGTTGTCATAAGGACTAATGGTGACCATTAAGTCCATAAAGAGTTACAAATGTTATAAAGGAGAGATTTTCATGACTACAGTGCTCGCTCCAGCAGCACATATACATAACGACTACATACACGGACAGTGAAGATTCATTGCAATTATTAAAGAAGTAATGAGAACATTATCCAGAGTAGCTAAAAGTGGGAAAAACCCAACGGCTTACCAACAGGATTCTTATCACAGGAGAAGAGGTAAATAAAATATAAAAGGTTAAGCACAGATTCTTAGAATTAAGCTTGCAATCAAATATTAAATGAATTAATGCTGAGATTTATGTATTAAAATATATTTCTTTCTTTTTTAACTGAAATCATCTTGAAACAATGATCGGCCCAATATAAACAAGTACTCCAAGGTTATAAATTGACATTCCAAAATGTCACTTCTTACCTAAAGGATATGCTATTTGGGAAACAATTGATTTCAAGTTTGGGATAGGAAATATTCAAGATGTGTCCAGAATATCATATCAAACAGCAAGGAAGCAATTAAAAACTACCATGCTAGCTGTGTAAAAAAGACACAGGAGTTAAACGAATAAAAAATAATTTTAAGCACAAAACTTAATTAAAGTAAAAAAAGAAACCCGAACAACTTGAGTAGACAATTTGAATGTCAATAAAAACAATAATCTTGCGAGAATGCATGCGTGTATTCATGTTATTAGCCATTATATGAACTAAACCATTTTATAATTATGTTATACTTTGCATATTGTCTAACGCAGAAACCTTCAGTGAGGAGTTTGACCAACAAATATCCAGATAAGAAAACAGGAATTTCCCTAGATTCCCAAAGACTCCCAGGGCACGGAAAAATTATCTGCCCCAAGGGGTAACTACTAATCTAACTGCTATTACCAAAGATTAGTTTTATCTGCTTATAACCTTACATAAATGGAAACATACAGCATGTATTTTCTGTCTGACTTCCTTAACTCAATGTTATATTTCAGAGATTTAACCATATTATTGTGCTATTGCTAGTTAATTCATTGAATTGCTATACAATATTCCACTCCACGTATACAACACATGTCACCATTTTATTGATGGGCATTTGAGTTATTTCCGGTTCTTGGCTATTGCGAATACAGCTAACTATGACAATTTTAAAAGAAATTAATGGCCCCAAGGATGTATTTCTAATGAGAATAGCAAATCATGTTTTGAATACTATCAAATATGTGGAGAGAAGCATTTGCCTTGCCTTTCCTATATAAGCTGTAACACTAGATAACCAAACAGTAGAAGGGATATTTCTTTCATATGAATATTCCAGTTTATTAAGACAGGTAGAATGATAGAGCAGAAAATATATGTAATAGCAACTTTGAGAAATTCTTTTAAAAAGACGTGCTTTAAAATATGAAGTTGCCAGTTGGAAGTGTATTATTTTCTTATAATAATACACTGTCGTGGTTCACACACATACACAGAATATAAATTTCAGGATTTTAAGACGTATGCATGACTCTATAAATCTAGATTATCACAGATAACATAATTCAGGTACTGACAAGAAAGACTGGCAGCTTCTTAAATCTACTTAAGGAAATTTACCCAGCAGTACTGACAGGAGAGCTCTTGGTCCTCCATCAGACCCTCCCGAGATAAATAGTACTGACTATTACCAGGGGAGTCACACAGCGCCATTTGTATTATGGGTAATTGAGAGATTAGCTCTGCGCTGTGAAGTGATGGAGGGTAATGAATCACACATTATCTTCCTTTCTCCTGGGGAAATGAGTAAGAAAACTAACAGATGGAGCTCCACGGAGGTAAACAAGTTCTAGACCACAAGGAGCGTGTCAACATGCGTTCTCAAGCTACAGAAAGATGGATGCTCTTTATGCAGTTAAGCACGGTATCCAGTGGATTCCACAATGGCGTTAATTATATAATTACCTTAAAACATGCTTTCCACATATTTGTAAATTGTATCGGTACATGCTGAGAACAGCTCCAAGCACAGACTAAACAACAGTGAAATAAGACAGTCCCTGCCCTCAGGTGCCGTGAGGAAGACAAACAGTCCTATAGTAATTACGAGCCAGGTAGTAAGTACTGTGCTTGAAGCAGGCCACGATGCTGTGGGGACACAGATACAGAAGAGAAAAATTATTTAAAATCTCTCTGTAAATTCCATTTTTAGACAGATTTGTGGTATAATGACTAAACACTAAGTCACGTAAGGGACACTTCCATACCTTACACCGCTCTCGATTATGTTTTGTGGGGCTTCGGAAATAGTAACACGTGGGAAGACTCTGGTTTCTCTTTCTGACAAATGTGCTTTACTTTTACATACGATGAACATGCAAAATTAGTTGCAAATTCATTAAATACACACGACCACAGTCACAAGAGTGACAACGACCCCCGAGAAGCTCTAGAAACACCCTTTTAGGCCTGCTTTGTGTACATAACATTTCGGCCTCTGTGCAAGCACTTGCTCATGATATGTTGTTATAACTATTTATTTATGTATTGCATGTGTCTAATGAGCTTTTGTCATGACTTTAAAGGTAGTTAATAACAAGTTGCACCCTTTGTGCACATGCTCAGCTCTTGGAAGCCACCTGTTAGCTCTTAGAAGTAGCTCTGAAAGTGTGGCTGCTAGCCCTCGGTGGCGGGGAAGGTGGGGTGGTGGGCTAAGGTGGCCAACACCTGCCTTATCCCTCCTCCCTCATGTCTAACTACCTGCCTACCAATTACCGAGGCCGGGGCTGTGCTGTAAACTCTCAATGCATTTTCTGTTCTCAATAAACATGTTCTGGCATCATCATGGATTCTACCATGTTTACCAGATTCTATAACCTAGGAGAATATGTACACATTTATTCCGGTTTACCTAATAGATTAGTGGGGTATTGCAGGTGAAAAATTCCTAAAGTAAAATATTGGGTTTTTTTAATGTTTATTTATTTTTGAGAGACGGAGAGGCACGGCATGAACACGGGAAGGGCAGAGAGAGAGGGAGACACAGGATCGGAAGCAGGAAGCAGGCTCCAGGCTCCGAGCCATCAGCACAGAGCCCGACGCGGGGCTCGAACTCACAGACCTCGAGATCATGACCTGAGCTGAAGTCTGCCGCCCAACCGACTGAGCCACCCAGGCGCCCCATATATTGTTTTTAAAAAGTCTATCAAAACTCTAGTTTGTAGATCTTAAAGCCCGTCTGGCTTACCTCCATCTAATAGATGAAAGAAGTGAGGTTCAGACAACATTCAAATCGCACTAAAAGTCACAGCATTTATTCGGTGGTGATTATATAGAACTAGAACATAGATTTAAGCCCTAGTCTATTAGATATGTTTTTAAATTGATTACTTACAAATATAAGACTAAGAGAAAAGAAGATTAAATCTTCTCTGAAATACAATGAAATAAGGTAAGGTAAACCAGGACACCTGAAATCTGAAGGAAAAACTGGGATTTTTAAACTCTGGCCCCTTGAAAACCAACTGAGTTGTGATTCAAATAGAAAGAAATTGGGATAGCATTTGAGTAATACTGTTTCCTTTGAATGCTTTCTTCTCACACTAATTTTCACTTTTCTGAATTTCTCGATAGTACTTATTTAACTAAAATTCAAAAGGTAGAAAGAAATATGCTTGTCACCAGTATATTTTCAGTTTACACCTGAGAATTGTTGAGATGAATTGCGACACTGATGTTAATGATGTCAACAAAAAGAGGAGGGCTTTGATGGTTTTGGATGCTGAGTATTATTGTTCAGGGTGGAGGGTTTTTATTTTTGTTTTTGTTTTGTTTGTTTTGTTTTGTTTCTTTTTTTGGTGATTTTGAATGAAAGTTAGCTATGATTACATCTGTGTTCCCTGTAAGTGTCCAAGAGAAAAAAAAAATCTTGGAATGACTACAGCAACATAATTCTGTCTAGTCCACATTTCAGTCCAACGTTGCAGGTTTTCTGAAGCAATCTACATTTTCCATCCAAAATTCAATAAATTTCTGTTGCATTGTTTTTACTGTCTACAATATTAGTTTACTATATCTTAAGGGCTATTTTAATTACCCCTAAACAATTTGCTAATAATGTTGCATAATACAATTAATTCACTTATTTTTTATTTGTTTTACTATTTACAATATAATTTGTGGGTAATGTCAATAAAATGCATACAGAGTTTGAATGATACTAAGGTATTTATGAAGAAAAAATATTATAATCATCTATCTCAACTTGTAACGTATCTCCTGCCAGCTCCTGAAAAGCAATGGCATATTTTTCCTGTAGGTCATTCATGAGAAATGAAGTTGAATTGCATTGCACTCTGCCTGAATCGCATATATAATAAATTCAATGAAATTGGCATCCCTCTAGTGATCAATACGTCCCCATCCATTGATCTCACATTTTAGAAATCAAACATGTACATCGGGGCACCTGGATGGCTTCGTCGGTTAAACTTCTAACTCTTGGTTTCAGCTCAGGTCACGGTTTTGCAGTTCGTGAGTTCAAGCCCCATATCAGGCTCAGCTCTGGCAGTGTGAAGCCTGCTTGGGAATTCCCTCTCCCTCTCCTCGTTCTCTCTGCCCCTCCCCCATTTGCATGTGCACACATACACGTGTGCACCACTCCCTCTCACTCTCTCTCAAAGATAAATACACTAAAAAATTTTAATAACGTACATAAAAGAATATTGTAATAACATTAAAGTTGAATCTTTTCAACTCATTTTTTACGTGAGGTAAGCCATTCATAATATCTAATGGCTAAATTTGTGTTAATCATTTAATAAACACTGCACAATGAATTCAAAGCAATCAATTTATCTAAATACTATAGTTAAAACCACTACCATAAGGGATGCAAAAAAAATCTAATGTACAACCTCTCTCTCAAGGTAATAACCATCCAGTATACAATAAAGTTCACCAGAACCTACAATACAAGGTAAATTAAAAGTATTCAATAGAGGTATAAGCCAAATGCAGAGACTGATGCAATTGTATTTAATTAGATTATAAGCATTTTTATTAAATAAGTGACATTTGAATTTGTCTAGAATTTGACACAGAATAATGGGATCGATGACATAGATCATTCCAGAATGATAAAATAGCATATGGCAAAGCATGATTTAGACACCATAAGGCACTTTTGGAAAATAGCAAAATGTTCCAAATTCCTTCAGGTGATTCGGATCTCCATCTTTGCCCCCATTGTGTTTTATTCAAATGAACGTTCCTTGTCACGTGATATGAGATATGTCTAAGAAAGGACTCAACATCTTCCACTGAAAATCATCTCTTTCTGACACTCCAGTAACCTTGATACCCATTTTTTAAAGTCTTCCCTTTACATCATCTTCTAAAACTAAAGATGATCAAGTTATATAGGTTTTATTGCCCAATTACCCTTGCATTGATTCTCTCTTTTGCATAGCAATTACATCACCTTAAATTAAGCTATGGTGTAATAAATGTGACTGATTTACATTGAAGTGATTATATCATTGAACTAATCATAAGACAAGATAAAAATTAGCTATTCAGACTAATCATGATTTAGGCTGCTGGCCAAGATAGGGTACAGAGAGAGGATTTTACCCTCTTGCATGAAACAATGAAAAATATATGAAACAATGGTTTCCAAAATAGTAGACATCAAGTAATAAAATCAGTGATCCATAGTAATGGGAAAAAATGAAGTGACCCCTATGATTGCCCCAGGTGACTGTCTGAGAGAGTTTCCAGGTCACAGGAGAGGAATATATATGTGAAGAAATTGCTCAAGGCCAGGACAAAAGCACCTAAAAGTGTAGGTTGAATAGTACTCCATCCTCTCACTGGCCAAGAGAATGCCTCTCTCCTCATCCAGACTACACGAACATGGGTAAATATTTTGAAAGAGGCATGACTCAACAATGAGGTATAATTAGTCCTGGCCTGAACAGTGTTCTAGTCCACCCTAAACAAACCTAGTCCAGCCTAAGAAATCTTATGGCAAAATCCAAAAGCATCAAACTCCTTCGAAATAATTACATGCCAGAATAGAACTTAGTAATATTTATAGGAATAAAGAACACACCTACCACACAGTAAAGTACAATTCATGTCTCAATTCAGTAAAAAATGACTAAGCATGCAAAGAAATGGGACAATTCAAAAGATAAGAAATGGATCAAAACTGACTTAGAACTGACACAGATGTAAGAATTAATACAAGGACTTTAGCACAATAATTATAACAAGATCCCGTATCATCAGAGTGCTAAGTGGAGATACAGGAGATAGGAAATTGGCTCCAAATCAGATACGATAGATGGCAGATATGTGCAGTCTTATAGTTTAAGGTAGTCAAATTGAACTGATTAAATTTCACTGGATCAATGCAGATTAAATAAAAAACGGACTCAGAAATTAGTGTAATGGCAAATATAAATGATATATACTAAGAAAGAAATACCTAATTGGGAACAATAATTTAGAATATATTTATCCTTCCCTGTGTCCTACTATGTTTTGCATGGTTACTTCCGCACACAAAAAAAAATTGCTCCAAAACTATTGTTTGATAAAAAAGATAATTGCAAAATCTAGAAACATATCTTGATGTGAAAAGATATATCACTATAACCTAAAGTACCGGTAGGAAAATATTTGTGGGAAAATATGACAAAATTTATCAATGTCAATGCTTTTACTTAATTATATAATAATGCGTTGGTTATCCATTTTTAAAATTTCTAGTTACCCAAATAATTGGAGGGAAAAAGTCTTTATAAGCTAATACATTGAGTCACTACATTGTTCTATATAAGACAGGGATCTTTTTACCAGCACATATACCCCATTCACATTTAATATTATGCACTGCATTATTTGATTACAATTCACATTGTGCTTTTGGTTTAGCCTTTGCCGTTGTTATTGCTCCTTTCCTGCTTCTTTTTGATTTATTCAAGTGTTTCTTTTCTCTTTTCCTTAGTTAAATTATTTTCTTATTTCTTTTCTATTTTTTTTTTATATTTATTTTGAGAGAGAGTGGAGAAGGGGCAGAGAAAGAAGGAGACCTAGAATCTGAAGCAGGGTCCAGGCTCTGAGCTGTCAGCACAGAGCCCGATGTGGGGCTGGAATTCACTAACAGCCAGAGATCATGACCAAAGAGGAAGTCAGATGCTTAACTGACTGACCCACCCAGGGGCCCCTTTGTCTTTTCTTTTATTGTTAATTGAACTTTTTCTCTTTACTGTTTTTCAATTTATACTTTAATTTTTTTTATTTCTGCTAGCATATTTACATACAAGTGACCCCTATCGCCCTGACTGACTGACCATGGCTTACATTATGCTTAATGGTTTCATGACATTTTAGTTACATATTATTTTAATTCTATCTAAATTATGTCACTATGGTTTTGGTCAGACAATTTTACATTTACCCACAAATTTCTCTATATGCATACACATAATTCATTCTTGTACCTCAGTCCTTTATTTTAATGTTCAGTGTTTCTATATGTCATACAATCAGTCTTTAAAAAATTCTGTAAAGAAACTGTGTAAAAGGTAAACAGCCTCAAGTGTACTGTCTGAAAAAAAAATATCATGCCCTTATTTTTTGAAGAGCAATTTAGATAAGCATAAAATTATCAGCTGGTAACTATTTTTATCTCAAATACTTATTATTATTATGTCATTGAGTTCTGGCTTCCATTTTGACTACTGAGATATCTACTATTATTCTAATATTTGGTTTTTTTTTTGTTTGTTTGGTTATGTAATTTGCTTTTCCTCTCTGTATGCTTTTCAGATAATATTTTTACTTCTGATGCTTTATAATTTCACTCCAACATGAATTGGTGTGGATTCATACCTACGTATCCTGCTTGGGAGTTTATTCCAGCTTCAATCAATTCATCTGAATTTTTAAAAATATGAAATAACTTCAGCCTTCATAACTTTGTGTATCACTTCATCCTTTAATTCAGTTGCCGTCAGATGATATGGAATGACTTACTTACATGACAGGTAAATTTAGGAAGGCTACCTGGCCAAGACATGATCATTATTCACTTTGTTCTTTTGGGAAGTTCTTACTGTTTTATCAATCTGCAAGTTTTACCTCACAATATTACGCAGTAAAACACTGATTATTGTGTCAGTATTTCTGCCCAATTCTAAACTTTCATTCGTAAGGTAATTTGTTTCTCACACTAACACACATTATTCAAAATATTCTCTATCAATAATTAAAGTGATATTTTACTTACATAATTTATGTTATAAAATTTTCAGAGCAGACTGAAAAGAATACTGTCATTTATTGGGGAACCCTTAAAACTCGAACTGTACCTGCACCTTCAAATAAATATCTTCTCTCTTTTCGTTGATTTTCTCCTTTGGAATCTTTATATGATATGTGACAGGCATATTTTTCCATAATTATCTCTCTTAAGCCCTCTGTCACATTTTCCTTCTTAAATCATAGTATAATTTGTTCAGCTTTAACTCCAGCTTTCTAATGACCACTATATTGTAACAGTTATGTTTTATGTTATTTACCACACATATTGAAGCTGTAATTACAATGGTTATATTATATTTTTCATTTTTTGGATATCTACTTAGTTCTAAGTCTTACTGGTATATTGTTTGACAGTAACTTGTATTTTTTAATCCTTCTTATTTAATCACTTATATGTATTGATTTTAGATTTTGCATCTGATAATCTTATTATGTAAACACCTTAGATTTACATTATGTTGTTTGCTGTTTTTTCTGACATTCACTACACTGATATTGAAAGCTTCCATGTTTTGCAATTTGGATCGTGAACTCATGTGTTGGTGGTTGTATCTATAGGAATCTTGTGTGTCCTCACTCAGAGATGATCCTTCCAGCAGTATTTTCAGTGTGCAAATGATTCTAAATGTTCATTTTGTTGAGTGCTTGTTCTTAGATCATATAGAATTTATAAGTTTGAATCCCAAAGTCATGTTATGGCAGATGGATAGCTGTGAATATTAGAGACTATTGTCACCCAGATACAAGTGTAATAAACAAACTGCCTGATGTCTTCCTTTACTGTATGTAGTTTTTTTTAAGTCTCCTCCTTCACTAAGGCACCTTGAGGATTCCCTTATAAAAGCCTTAATTAATACATAATTATTAATATTTAAACTCCTCAAATTTGAAAGCTGACTGACTGATACTGTTAATTTCTGGTAAGATAATTATATTTGACTATATTTGTTTTAAAAGCCCTTCTATTTCACACAAAGCTAGTGAAAAATTTTATAGAGGAAATAATGTTATCTATTTTTTGTTTTTTTTTTTTCAAAATAACCAAGGTAAGAGGATGGGGAGTTGAGAAAAGGTAAAGATAAAATATATTTTGTTATTTAGAAGTTCAGTGAGGTGTGCGTGTTTATTATACTATTTTCTGTATTTTTGTATATACTTAATTTTTTCCACAATCATAGTATTTCTTTTAATCCAAAGCCTTGGTTGGCAGGTAGAAGACCCCTTCTGTCCACATTTTCTTCTTGCCTTGAGACAGTACAAGTGCTGGCTTATTTACAGGTCCAGTTTCTAATTTTATGGTGGTACTCAACTTACATATTTTTGAAATATGGCATAGACTTAAAATCATGTTATATTTTATCTGCAAATTTTAGACATTTTATACCAAACTTTTATATTTTTCAAATTATTAAATTTGCCTTATTTAGAAATAAAAAGGAAGAATTTTATTGGGATTCTTAGATAATAAGCTATCTCTGGGTTAGGGCACCTATTTCTAATGTTTTAAGATGATAACTAAACATTCACCTTTTTGGAAACAGGTTTAGGGAGGATTTGAACAGAAAATGTGGGTAGGAACTGAAAAGTATCTGTTGCTATAAGTTTTTAGAATATTATTGAAATGTTACATTATATTCTTACTAATAGCTTTGGTTTTATTACTTAATCAAACTTTCATGCTTTGAAGATACAAATATTAAAGACCATAGTGAAACCCAGGATAGGTGAGTAGCTTATCCATTGTCACACAGCTAGATTATTGTCTATTTTAAAGAAAGAAAAAATACTCTCCATATAGTTATAAATATATTTCCAAATCATATACTCATTTACTGTTATTAAGGAGATCTTTTCTTCCCTTCTTCTCCATTTCTGTGGGTAATTAAGACTCTGTGGTGATCTCAGGAGGTCGGATAATGCATACATGTCAAATAATTGAACTAGATGAATCACATACAAAGATTAGTGTTTGGTTACCTTGACAACTTAATGAATACTTCACACTACTCTGGGTTAGTCAAAACTATACAAAATGTATTTTCACGCATTTCTATAGACTGTTTTTGAGAATAATCTTAACTATACATTTTTCTAGCTCCTATCTATTTTTTAAAAATGTATTATTGTAGGGTTCAAGGTATGTATGTGTGCGTGTGTGTGCCTGTGTGTGTGTGTGTAGATAGAGATAGAAGAGAAAGAGAGAGAGAGATTGAGAGAGATAATTGCCCCAGTTGTAGGCGAAAATAGCTGTAGGTGAAAATAGTTGTAGGTGAAAATTGACCAAGTTGAAAGTGAAAATGTACTTCTAAAATTTCAAGTTCCAAGGTTCAAAATTATTGTATTTGCAGTCATGAAATATATATACATATATATATACATATATATATGACATATATATTATATATAAAGATATATTTTAAGACAAAGACATTTATGCATAAAAAGTTATTTGTAACTCTAGACACACAACCTACTTAGAGTGTAACTATTGCAAGTCCTCATGCTAATAAAAGGTTAACTTTGCTTTCAGTCAAATGTCACATATAAATACAAACCACATCAAACATAGTTATGAAAGCAGTTTGGATCTGCATTCACAACTTGACGTGAGAGGTTAATCAGCAAGCATATTGATGATTACAATGGAGCATAACCTTTACTAAAGTGGCTCCCAGGGTCCTGCAGTCCCTTAGAGAAGTGCCGAGAGAGGTATGCAATTACTCAGGCTGCTACAACCAGACTGCTAGCCTTGTTAGATGAATTGGGGGTGGAGGGAGGAGAGTACAGAGATAGAAAGCAGCCTTAGTCATTAAATTACAAAATCAAAGAATCACATTTTCAAAAACCAGTAATTTTGAGTTCACATAAAAATGCATAATATTTTCTTAAAAAGCATGCTTTAGTGAAATAAAGATTAAATCAGAAGTTCAGACATACTTTTGACTCTTGCCTTAAGTAGCTGTCGAATCTGGAAATAAAACTTTCCAGATTTTTGTTTAAAGACAGCAGCCATTGAGAATTGCTATAGATTAGAAGACCCTTATTAGGTATGACATTCTATGATTCAATCACATATGCATACATATAAATGCATATATATGAAATATACAACATATACACGCATATTCTTTACACATGGGTAAACATTTTTATAGTCATATTCACACCTTTATCTAGATAAACAAATTATTTAACCAGTATAAGTTTATACACTTAGTGGCAGACAGCACTTAAATACAACTGCCATTTTTCTTTAAGACTCTGGAATTCTACTCTTAAAATTGCTTTTAGAATGCATTCTTGTAACTCTCCTTGGCAATGCCAAATCTTTATCCTTTGACATTGAAATTTTATGTATTCCATCATGTTCACAAAATCCATTTTATATAATAAAACTAGAGAATAAACTGGGTAATAAGTTCAAAAAACAAACAAAACAAACAGATATCTTAAGCAATTATGGTATCACTGTAATAAGTAAACTCGTTTCCAAAGTGACTAATTTGAAGAATGACATTTATTTGGAACTGCAAGTTTAAGTGTACCTTTTAGTGAATGCACCTTCCAATAGACATGCACATAAAGACAACATGTTAGTTACTGTGCATTACATAAAATGCATGTTTGTCTGCTTATTTTTACAAATGTAGAAAGTGAGTTTTCACTTTTAATATCAATATGACAGAAGTTACAAAAAGTTATGTTTTCCAGTGAATTGTCTCAACTCAATATTTCTTGTTTACTGGCCAAAGGCATTTGTGAATAGGGAATTTTTGCAAGGTATTGAAATGAAAAACATCCTACTATCATCCTAAGTCTTAAAATATTTTCCCTCTAAGGATTTAGGACATTCTGGAAGAGAAATGATTAGAGCCAAATGAGGTAGACATCTGTCTTTTGGCAATACTTCCTCTTTTAGGTGTTTGTGTCAGCCATCTTTGAAAGAGTGGCACATTTAAGCCAAGGACTCACACAACTCAGACACCTGTCCCTTTTGTAGGTTCTCAAATCTTATCACCTAAGACAAGTATAATCAATCTGTCCTAAATGAATGAAGTAGGTGCATGTCAAATTTCCCATTCATACTATTCAAATTCGAATGCAGTGCAGTAAGATTATCTTCCAAATCCATTTATTCCCCCAGTAGTTTTGCATCAAATAATGTAGGGGGAAAATATCAAAACCACTAGACTTATTTTTTTTGAAACAATCATACTCTTTTCCTTCAAAAGATTCAAAGGCGTAGCCTATTTAATATTTAAAAGTTTAAAAAAAGAGACAAGAGTAAATATATAGCTGACTTTTAATCATGAAATTTTGGTTTGGGAAATGATAGACTGGTTTTAAAAGAAATTTAAGCCTAGATGCCCTTTAAAATATATAACAATAGCTAAAAGCATGTGGTTCATCTCTTGAACTTTAAGCTTTATTAAACTCAGTAAAGGGCCATTAACACCATCAAACAGCTTTGAAAAATATTTTTTATTGTTTTTTTCCAGATGACTATAAATGCCAAGAATTCATGAGGATACATTTGCTTTCTTTTGAGAAAGTTATTTCAAGTCATCTTTGATTTGTAGATCAAAACTATAGCTTCCTAATTACAATAAACAAAACCTGGTTTATGAATAGGAGCATCTTTTAGGAAAAAATACCAGTATGTCTGTAATTCTGTAGCTCTGGAAAACATTTTCTAAGAATATAATTAGCAAGAACAGAAAGATCTAAATAGCACTTATAACCTTAATAGTCAATTGCTAAAATATATCTTATATTTATAGACAGTTATGAAGTGATAGCAACTTTTATTTTTTAGATATTTAATATGTATGACTGAGTAGGTATAAACATGTGAGAGATTGAATTAACACTAGTGTATTCTCTCCAGCTCATAATATAGAACTTGGAATATTATAAAGCTTAAAGAAAACAGAAGGAAGATACAGGTAGTGCCAATACACCTTTTTGGTCTTCTTAAATTCTCCTTAAAACACACAAAGTGACTGATTTACACACATTAATAACATTAACGTATTAACGTATCAACAGATGAATAATCTCTACAACAATGACAACACAAAAAGAGATGAGGTAGTCAGCCTCACACACCCCAAACTGTGTTTGGTGGCAGAGAAAGAACCCAGAAATAGTTATAATCTGTCCTGGCACTATTATCTGTGTGGAAGGAAGCAGAGAGAAACAAACGAACCTCTGGTGGATATGAAAAAACAGGAAAAAGAAAAACTCATAGCTACCAGGAACTCCGAGGAGAGCAGTGCAGGCTCATTTGAGGAAAACGGCGGAGGCTTGGAGGATTTTTTGTTCTCTAGGATCAACAGTTGAGTAGAAGGGAGTCTCTGATAAGGTCTGTAGGGTCTCGGACAGCAAATCCTTTCAGCACTGCAAACTGCCCAGCCAAAGCCTCCCTCTAGGACAAAACCCTGAACTGAGGAGAAACCTCTGGGGATATGTTCCTCACTGAACATAGTGGCAAAAAAAAAAAAAAAAAAAAAGAGAGGATACAGTGAAGTGGGAAGGAACGGCAGACCCAGGACAGCTCAGAAAGCATGACATCATTCTTGAAAAACTCATATGGCAATGGAAGAATTGCTAAGGCCACAAACTTAGAAGAGCAAAAGTTACATAATCTCCTTCCTAAAAGTTCAGGGGGAAAAAAATGAATGTCTTACAAAAAATCAAGAATAGAAAACAAATCAAAATCGAATGACATACAGAGCTACTAGGAGAAAAAGAAAATAAGGAAGAGAACAAGTTCTTTACAGACAATAAGACATGCTCACAACTATATGAACAAAAATAAATTGAGAACACAATTGAAGAAAAAATAATGAAATAAATCACAATGAGGAAAACCGAGAAATTAAATGATAAATCAGGAAAGAATTAAAACCAAAATACATTTTGCAGAAGTAAAATTAAGTAAGAAAAAAAGCAGAGGTAAACCAATCAGAAAATGCTTTAAGAGAAATAAAAGTTGGAAACTGTTTTTTAATAAAAAAGACATAGGAAAAGAAAAAAAAATCACAGACAGCTAAGTAACAAAATAAAATAAAATAAATAAAAAAAACAGAACAGCTCTAGAAGAGCTTTAAAAAAAGTGCTTCAATCTTAATTGTTTACATAAATGAAGAAAAATTACATATGCCATATAACACAGGTGGATGGGCAGTATGTGGCAAAACTGGCCGTAGCTACATTCTAAGATCCAGCAATCCCATTTCTGAGATTATGTAAAGGAGGAGGCTTACATATGTTCACTGAAAGACAGATACCTTCACAGTCATAACAGAACTATTCATAACTGCTAAGAACTTAAAAGAGGCCAAATTTATTAGCTGTGCAATAAATAACAACTCATGGCATGTTAATTCAATGGACTATAATATATAAAAGAGATTTAATGAACAAGCATCCATAGCAATGTGGGTAAGAATGAATGAATTAAGGCAGACACAAAAAAGTACACACTGTAGTTAGTCTTTACATAAAATTTAAATGCACATAAGATATTAAAAGTTAAGATGGCAGTTACCTTTCATGTTAGCAGCTAAATGAAGATATATGGGGTAGTGGGGTTCTGATAACTTTCCATTTTTTATCTAGCTACAGTTTCCATGGGTATGCTCGATTCATTTTACTGTAATCTTTATCATATGAATTTTAATGTATGTTCCACTTCAAACAATATTTCTTCAAAAAATGAAATAAAGGAAGTTAAAAAATATTTTAAAGTAACATACCGAAGAAAGAAAAGATCTAATGCACATAAAGTAAGACTCTACATAGAAGAAAAGTAAAGCAAAAGAATGAAATAGATATACATATATATAACTATATATATACATATATCTAAAGTATATATATATATATATATATATATTTACATATAAAAAGTATATATGTTTTCCTCTAATTAAAAAATAAATATTTGAAATTTAAATAGTCTGATTTCAGAAGATTACATCTAAATGGCCAATATCAAGACATATTCTAGAAAAATACTAGACTTTAACATAGTTTAAAGAGATTTTTAAGAATCATTTCATTACCTAAGAAAAAATTGAGCTCGTCAAGTATAAAGAATAGAAGATAATATTGCCTTCAGATTTCTCAGTCACCACACTTTCTGCTAGAAGACAGTGAAGTGACATATTAAGATTCTTATGAAAAGAAAATGTGAGCTAAGGACATGATATTGAACCAAACTGACTTTAACATAAAAGAGTCATCACCCTAAGAACCCAGTGAGGTGTTCCCATGAGCACTTCTTGAGGACTCTCTTAGAGAAAAAGCTTCAGATAAACACAATGGCAGGAGAGACATTGACAAGAGGAATAAGGGTGAAGACAATTATATTTGCCAGTGGATCACAATTAACTGATGGGACAGAAGATAGCCCATCATAATTATATTTTCAGAGAACAAGGATATAGGTCAAATAGCAAAACCAAGGGTGCAAGGAGCTAATGGAGGAAGCAACTGAAAAACAGAAGTGGCTTAATCCTCATCTTATAAATATGTAAAGAATAAAAGGGTATTTGCTTCAGATTGGATGAAGAGGGAGAAGGCTGGGGTAGGGAGAGGTCACATGTTTGAATAATGCTCTTTGTAGAGAAAAAGAATAAACCTGACCAGAGAGTACTAAGGAAATTACATAAATATATTGATATTAATATAAGAGCAACCATTAGAACAAAAATTAAAAAAAAAAACTTCTTAATCCAAAAAAAAAAATTCAATGGAAGAGAAAGAAAATGACATACTGAAGAGGATTTACATAATACCAGAGTCTGTTTATGTAAGAGATGTGAATATGCACACGCACAACTACACACTGAACAGATTAAACATATCAGGAAGGCAAATAGACTCAAGCAACTTAAATTTCTTTTCAAACTTCCAGTCAACAAAGCAAAAGCGGACTCCAGCCTGTATTTAAAAGATACAAAGACAAAGATAGAAAGGTTAAAATATAAACGCAGGCAAAGGTGCTCGGCAAATACAAGCATAAAGAGAATGTGAGTCACAAACTTGGTTGCTGACAAGATATATTTCGGAGTAAAAAACACTTAAAAACAAGGAGTATCCTTATCCTGCTAAGGCTGAGTCACGACAGACACAGATGTGGTAGAGGGAAATGTACGTGTGTGTGAGAGAAAGACAGGGGGAGACATGGGAGAGGAACAGGGGAGGAGAGAGATGAGAATAAACAGACATAAAGTAAGTGGGATGAAATGTTAACTCGATTGAATCATCTAATTCAATGGTACAAACGATTTTTGTACTATTTTTTTTCCATTTTCTTTAGTATTTTTGAAATTATTTCAGTTATATCTGAGAGAATTCCCTATGCTTCCAAGAGGGGGAGAAAAAAGGTACCATTCTGAAATATGCCAGAGCATTCTGTATTTCTGTTCTTAACAGTCTCTGCCTTGAGAAATATTTAATCAGAGCTTAACCTGCTGGGCTTTTATCACAGTTTAGCTGACCTGGAGGAAGGAAGACACCAAACTAGCCACCTTTGGCCTTCTTGTTCTATCTAAAGTTTGGGGTTGGGGGAAGTGGCTGAGATGCAGGTGGGAATCATATCCAGAAGCAAAGATTAATTAAAAGACTGAGATCTAATCATGCTACTGTAGAACCTCTTCACATCTGATGGATTACTGATGAACTGTTTAGAGTTGTTCCTTTTATCTGCCGCATCGTGTCTGGCTAGCAATTAAAAATTAAAAGATATACAAAAGAAATACAGAACACAGCTCGAAGAGACAGAGCATGCATCAGAACCAAATTCCCCTATGCCAGGGATGTTAGAGTCATCAGACTGGAAACTTAAAACAACTCTGATAAATATGCAGAGGGCTCTCATGGATAAAGTAGACAACATATAAGAACAGATGAGCCTTTAGGAAAGAAATGAAAATCCTTAGGAAGAAAACAAAACAACAAAACAAAATAAAAAAGACACTAGTGATTAAAAATACAATAACATAAATGAAGAATACCTTTGATGAGCTTATTAGCAGATAGGACACGGCTAAGGAAAGAATCACTAACCTTGAGGATATCTCAATAGATAACCTCCAAAAATGAAAAGCAAAGAAAAAAAATATTGGGAAAAAATAACAGAAAAGAATATCAAAAAACTTTCAGACAACTACAAAAAGCATCATATATGCATAATGGAAATACCAGAAGGAGACAAAAGAAATGAGCAGAGAAACTATTCAAAACAATGGTTATTTAGAATTTTCCCAAATTAAGATCAGATGCCAAACCACAGATCCAGAAATCTCAGAATACACCACACAGGATGAGTGCCCTCATTCCTTCTTAAAAAAAAAAAAAAGAAAGAAAGAAAAAAAACAAAACCAACAAAACAAAAACTATATCTGGGAATGTGACTTTCAAGCTACAAAAAATCTTGAAAGAAACTAGAGGGAAAAACAATTTACCTATAGAGGAGCAGAGGTAAGACTAACACCTGAATTCTCCTCAGAAATCATGTAAGTAATAAGAGAGTGAAGTGAAATAAAGTGTCGAGAGAAAATAAAGTAGTAGAGACAAATCTGTACCCTGTAAAAATATTTTATTCTTACCCATGCTTATGTGTAAGTGAAATGAATGACAGAAATAATACAAGAGATGAGAGGGAGAAATTAGGATAATGTTGTTATTACAATGTGTTTGTACTGCCTAAGAAGTAGCATAGTGTTACTTGTAATGAGAGATGGATTTGTTGTAATGTATATTGCAACTCTAGATTAAACACTAAATAAAGTTCTTAAAAAATTAAGAAAAAAAGTATAAATGATACAAAGAAAGGAAACTGGAATCATATAAAATGCTCAATACCACAAAAGGTAGAAAAAAGTACAGGACAAAAAACAGTGGCAATAGCAACAAACAAACAAAAGTAATGAACATGGTAGACAATAATCCAACTTTACTGATCATCGTTTTGAATGTCGATGCCTCAATGCATCAAATAAAAATCAGAGATTGTGAGAGTGAAGCAAAACCCAAACCAAATCGTACACTGTCTTCAGAAGACTCATTTTATAATTAAGGAAACACAGTGCTTAAAAGTAAGTGGATGGAGAAGATATATCAAGATAACACTAAGCAAAAGAAAGTTGGAGTAGTTCTATTAATAACAAACAGAGCAGACTTCAAAGCAAGTCAAATGATCAGGGATGAAGAAGACCATTACATAATGATAAATATATCCATTCTTCAAGAAGAATTAAGAATTCTTAACATGTATGCATTTAACAACACCATACCAATATACACGAGGCAAAAATTATAGAACTGGAAGGAGAAATAGATAAAAACACTATTATACTTGAATACCAGCGTCCCTTTCAAAAAAATGGACAGATTCAGCAGGCAGAAAATTAGTAAGGAAATAGTTCAATTCAACAACATCATGAATCACCCAGATAAAATGAACACCTACAGGCTACTTCATCTATAAGAGTAGAATACACATTTCTTCTCAAGTTCCACTGTCTAGTCACCTTATTTGAAGATCAAACAGTATAGTTCTATATAATATATGGGTCCAATAAGAAGTTGAAGAGGAATTTTACAATATCTTAAGCTGAATAAAAATGAAAACACAAGTTAACCAAACTTGTGGGATTCAACAAAAGCAGTGCTTAGGCAGAAACTTCTATCATTGAATACATACACTAGAAATAAGAAAGACCTAAAATTAGTCATCTAAACTTCTAAGGAAACTTTATAAACTAAATTAAATCCAAATAAAACAAGAGAAAATAAATAATAAAAATTAGAATAGAAATCAATGAAATTGGTAACAGGCAATCAATTGAGAAAGTATATGAAAACAAAAGCTCTGTCTGAAAAATATCCATAAAATCGATAAGCTTCTTGCAAGGCTAGCTGAGAAAAAATAGAGGGTAAACTCTACTACTATCAGAAATGAAAGAGGGGGTATCATTGGAGATGCCATGGGCACTGAAAGGATCATAAAAAATTATTATTATGAACAACTCTATGCTCATAAAATTGATAACAAATAGGCCAGTTCCTTGAAAGACACAGTTTGGCAGAATTCTCAATATGTAGGCAAACTGATTGTGCCTGTATCTATTAAGGAAAATGAAGCAATAATTCATAACCATTCAAAGCAGAAAGCATCAGACTCAAATGGGTTCACTGGTGAATTATACCAAACATTTAAGAAAGAAACTATATCAGGGCGCCTGGGTGGCTCAGTCGGTTAAGCATCTGACTTCGGCTCAGGCCATGATCTCCTGGTTTGTAAGTTTGAGCCCCACATTTGGCTCTGTGCTGATAGCTCAGAGCCTGGAGCCCACTTCGGATCCTGTGTCTCCCTCTCTCTCTGTCCCTCCCCGGCTCGTGCTCTGTCTGTCTCTCAAAGATAAAAAAGAAATGTTAAAAAATTTAAAAAAGGAAGAAATTATATCAACTCTCTCTACAACCTCTTCCTAAAGATAAAAACAGAGGGAAAATTTTCCAACTCATTTTATGAGATAATTGTTACACTAATGTCAAAACCAGACAAACATTACAGGAGCAGATAAGTACCATTAGTTTTCATTATTCTAGATGCAAAACTCTTTAGCAAAATACTAGCAAATGAAATCCATAATGTACAAAAAGGATTGTATATCATAGCCAAGTATGATTTTTTTAAGTGTATTTTATTTATTTTAGAGAGAGAGAGAGAGCATGCACATGGAACCAAGTGGAGAAGGGGCAGAGAGAGAGAGAGGGACAAAGAAAGAGACAGAGAGAATCCCAAACAGGCTCCATGCTGTTAGCACATGAACTATAAGATCATGACCTGAGCCAAAATCAAGAGAAAGACACTCAATCAACTGAGCCACCCAGGTGCCCACTCATAGCCAAGTATGATTTAGCCCAAGTATGCAAAGCTAGCACAACATTACAAAGTCACTTTAATGTCACCCATCAAATCAACAGCCTAAAAAAAAAAAATCACTTAATCATATCAACAGACTCAGAAAAGAGCATATAACAAAATCAAACACCCATCATTGATAAAAACTCTGAGTAAACTAAGAATAGAGAACTTCCTCTACTTGATTAGAAAATAAAAATTAAAAAAAATCACAGCTAAAATCATACTCATTGGTGAAACTTGAAGCTTCCTGATTAAAAACAGAAATAAGGCAAACATGACATCTCTCACCACTGCTTTGCAACATCACACAGAATGTCGAAAAATGTGTGAATATATGAAAGTCCTAGCTAACATAATAAAACAATGTTATTTTTGTACTTTAAATGTTTCAGACCGATGCAATATAGTTTTAATTTGACATATTCAAGAAAATGTGACTGCAAAGAGTTTCAAATGTTTAAAAGGATCTGATTTAGTAAACTGGTATGTTGAGAACAGATTTCTAAAAGTATTTATGTCCTAGAGAAGATTTCTCATTAGTGTTGTGAAGTCAGCATTGCTTTGTTTAGTGAGTGAAATGTTTAAACAATTTTGATATATTGAATTTGTGATAGTGGTTTAAAAAGTTTAAGAGAAATTACTTAATAAATCTATATATGTTTGGGAAATATTTAGTGATGTTTAATCTGTTAAAATTATAAACGGTATTAATAACAATAAGTAGAGGCAGATATTTTAAAGATTTTAATATAAGGTGTATTTGATTTATAAACAAACCAAGATTCATAATTTGAGCTTAAGCTTTCTAACAAACTTGGCTGTTAATTTCAAATTTAATAAATCAAATATGACTAAAAAAATAAAAGGAAATAAAAGTTATACAGATTGGGAAGGGAAAAGTAAAACTATCTTTGTTTGCAGATGACACAATCATCTATGTAGAAAACCTAAAAGAACCAAGGAAAAACTCCTAGAACTAACAAGTAATTATTGCATGGTTAAAGGATACAAAAGTCAATCACTTTTTTTATACCAGCAATGAACAAGTAGAATTTGAGATTAAAAACACACTAGAGTTTACATTATCACCCATATATGAAATAGTTGTAATCTAAAACAAAAAGTTCTGGATTTATATAAGGAAAACTACAAAATTTAGATTAAAAACAAAACAAAACAAAACAAACACAAAGAAGAACTAAATAAATGGTGAGAAGGTCCATGTCTTCTTGGAAAAGACGATTCAATATTGTTAGATGTCTGTTCTTTCCAACTTGACCTATAGATTCAAAGCAATCCCAAAAAAATCTTGGGAAATTATTTTGTGGATATTGACAAACTGATTCTAAATTTTTATTTAGAGGCAATATATGTAGAGGCAAAAGGTTCAGAAGAGTTAATACAATAATGGAGAAAAACAAAGTTGGGATCAACTTTACCCGACTTCAAGATTTACTTTAAGGCTACAGTAATCAAGACAGTGTGATATTCACAAAAGAATAGAAAAATAGATATATGGAAATGACTATAACGTGCGTGGACTGAGGCACGTTAATATGGCCAACTAGTCTTTAAAAAAGGAACGAAGGCAACACAATACAGAAAAGATAGTGTTTTTGACAAATAGAACTGTAGCTGATTGACGTCCACATGTAAAACAATGAATCTAGACACAGACTTTGCACTCTTCAAAAAAATTAACTCAAAATTGATCACGGATCTACTGTAAAACTTTTAGATGATAACTTGGAATTAAATAGGAGTAAATCTAGATGACTTTAGGTTTGCCAATAAATTTTTATAGGCAATACCACAGGCATAATCAATGAAAGACATAATTGATAGGGTGGGCCTCATTAAAATTAAAAAAATTGTGGTCTATGAAAGATACTGTCAAGAAAATGTGAAGAAAAGCCACAGAATCAGATAAAATATGTACAAAATACATATCAGATAAAATATACCGGAAGAACTTTTAAAATGGAAAACAAGCTGACCAAAATATAGGCCAAAGACCTTAACAGACACCTCACTGAAGAAGATATTTGGATGACAAATAACCGCATGAAGAGGTGCTCCTCATCACGAGTCATCAGGGAAATGCAAGCCTAAACAATGAGATGCCACCACACGCCTATTAGAGTGGCCAAAATTTGGAACACTGACAACAACAAACGGTGGTGAAGATGGGCAGCAACAGAGCTCTCATTGATTTCCGGCAGAAGTGCAAGACAGCCCATCTACTTTGGAAGATATTTAGTGGTTTCTTACAAAATTAAACATACTCGTACCATAAAAACAAATTATCATGCTCCTTGTTATTTGCTGAAAAGAGTTGAAAACTTATGTTCACGTGAAAACCTGCAGCAGCTTTATTCATAACAAAACTAGAAAGCAACCAAGATGTATTTCAGTAGGTGAGTGGATAACTCTTGTGTATCCAGAAAATGAAATATTATTCAGCTCTAAATAGAGATGAGTTACCAAGCCATAAGACAAGGAGGAATCCTAAATGCAATTGGCTAAGTGCAAGGAGACAATCAAAAAAGTCTACATTCTATCTGATTCTCTAGAACATTCTAGAAATGACAAAAGTATAGGAACAGTAAAAAAAAATCAGTGATTGTCAGGAGCAGGCGGGAGGAAGGCATGAATATGCAGAGCACAAAGTTTTAGGGTCGGGAAACTGCTCTGTATGATATGACCATGGTGAATATATGTCATTATATTGGCATTATAGATTCAAACTCAGAAAGTACAATGCCAAGAGTGATCTCTAACATAAACCATGTACTTTGGTGATAATGATGTGCTAGTATAAATTCACTTTTTGTAATCAATATATCACTCAGGTACAGGATGTTCATAATGGGGGAAGCTATGCCTGTGTGAGGCAGGGGTATACAAGAAAACTTTTTATTTTCCATGCATTTTTGCTGTGAATCTAAAATGGCTCTAATAAATAGTGTCAATTAATAACAACATCTTTGAAAATATGATTTATCAAATGGCATCTTTTTGTCATTGTTTTATCCCCATCCTCCCAGCTGCTCAATAAGTAGCCAGGTTCTTTCTTGTGATCATGCTGGTGTGTTCCATAAGGTTCTTCCTTGTGAGATATGGGAGATGTGGGGTCAATGCCTACTGCACTGCAGAAAACTCAAATCATGTAATGTGCAGCATTATGGTTTATCCAAATATTATTTCAGTCAGAAAATTTATAATGTCATAATGGAAATAGGGTCAAACCAGGTTGCCAAAGCAAAACACAAACACATCTGTTTGGGACTAACTATGGTATGACTCACAATATCCAACTGCACTTAACAGCATTAGAGGAAAGCAACTTGGACAGTAAATAAGATTCTTTTTTAAAGTAGCAAATTAGAGTAAGAATATTAAGTAGGTTTTTGCTTTTGAAATGATAATTCTTGACTTTGAATTTACTCCATTTTCTCTGTCCAATTCATAGAGAAGTATGTTCTACAGCCTGCAGTCAGACTCAATACAAGTTGCACAAGATAAACATTGAAATATTAGAATCATTTTATGTATTTAAAAATAAAAACAAATAAATACAGACTTTTTCAGAAGAACAAAACACATTCTAAATGTATCTTTGAAAATGCTACAAACATGTATTTTCATTTCTAGTAAAATACATTTTTCCATACCCTAAAAGAATTTATACTTATACATTTCACATAGGCTATGTTCTTTTATATGCATCTCATTATTTAAAAATCTGAGGCCTAATCTTGTTTGATTTATTTTTAAGTATATACCATTGTGCATATAAGAATCCGTGACTATGCTATAAAACACTCACTTTCTTTATGTATATGATATATAACACTGAAATTAATACTAATAAAATGAGAAGTTTTATTAGTATTAATTACATTAGTGTTCTTATATGTAGTAGGAATGTGTTATAATTGTAATGAAAAAAGAACTAGATTCTCAAAAAAATTTTCACTTTGTGTGTAGAAATAAGTACTTGAGAAATCAAAATTTTAAAACTCAGAAACATTTTAGAATAAGGGGGGGAATATCTAACTAACTAACCAACTAACTAGCTAACTAACTAAAGCACCTGAGAGTCCAATGTGATAAAAATAATAAATTCTCACTATAAGGACTATGGAAATACTATTAAAACATTTACAAACTTTGAAAGTGATAACATAATTATGTGCTTAAGTGTTCAACACTAAATTATTTTAATGTGTTAATAAAATAAACCTTTTCCAGACATTTTTGCCAAGTGGTATATTCATTAATTATTTTATTCATCAAATACTTTTAGTTAGTCTGGAGTCTATATTTCAGTTATTCTGGAAGTGGGATTTCAGCAAATCTCTAAAAGAACTGTAATAAAACTGAAAAAAAAATGTAGTCAAAGAAATTAGTTCTTACTCTTGAAATTGACCTAAAGCATACAATGGGTTAAGATGCATTTATTCAAGAAACTTTGTTGAATTTCCATAAGAACATTTGAGGTTTGTAGTGTCTTGTTTATAGTTTTGTTAAGTCCCCGCCCAGCTCTATGATGGGCTAGTCCTACCAGAATAGGGTACATAATGAGTACTGGTCTTGATTCTGAGGGAAGTACGAAAAATCCCAGAACCAGTTGTATTAGCAAAAGCTATCATATCCTGTGGGGAAATAAGTTTGATTCACATAAATGGGTTAGAAAAAACCTTAGGGTGGAAAGCCGCCACCACAGGGCAAAAGCATCAGAGGTTGTTAGCGAGGTATTGTAATGGGATCACAAGTAGCTTATTATATCACCTGCAGGAAACTACTTTCCATCTGATGCCAACATACTACTGAATGTAGATCACAAACTCCACTTTGATCATAAACTCCACTTGCTCCCCCAGACCCACTGCTTCTTACACACAGAAGATAATGATTATTATCTGATTGTTTTCTCCGTGTTCACTTGCATAAGATCTTGTTTTCTTCACGTTCGCCATGTGAGTAATATCGTGTGAGCTCAATAAATATGGAGATGAAATCCCTGTATGGGACACTTGTCTCATCCCGGACATTAGCCTCTCTTGTATTCAATTCTGCATCCACTATCTTGCTGGACAAGAGAGAATTCCAGACTCATAGTCTGTGACATGATCTCACTGGCAAACAACAGGGAAAGTCAAGCAACAGACTAGTTAGAAAGATAAAAGGGAAATCTGGGGGATGAAACAATCACAGTGATCTTTGAGAAACTCTCAGCATCCCTGTTTGTCTAGAAGTTTGTGCATCTCAGAAGGGAAAGCCTTAGCTGATACTCTTCAGCTAAGCAAAGGAGCTACACATGCAGAAAATAAAAGCTAGGATATGCTATGAATTGTTGCAACATTGAATGTGTTTCCCAATCCCCTGCACTGATCTGATCCATCTGCAAAGGGTCACTAAATGTATGCTTAAGCACAACCTCTGATGAATCCATAAACCAGGCTGATCTACAAATAATCCATGGAAGCTGAGAGAAAGAAAAAGAAAGAGAGAGAGAAAAAAAAAAGAGAAAGGAGGAAAAGAAAGGACAGGAAAAAGCAAAGGAAAGGAATTTAAAATCAAAGCCTCAAGGGATGTCTGGGTGGCTCAGTCCATTAAGCGTCAAACTTTGGATCAGGTCATGATCTCACAGTTTGTGAGTTTGAGTCCCACATTGGGCTCTGTGCTGGAGCCTGCTTCAAATTCTGTGTCTCCCTCTCTCTCTGCCCCTCCCCTGCTCATGTTCTGTTCCTGTCTCTCTTAAAAATTAATAAACATTAAAATCAGAACCTCAATGAATAAATGCTGCAGGGAGCAAATTATACAGAAACAATCCAGGCAAGTCATTTAAAAATAAACAGGGGTGTCTGGGTGGCTCAGTTGGTTTAGCAGTCTGACTTTGGCTCAGGTCATGATCTCACAGCTTGTGGGTTCAATCCCCACATCAGACTCTGTGCTGACAGCTCAGAGCCTGAAGTCTGCTTTGGATTCTGTGTCTCCGTTTCTCACTGTTCCTCCCCTGCCTATGCCCTGTCTCTCATAAGTAAATAAACATTAAGAATAAATGACAAAAAAATGAATAAGAACAAAGCAAAATCACAACAATATAGGGCATATTACAAACTAAAGTAGCAACAATATAGTATATAAAATAGAACATAAAATTTCAAGTTTCCAGAAGATAGGCAAATAAAACAAAACATGCATAGAAACACAAAATATGACTCAAAGAAAGAAAAAAAAAAGACCAGTCAATAAAACTGCCCTGAGAACTCTCAGCTATTGGACATACTAGACAAAGGTTTCAAATCAGATGTTATAAATCTATCAGAAAAAGGAAAATATAGCATTAAGTAAAATTATGAAGAAAATGCTTATACAAAATTAGACTATCAATAAAGAGATAGACAATATTTAGAACGAATTTAATGGAAATTGTAAAGTTTAAAAATACAATAATTGAAATGAAAATCTCAGTATAGATACGGCTACATAAATTTGAGTTTACTGAATAAAGAACCGTAAGCCTGAAGATAGAGCAAAAGAAAATAACCAACTTAAAGAACAAAAACTAAAAAGAATAAAATAGAGACTCAAGTCTCACAGGACTCTATCGAGTATAAACACATACGTGTAATAAGAGTTATAAAAACGGAAAAGGGGAAAGAAAATTAATGTGGATAACTTTCCACATTTGATAAAAAATATTAATCTGCACATTCAAGTACTTCGATAAACTCCAAATAAGTTAAACACAGACCATTCAAACCTAGTTATATCATATTCTAACTGTTGGCAGGTATGATTTCAAATATGTCCCAACAATAGCTTCTCACATATTCTTGCAATGTGATGTTACCCTCCTTCCTGTCGAGACCAATGACCTTCCCTTTACACCTAGATAGGATTTTGTGACATTTCGTTCATAGAGGATGGTGGAAATAACACTGATTTCAGAGGCTCTGTCGTAGAAAAGGCAATGCGGTCTCTACTTTGTTTCCTGGAATACATACCTTTTGTTGTTGTTGTTTTTGAGAGAGAGAGAGAGACAGAACGCAAGTAGGGGAGAAAGAGGGAGACATAGAATTTAAAGCAGGCTCCAGGCTCTGAGCTGTCAGCACAGAGCCCAACGTGGGGCTTGAACTCACGAACCATGAGAACATGACCTGAGCTGAAGTCAGATGTTTAACTGACTGAGCCACCCAGGGGTCCCTGAAATATATACTTTTAAAGACTCCAGTAACTGTGACTGTCTGGCCACTTGACTGTAAGGAACCTAAATCAGCCTATAAGGAGAGACCACACGAGTACTACTCGCTCTTAAATTGAATGAAAAGAAAGAGATCCACAGTACTGTTTTCATTTGTCACTTTCTAAAGGAATAGGAGAGAGCCAAGACAGACTCCTAAGCTGTGTTTTTGTCTAACAACTTTCTCAGAAACATGTAGAAATAATAAAGTGATCAATATTGTTTTAAGTTCCTAAATTTTGGGGTTATTTGTTATATAATGTTATTGAAAACTGTACCATTTAGAAATTTTATAGTATATTTTATATTTACAGATAGTTTATAATATATATTTTGAAAAATATAATTAAGGAATTCTCATAATGTGGTCATATGAATCTCAGTTTTAAAGATAGACCACCATACAGATGACGTGATTAGACATTTCATTTCTTCAAAGAAGACACACATATGACAAACATACACATAAAAAGATGCTCATTATCACTCATCATCAGGGATATGCAAATCAAAACCACAATGTGATATCACCTCACACCTGTCAGCATGGCTAAAATCAAAAATACAAGAAACAAGAAATGTTGGTGAGGATACTTTGTTAGTGGGAACGCATACTGTTGTAGCCACTACGGAAAACCATATGATGGTTCCTCAAAAAGTTAAAAACCTTATGACCCAGTAACCCAAGAATACATAAATGATAATTGAAAGGGATACATACACTTTCATGTTTATTGCCGATTATTTACAATAGCCAAATTATGGAAGCAACACAAGTGTCTATTAATTGATGAATGGATAAAGAAGATGTGGTATACAATGGAAAACTGTTCTCTCATAAAAAATGAAATCTTGCCACTTGCAATGACATGGATGGATCTACAGAATATTAATCTAAGTAAAATAAGTCAGAGAAAGACAAATACCATATGATTTCACACACGTATGGAATTTAAGAAAGGAAACAAATGAACAACAGGAAAAAAAAAGAGAGAGAGAGAGAGAGAAGCCAAGAAACAGACTCTTAAATATAGAGAGCAAATTGATGGCTACACAGAAGGGAGGTAAGACATGGGGGGATGGGTGAAATAGATGAAGATTAAAAGTACAACTTATCATGATGAGCAGTGAGTAATGATGTATAGAATTGTTGAATCACTATAGTGTACACCTGAAACTAATGTAACTGTATGTTAATTATACTTGAATTAAAATTAAAAGCTTAATAAAAATTTTAAAAAGATAGGATGCTGTAATAATTTGTTTATTTTTAATTTTTTAAACTTTTATTCATTTTTGAGACAGAGACAGAGACAGAGAGACAGAGAGCTAGTGGGAGAGGTGCAGAGAATAAGAGGGAGACACAGAATCCAAAGGAGGCTCCAGGCTCTGGGCTGTCAGCACAGACCCCAATGTGGGGCTCAAACTCAGAAACCATGGGATCATGATCTGAGCTGAAGTTGAATGCTTAACCGACTGAGCCACCCAAGTGCCCCAATAATTTGTTTTTTATACTGTCTAATTTTTCTGATATTTTTCCTATGCTTTGTGGATAAGATTTATAAAGAAAATAGAAATAGCTTGGTCCTATGATATTGTTTCTTGTTTATACTTGTACCACTGCATCTAGCACAGGGGGGACAGAGAAAGTAAGGACTTCTACATGATCTAAGATGCTGTGTGTCTTGTTTACAACTGAATCTAAACACAGCGCTCATGGGTGGCACTCAGTAAACTCTTGTTCAATAAATGAGTGAGTCAATGAAAACCAACATTTTCACAGAGTTCATGAGCTATGACCAGGTATGACATCAAAGTGATAATGAATAATTAGCTAATTTTTATTGAGAATCTTCTAAGAGCTGGATACTAGCCTAAGAGGTTTACATATAATTAATTTCTTTAAGCCTTACAGCCAAATCGACGGTGTTACAATTTTCATCTTCATTTTATAGATAAAAAACAAAACAAAAACAGAAATAGAGAGGATAGTAAATTGCTTAAGTTTAAGAAAATAATATTACAATAAAATTTTCATGATCCTTGTTTTGTTTTTGGATAGTGAGAAAGGTTTTACAGAACTTTAATTATATGTACTTGTTTTACTTCCTCAACATTGATCCTTGAGATAGCTACATGAATGAATTGTGATTTTCATAAATTTCAGACTTGTCTTTTTCACTGCAAGTGGAAAATATAGTGTAGGCACTGTATCATATTTATGTACCCTCATATAGTAAACTGTGTAATTTTAATCTTATCTCATGTTTGATTAATGAGTATGAATTGTTAATATATAAACCATCATATGAGAGACTTATCATATTATGTTTGAGAGACTTATTCCTTATTTATCCTGAAAGAATTTACAGTTCATATAGCTCTTAAGTGTAGGGAATTAAACATCCTTCCAGTTATTCAACATCGATGCCTAAATTATGGGGTAAGAATGTAAATGCTAACATGTGCTGGATGCTATCTTTCCATTTAAATATTTATCTTATTGATTTTCATTTAATTCCAGTGTTTTTGGTTTGAGATTTATAATATTTTGGATCTCCAGGGTTAAATTAAAAATGCCATCAAAATAAAATTAACCTACTTTTTTACTTTTTAATGTGGCTGCTAGGAAATTTAAAACTGCACATGTGGCTCACATATTCCTATTGCAGATTAAACTATCGCTGCACTTTGTCTCTTCATCAAATGATTATTTATAAAGGCTGTAAGATTTGAAAGAGATTACTTAAGTGCCTATCTCATGGGACATGCTCAATAAATAAGTCCCTCTGTTTTTCCTCCAAAATAGTAATAATTATAACCATGAGTGGGAGGAAGGGAAAGAGGGGAACGAAGAGGCATAGGACTTGGAAAAAAATAAGCATGGAAACACTAACAGATGTTGAAAGTTTTGCACATGAACAACTAGAACGTGAACTACTTGTTTTTTAAACCAGTTTCTACCACCTCAAACACATGCTGTAAACACAGAAGAACTAATGCCAGCAAGGTCAGGGAACAAAGATGAGACTTTAGGAAAATTATTAACTCCACCTGAAAAATAAGATTAATATCCAAATACCTGGACTTTGTATTTGCAAATAAATAATTTGTAAAAAAAAAAACTTTTAATGTTTCTCTGTGCTGTAGAACTCTTAAATCGCTAACTTTGACATTAAAGCCATCAATGTGTGAACTGCTCCTAGAGGGAACAATTTTGATGTGACTTAAAATAATATCAGCCATGACTTTGGCTACTTCATTCTCTTCTAACATAAGAGATTTGAGAGTTCAAGTTCAAGATATATCCTATTTAACTTTCAAACAAATGCATTTAAAACAACCTGGATTTCAATGCTTTACAGAAAATAGAATTTTCTTATGTTCTTATAGGTTGCAACTCTTGCTATGAGATCCATGTTTAAAGAATATGAAAATGCCAAAGAATAAAGGCTTTTCATGTGTCTATTGGCCACCTGCATGTTTTCATTGGAGATATGTCTGTTCAGGTCCTTTGCCAATTTTTAATTGGATTATATGTTTATTTATTTTAGTGTTGACTTGTATAAGTTCTTTATATATCTTGGATATTAACTCCTTATTGGATACATCATTTACAAATATCATCTCCCATTCAGTAGGTTGCCTTTTTGTTTTCTCGACAGTTACCACAATGAGATATTGCTTCATACCTCTCAGAATGGTTAGAATTTTAAAAACAAAAAATAACAGGCATCGGCAAGGATGTGGCGAAAAAGGAGTCCTCGTACACTGTTGGTGAGAATACAAATTGGTGCAGCCCCTGTGTAAAAGAGTAAAGAGGTTCCTCAAAAAATTAAGAACAGAATTGCCATGTGATCCAGTAATTCCGCTACTGGGTATCTATCCAAAGAAAATGAAAACACTAATTTGAAAGGATATAGGTGCCCCTATGTTTCATGCAGCATTATTAATAATAGTGATGATATGAACGTAACCCTATCAAATAATGGATAAAAACGATGCGGAGTATAAATACAATGGAACATTATTCAGCCATAAAAAAAGAATGGAATCGTGTTATTTGCAACAACATACATGGACCTAGTGGGTGTAATGCTAAGTGAAATACGTCAGTCAGAGAAAGACAAAAAACATATGATTTCATTCATATTAGAATTTAAGAAACAAAACAAATGAACGAACAACAAAAAAAGACAAAAAACTGAAAAACAAAAACGGGGTCTTAAATACAGAGAACAAACAAAGCAGATGGTTGCCAAAGGGAGGTGGTTGGGGGATGGGTAGAACAGACAAAAGGGATCAAGAGTACGCTTATCTTCACGAGCACTGAGAAATGCATAAAATCAGTGAATAATTATATCGTAAACCTGAACCTAATATAACACTTGTATGTCAATTATATTTCAATGAAAACAAAACGAAACAAAAACAAATGAACAAAACGAACAAAACAAAACAAAAAATAAATAAAGGCTTTGTGGAAAACAAATCTTCCCTGGAATTCTCAGAGCTCAAGTAAGACCTTAGCTTTCTGAGACATGGAAATGAACACAAGGTGAAATAGGAAATGTTTGCCTTCAATTCTCCTTCCAAGAATATTTACTCTTACTCTTATATGAGGATTGGATGTGAAATCATTTGTCCAGTTTATTTCTCGGATCTAAAAGGTAATAAATAAACTTATCTTATCTCCCTGAGATGAACCAATAGTTACAGCCCAGGCTAGGTCCCAGTAAGACACCAAAGTACCAGGAAGACTAGAGAATTTTCTTCCTAGAAATTTACACTTCAAAGAGAAATGATGGCCTGAGGATTTGGAAACATGTCTAGATTGTAAATGTCCATTTACATGGGGCTACATGGCTCGTGGAGAGACCGTATTTACACCCCTAAGGGTTGGAGTTAAGACTCAGGACCATTATATTTCCTTACAAGGGGAGGGGACAGCTGCCTTGTTCCCCTTTATTAGTAGAGAAAAATCATTTTCATCACCCCTCAACTATGGAATTTTCCTGCATGAACAGGAAAATTCTCCTGGGCTCTCACAATAGGGGATAAAGATTAAGGCATGGGGAGAAGGGTCAACAAATTATTTTTTACTCTGAAGTAATAATAAATCTGTTTTTGATCCAGAACTCTTCATGTGAGCAGTCAAAATCATTTTAAAAAGAATATTATTCACCTCAGAGACTTCAATACATGCCTTCTCAGCATCTCCTCTCAACCAATTCTTTTTTTTTAATGTTTATTTTATTTTTGAGAGAGAGAGAGAGAGAGAGAGAGAGCGAGCATGAGCAGGGGAGGGGCAGAGACAGAGAGAGGGAGACACAGAATCCGAAGCAGGCTCCAGGCTCTGAGCTGTCAGGACAGAGCCCGATGTGGGGCTCTAATTCACGGACCATGAGATCATGACCTGAGCTGAAGTCAGTCGCTTTAGGGACTGAGCCACCCAGGCAGCCCTCAACAATTCTTAAAACCTAAATCACAACTTTGTTTACCTTTTATTGGTGACGTAACCCTGTATTTATGCAAACTTTTATATTTTTGTACATTGTAAGAATTATTGATTACACAACCCCTATAAAACTATTGCTGAATGTGATTGCATGCGAGTGTTAACATCGAAACTCAAAGTAAAAATATGATAATTCGCACTGTTAAAATGGCGAGGTTTCCTATTGGTTCTGTTTTCCTTTTCCACTCAATTACTGCAGTTAGAGCTAGTGAAAAAAATGTGGTTTATAAATTATTGGGTTTTATCCTTTCATTGTTCGTGCTAATTCCTTTGCCTGAACTACCTGCCTGGTCCATTATTTAGCTATTATAATATACCAGGATTCAGGTAAGTTTATTATTTGCATTTGCACATAAATATGATGCATAGAAACTCAGTATATGAGGTGTATTTATTATCTCCATTTTAGAGGTAAAGAATTAGAAGTATAGACAGATTACTTGCAAATATTACATAGTGAAGTGACAAACCTAGATATGATTCTGGAGAGGAAACTGTTAACTACTGCCTCACCAGACAAAATCTGTCTCCTCCCAACCCAAATCTCCTATCCACTCGGAGAGCCTCTCCTGATTCTCTAATCTGATAAAAATGCCTTTCCTCCACACTCTGTACACATGCCCATCCTTACGCTAATACATGCTCTAACCATTCTGTGATCTCTCATGTATAGATACACACATACATTACTCATATGCTTACTATAGCAAAAATGTGAGAGGAATAAGTTGATCTCTTTCTTAGAACTTGTAATTTAATAAATACATAATAATAATTTACTTGAATAATTAATTAAGATTCCCAGATCACTCTGAAAGAAAAACACAAGATACAATGAACGGGAGGAGTGAACCTAATAAGAAGCATGAGGAGTAGCAGGGAAAATTCTATTTCATTTCTAATTCCTAGTTAGAATTAGGATCTACTTCCTCCAGAAAATAACTTTTTAAATGAGACCCGAGAAAAGAAGCTAACCATTAGAAAGAAGCTAGAAGGAGAGTCCTGAGGAAGGATTAGTGGTTGATGTGAAGAATATGTGGGGCCGAAGGAACCTGTGGATAAACATAAAGATGGAGAGGAATGGAAACAATGGCCCTCTCAGGAGCACCCTTACTTAGGGAGTGATATCCATGAGCGCCTGTAAAGCTGGCCAACAAGTGGGCAATTCTGTCTTTGCTAGGGATGTCTTAGCTTTTGAAATGGATACTAATATAAAGGACATCTTCTTCCCTCCCTAACCCCAATCAATTATCCAGTTCTGCGAACAAAAGCAATAGTTTACTTACATTCACTTTCTCCTGATCTAGAAGGGCATCCACACATAAGACACTTGGCTATTGACTGAATGGCTGTTGTCAAAAAAGCCAGATTTTTCAACCAACTCCCCTCCTGCAGCTCTGTGCTCCTCCTACTACAGCACTCCCAAGCCTAATAATGAATGGTTCAAAAGTTTCTCATTCAACTTCTGTAGTTAGTTTAATGAAATATTTGCGTCTATGAAATAGAAGACCATAAGCTGGCACTGGCCATTACCATGTGTTCTGAGCTCTGTGAGCGCTAATGATGAGCCATAAATAACGGTGCACTCTGCTCTGAGGGAACCCAGACTTAGGTTGATGAACAATAAATATCGAGGTGGATTTATGGCATGTGTGGGGCATATATTTAAGCAGTAATTCTTGTGTTCACCTTTTAAGATGCAGAATTGCTTATGTCTTCAAATATGATGTGAAGTCCAAGGAATAAAGTTTGTTTTAATTGCCACCTGTAGCCCACGCTTTCCATTGCTAGTATTTGCTCCTTTAACTAGGATGCAAAAGAGAGTGCTGCTGTGCTTGGGTCTGGAGGACCCAAGGACAAACTAAATCCTAAATTACTTCAGATCTTAAAATCTTCTTAAACAAATTTCCCAGTTTGGAATCCTATCAATGAGGCATGCAGACGCTCAAATGCCACAGGACCTTCTTGCTTGAGATGCAATTTGTATATTGAGAGTTTCTTTAGGAACAATCGGGAATTGAAATCTCTAGAATGGATTTAGACTCAGCAGGGGAACATTTGTCTAAAGATATTAACGTCTTCAGTGCTTTATTTTCGATGTAGGGTACATGGGGGTTCTTGTCGTTTCCAAATTTCTTTAAATTGCCATTCGAAGAGCCAAGCAAAGACTGTGGCAATTAAAGAACATCACAGAGTGAGAATAATTAACCTTCTGAAAAGTTACTTGTGCCAATGCTCACTGGCAGTCGTGTGTTCTCCCTTTAACCTATCACGAAAAAGACGAATCTAGGGTTTGATAATGCAGGTAGCTCAGATCCGTACATCTGTGCTGACAGCTGGGGAACCATTTCTCAGTTAAAATTGCAAATCCTGTCAACGACCTACTGGGTTAGAGCAGAATTTTTATTTCAAAGAGCTTATTCACCTATTTTATTAAATAAAAAAAAAATCTTTCGAGGTAAACCGTAAACACTACATACACATGCAGTGTACGTGCTAGTATAGTACAGTACCTATACAATAAAAAATGTATATGGGTTTTTTTGAATGAGCAGGGGCGTGGGAATCTTATGAGCACTTGAAATGCAGGTAGAACTCACACATCATTTCCACAGCTCAGCTGCCTCCCAACGTTCCTATTATCAGTACTTCTTTCTACCACAGGAGATGGATCACCACCATTGGAAAAATGTGTATTATTTAGTATTTAAATCACAGCCTTAAAAATGCATTTTATTCCTAGGTTTGATTTTACTGCCTTTGCTTTTTCTTTAAATTTTCAAAATGTCTTGAAGTAGGGGCGCCTGGGTGGCTTAGTCAGTTGTCTAACATCAGCTCAGGTCATGATCTCATGGTTCGTGAGTTTGAGCCCCTGGTCCGGCTCTGCGCTAATAGCGTGGAGCCTGGAGCCTGCTTCAGATTCTGTGTCCCCTTCTCTCTCTGCCCCTCCCCTGCTCTTTCTCTTTCTCTCTCAAAAATAAAATAAACAATACAAAATGTATTTAAAAAATAATAATTTAAAAGATGTCTTTGAAGTAGGTGCTGTCTTAAATTATTTCTTTCTCAGGGGCACCTGGGTGGCTCAGTCGGTTGAGTGTCCGACTTCAGCTCAGGTCATGATCTCGCGGTCTGTGAGTTCGAGCCCCGTGTCACGCTCTGTGCTGACAGCTCAGAGCCTGGAGCCTGCTTTGGATTCTGTGTCTCCCTCTCTCTCTGCCCCTCCCCCACTCATGGTCTGTCTCTCTCTGTCTCAAAAATAAGTAAACATTTAAAAAAATTTTTTTTAATTATTTCTTTCTCAGAATCTAGTACATCCATGTTCATATGAGCTATAAAAAATGATTTTTGAAAACATACTCTGTTTATCTGAATGCTTTGATCTCCTTTGGCTCCTGAGGGAAGGGATGTGATTATATTGGTGGAAAGAGTGATTTAGTATCCAGTATCCAGCTCGGGGGAAAGGAGGCTCTTGGCAGGACAGCAGTCACCTGAACCAGTGATGTGTGTGTCAGTCCTACTGGCCTCCTCCCTGGTTTATGCTGTGCTGCTAGTAAGCAAACATAGGGGAGAAACAGATTGCTGTGATGCTTAATTTTGTGTGTCGACTGGGCCACGGAGCTGAGATATGTGGTGAAAGATTATTCTTGACGTTTCCATGAAAGTATTTTGGATGAGATTAACATTTTTTAACGTTTCTTATTTATTTTTGAGCACAAGAGTGTGAGCAGGGGAAGGACAGAGAGAGAAGGGGACAGCACCAAGCCCGGCGTGGGGCTCAGACTCAAACTGTGAGATCATGATCTTAGATTTCTAGCCTCCAGAGCTGTGAGAAATTTCGGGGTGACTGTTTGTTTAAGCCACTCAGTCTGTGGTACTTTGTTACTAAGGCTGTAGTGAAAGAATACATTGATAAAACATTCTCTCCTAAAGGCTGCACACTAGACTCTCACACTTAAGATGTTCTAAGGACCCAACTGGTATGAACACAATTCTGGGACCTCACAGATACTGCCCGCATTCGATGCCTTGAAGATGGGGCTCCTGTATGTTGCTGTTTTTGTTTTTGTTTTGGTTTTTATTTCTATTGTCAGAATCCCCTGGGGTTTATCTCAGATCCCTGTCTCTCCTTATCCGTCTCTTTGGCTCTCTGTCTCTTTCCAGTGCTCTTGGATATGTTTTTTCTCCAGGGCATCTTGCTTCCTCCCATTCTGTGCACTCACGGAGAAAGTTCATTTACTCTTCTGGCTTTCATTGCCACCTATGGGTTGTAAGCGACTAAAACTTACAATGTATGCAGCCCAGTTTTGCCTCCAAATATCAGAATACCCACCTGACAAGAAGCACATCAAACTTGCAATGTCTTTTCCATCTACGAATGGTTTACGTCTAAATCGATATGAACACTTCCTCCAAGCACTCAAACCAGCCACCTGACCTGGGTCTTCTAATTTTCTTCCAAATGTCTTCACTTCTCTCTCTCCACAATCACCATCTGGGCCCAAGATCAACCACCTCTCACCTGCACTCCTTTAAATCTCTTGAATACTCACTCTATCGGCCTCCTCTCTTTACCTCTCTAATGAGCCTTCACAATCCGCTGGACGGATCTTCAAGAAATAATTGATTATGTTAGTGATTACAAGTAAAAGATTCTTCAATCACTCCCCAGTACCGTCGCTAGTCAGCCTCATCTCAACTCAGAACCTGCGTTCTTCCTTCCTTCTGCTCATATTATGTCATGCTCGCCCTTCCTTCTATAGTTCGCTCAACCTGGGCTGTCTTGTCTTCAAATGGACCCTGTTCTCAACTGTTATATGTTACATCAGCCTCGACTCCCTTCTGCTTTTTTTTTTTTTAATTTTTTTTAACGTTTATTTATTTTTGAGAGACATAGAAACAGAGCATGAGCAGGGGAAGGGCAGAGAGAGAGGGAGATACAGAATCCGAAGCAGGCTCCAGGCTCTGAGCCGTCAGCACAGGGCCCAACGTGGGGCTTGAACTCACAGACTGTGAGATCATGACCCTAGCTGAAGTCAGCCACTCAACCGACTGAGCCACCTGGGTGCCTCCCTTCTGCTTTCTTAATGGGTAACCATTCACCCTCACTCTTTCTCTGGCCCTCTGCTCCTCCCTTGTCAACATGACTCCCTGGATGATATCAACCACCCCCTCAGTTTGAGTGGCCATCTACATTCACAGGTATCTCCAACATTTGCATCTCTCGGATCAACTTCTCCCATGAATTCAAACTCAGGCCAACTGCCTATTTCAATTACACATGTGATAGACATTTCAAACTGAGCATTCAAACCAACACAAAACCTCCCCCATTCTACGTCCTACCATGAACCCTCCTCCACTTCAATAAAAGTCTCTATCAATGGCCAGTCCAAAACACTAGGGCTCATTCTGATGCCTCCCTTTATCTCACTTCCCAGATCCAATCTATTGATAAATCTTATCTTCACTGGCTTCAAAATGATCCTAACTATGCCTTCAATTCAACTTTATTCCTAATACCCTGGTCTAGCACATAAGCAACTATCACTTGGATTGTTCTATTATTCTCCTAACTGGTCTCTCTGATCCCATGCTTTCATTTTATTGTCTAGTCTCCATGCAACAACCATAGTAATTAAAAAAAATAAAAACAAACAAAAAACAAACAAATGAAAACAGCCATTCTATCATATTATGTCTTGACCAAAACTTGCATTGGATCTCCATTACATGCACAATAAAACCCCAAATTTTTAGCACAGTCTAGAAGGCCTTCCACAATCTGGCTCTGCATTTTCTCCAGTGTCATTTCTAGTACTCCATTTCCCATTCATTATATCATTGGTCCTCAAAACACAAGGCAAGCTTTCTGCTGCATGATATATATAAAAGCTTTTCCTTCTGTCTGGTAAAGTTTCCACCCATATATTGACATGACTTGTTCCCCTGCTTGATTTAGGTCCCTGCTCAGATAACATGGCTCAGAGAGGTCTTCCCTGACCACAGTTTTAAAAATAGTCCCATTCATATTCTCTCCTATACTCTGTTTTTCCTTCATAGCCCTGGTATTTTATTATATATTTATATGTATATCTGTCTCTCTATCTCTAGTAGGTAAGGCGTGTGAGGAGTTTTGTTTTCTGCCAAAGCCTCAGGGTCTTGAGGAATGCATTGCAAACACTCACTAGTTATTACTTAAATGAAATGCACACATGCAGAAATGAATAAAGGAGTGCATGAATCAGTAACTACCCATACCCTACTCTCAAGGAGAGCAAATAAGAATAGGCAAAAATGTAAACAAATAAAGTAATGGGGTAATATATGTGTTATACGTGGTTATAGTTAGGGACAAAAGATGTTAGAACTTGAAAGACCTTTACATATATTTAAAAGCTTCAACCTCAAAATTTCTAGACAATAAAGATTGCACAGCTAGCCAATAACATTTCTATAGCCCCAATAATACAAACAATGATGTTTTCATGCAGTGGTCCTACATTATATAGAAAACACAACAGTGAACATTGGTATAAGTTACCCTACAATTCTTTCAATTAAAAAGAAGGGAAAAAATCCTTTCTCAAGGACCATTTGGCATTTGCAATGACATTCTGAAATCTAAGTGAGGGTACTTTCTATAGAGTTGTGATAAATAAAGATAATGATGGAATAACTCAAGTCCCATTAGATGGTTTGTTTCTTAGAGGAATTCCAGATGCCTAAAATAAGGGGGATTTGGAGAAACCTTGGCACAGGAGAAGTGTGAAGGGCATGAGGCTGGCAGGTGTGTCAGAAAACATCCTCAGTCTCAGATGAGGTAGAGAGTTGCCCTTTCTGAGAGGTCAAAGTGTACACCAGGCCCTGAGGGGCTCTGCTCTCACTGAAAGGTCTGAAAAATCCTGCAAGTGTGAAGGGACCTTGATTACACCACTTGGACACACAGTCTACAGGGCTAATGTTCACGGTCATCTAAAGTTTGTGAGTACATTTTGAAGAACTCCAAACTCACCAGATGTATACACCTTGTCTTCCCTTTCTGTAAAATGGAAAGAGCATAGGGATCCCAAGGAAAGGTGAATGCTAATTCCACTGGTTGTTTCTCTGGTACCAATCCTAACTGTAATCACAGTAAACCCATTTCCTTTTCCTTTCAGTCAATATTCACTCAACAGCTATTCATTATTCTGCTATGAGAGTCACTGAGAATATAGCAAAGAACAAAACAGACAAAGTTTCCCATCAGGTATAGTTTACATTCTAGTTTGCTATTTCTTTAAGTCCGAATAAATAAATATTAAAGAGCTTTAGGAGTGTCAGTGATGCCATGATGGATGGAAACTATTTAGTGGTGCAAAACAATATCTCACCATAACTGAGATAGAAGCAAGAGGAAATGCATCAAGTTTCACCACTGACTGCACATTTGCACTTTTCGGAGCTGTTATGTTTTATTACACTGCAGAAGAGGCATGGGCACTGAAGCATTCATAAATTGGAGATTTGTACATGCTACTCAATGATTACTTAGGAGACAATGCTGTAAGATTCAGTAAACTTGATGCATTATCTATTGAAGACACAGTTTTAACTGGATCCCCATAAACATAACAACACATGAGTAGGTTTTATGTCACTTTATTTCCTTCATCCCAGAGAACAAAAGACTGCAATATTTATATAGGCATCATCTAGACAGGCTTATTATATTCTAATTATCATAAGTCTAAAGGTTGACATTTACAATTTCACTTTTCTCAAAAAATTCCTCCCAAGCAAAATTTAGAACAGCACCAGATTCAAATTTCTATTTTTCAGTTGACCACATTATTGAACTTTATGTTATAGTTTCCTATCAAATATGTTGAACCTTAGGATACAGCCCTGCTTCTTTGACAAGAAAGGGGTAAAATTGCTGAACTTAATTTACTAAATAAATGAATACATAAATAATAAATAAATAAATAAAAAGACACTGTAAATTGATGTCAGCAACCTATAACATGTGATACTTGAATGGTAATTAAGAGATAAATTATCCCCTTTGGAGTAAGACTAAACTGTTAAGTACATTAATTTCTGAAATGACAAAAACTAGTCTTATATTTCAATGTCATTTAATTGAATAACTTGATATCATCATGTCTATCCTAACCTTTATTCTCCAGAGAACATGAAACAACACGTTTTATAACTCTACAGTGTATCTTATCACTTAATATCTTCAATGTTTCTGAATTCATGAGTTCCCAGACAGTTGTGTTTGTCTTGAAAGGAACAGTTTAACTCAGTGAGCACTTACTGTATGCACATGCAAAGTGTTTGGTTTGTGAGGGAAAAAGTGACCAACATGGATATTCTTCGCTTTCCAAGACAGTAGCAAGAAGTAGATTTCCCTTTTACAGAAAATAAGTCTTTAATTATGGGGAAATAAATAGAGTACATTACTGACTCTCTAATATAATTAAACTAATTAAAAAAATAAATCAATTGCATACCATTTAGAACTACAAAAATATTTTTTGTTACTTGACTGAGTTAGTTACTTTTCCCTTTTTCTAAATATATCAAAAGTTGAGGGGCTTTGTATTCAGATAATATAACAAATCTAGATGTATGCAATCTAGAAATTGTATAACAAGTCTAGATGTATGCAATTGAGAAACTCAAATTGTTACTCTTTAGGAAAAGAATGGGGACATCTGGGTGGCTCAGTTGGTTGAGCATGTGGCTCTTGATTTCAGCTCAGGTCATGATCCCAGGGTCAGGGGATCGAGCCCTGCATGTCCCTCTGCACTGAGCGTGGAGGCTACTTGAGATTTCTCTCTCTCTCTCTCTCTCTCTCACTCCCTCTGCCCCTCTTCCTGACTCATTCTCTGTCTGTCTCTGTCTCTCTCTTAAATAAATTTTAAAAAATTAAAGTAAAATAAGGAAAGTTTATTCAGAAATTAGAACATTTACTTCATTTATTAATATCATTCCATTCCGTCTTACTGTATAACTGGCACTCATCTAAATACTAGGAAGAAAAATATAAACAAGAACATCCTGTTATTTTCCTAAAGGGGCTGACATAATATAAATGCCATACTAGGAGCGGGGCAAAGGAGAAAGTGGGGAATAAGGAGAACAGGCAAGGAGTTGGAAAAGGCATCATAGTGATGAAATGCTCAATGAGACTGGCAATATAATAAACAAGGGAGAGCCAGGTGGACACGGAGGAGTAAGACAGAACACAGCAGATATTGGGAATGCAAATGAGCATAACAAAAGTTGTGTGAAATATTTTTTTTTGAATTTGCTGCAGAATGTTCTTGCTGAAGATCTGAGATAAAGGATTAGTGAGAATAGGAGGGAAATTTAAATGCTTTGATAGAGTCTGGACTCAGGTTACAGTGGTAGGAAGTTAGGTAAGTGTTTAAGCAGGAAAATATCTTGCTCAGGAGTAGGTGTTAAGAAATAACATTCAAGCAATGTAGAAGATGGATCAGGTGGTGATGATTCTGGAAGCAGGAAAATAAGTTAGGCTTATTTGAAATGAAGAATTTGTAAACGTGGATAGAGGCAGAAAGAAGGTAACTGACCATAGATTTGTAATCTAGCTTATAGCTAGAAGACTTTAGCATTGTTTTTTATGTGGAGACAGGCAACAGTATACTGTGGACACCTTGGTCCTTGTAGGAAAAGTGATCCCAAGCCAGTCCTCTGGGCTAGGTGCCATTCTACCGTCAGTGGTGGGCATTACTGTACAACGGCATTAGATAGAAGGAGTTTACCTTTCCGAGTGTTTGGTGGAGTAGTTTCATTCATGAAGACATTGAAAATGGGACGAAAACAACAATAGAAGAAAAGTAGAACAACTACAAAGTCCCATAAGGTATGTTTCATTGGGAACTAAAGAGTAGGCCTAGATTTTAAGAGGCAGACTTTAACCTGATAACATGTTTGAGACAGTAAGCATGGAAGTGATTACTTAGGGAGGGAAATGGCCAAGATAAGAGGAAAACCAATGTTTCAAGGGAAGTCAGAGGCAGAAACACACGCAAATATAACTGGAAGAAGAACTAAGTAGATTAGAACCTGGTAAGGATAGAACGAGTTAATTGATGACAAAAGAGAAGATAATTTGTGGACAGAAAAAGAAATCATTATGTTAAATATTTGTGTGGGGTGGGATAAAATTAGCTCTGAAAACAGGCAATAGGATTTGGTAATGAAGAAATCATTGATGACATCAATCATTGCTATTACAGCTGAGTGATGAGGGAGAAGCTTAAGAGTATAGCTTGAAAAATGAACTCCTTATTAAAATAATGGGTTAAAATTGCATTATAAAATTTCTTCATCAGTTATGAAATTAACAAAAAGTTATAAAAACAGAAACAAATTTCCCAGACCAATCCGGATATCAGAATTAACATAATGTAATTCGCATTAGAAATTAATCAAAAAGGGAAAACTAAATTAGGGGGACTAAGTAGACACCCCGGTGGGCTGGTGTCTGTTGGGCTGGTGTCTGTTGAGCTGGTGTCATATCTTAACACTTCCTCCATAGACTTGAAGAGATATAGGCATATGGTAGCAATATGGGAATTTTCTCCTAATACTCCAAATCTCAAGAGAACAACAATGGTTCATATTTCCTTATTTTTTTTGTGGAAGTATAAAGGAAGTTACTGGCGGAGAGAAATGGGTGAATTAGGGATAAAAATGGCAAGAACAACTATATAAGTAAAGGTTCTTGTAACAAACACAAACATTAAGCAAAGAAAGAAAATTGAAACTTAAGGGATTTGCCACTTTGAAACAGACACAGTCCCCAAATAGGTTAAAAAAACACTACTGGAGAACCATTAAAAATACAACACCAGAAGGAAAATAGAATCTGTCATTCTAGAAAAGACAGTATGCTTTTATGTGGTCACTTCCACTCAGATCCCCCCACTCTCTACACGCTACTGCCCACCCAATCATTCATTCAAGGTATGTAAAATTAAATAGACAGAAAAAAGCACAGCATAGACTTTCAAGTATGAGTGAGAAAGAGGAATAGGAAGGCATGCATAGAGTGGGAAAATAACTGAGAAATCTGTCATACTGTATCAGAGCAAAAGAAACGACTGAACAGAAGAACACAAAGGGGAGTTAAAGAACATGGCAATTATACAAACATAATATCTAAGCAGAAAACCAATAGAATATAAAAAACATGATATTAATGAGACAAATGAACATAATATGATTGAAGATACTGAAATTGTTCACTCTTGTTTTATGCTGTCATAATTATTTTGTTCAGTATCAAGTTAGTAAGCACTTTAATTCAGTATAAGAATTTAAAACTGAGAAAATAAAAAATAGAATTAAATGAAAACAAAATTTGCAATCTCAAGGAATATGCAGAGGTTCAAAATAACATTTCAAAGCAAGTAAGCACTATTAAAAATGAGAAGCATAATAAATAAATAAAAAATATCCATTTTAATATAAGGAAAAGACTTGCAGAACTCAGAGTGAATGCAAGTGAAAACTACAAAGCAATTAGATAAGTGAAGACAGACAAAGACTTTTAACCTAAGGATAATTGTTGTGACTGAAGTACATTACCTTCAACTTGGAAAACCTTACTTAAAATATATAATGAAAGAAAATGTTACTATGAGATATCTATAGAACAATCAGATAATGTTCTTAAAGAATATGTATATGGATGTGTATATGTATGTGTACTGAGGAATACCAGTTAAACTATTTAAGACCAAAGGAGGATTCTACAAAGTCAAACTGGCATCGTATATGTGCATAGAAAAAAAAAAAAAACACACAATGCAATGTATAAAGAATCACAGAATTCTGGTTAAAAGAACAGGTGAACTCAGCAAAATATTGGCAAATTGAATTCAACAATTCATTTAAAGAATAATAAAGCATAACCCATATCACCAAATGGGATTTATTCTAGATATGTATGATCCTTCAACACTCAAAAACAAATTAATAGAATCCATCATTTCAACACACTAAAGAACAACCCTATGATTATATTAATAGATTCAGAAATAACAATGGACAGAATACTGCACCCATTTATGATAAAAATTCTTAGTAAATTAAAAATAAAAGAGACCTTCCTTTACTTGGTTTTAAAAGTCTGTGAAAACCCTACAGCTAACATCATACTTCATAGTGAGAAACTAAAAGTTTTCCCCTAAGATCAGGAACAAAGCAAGGATGCTTCCTCTCACCGCTCCTATTCAACATTGTAGTGGAAGTCCTACTTATGCAATAAGACAGGAAAAGTAAATAAACATTAATACAGATTGAGAAAAAAGAAATAATCATATCTTCTTAAACTAACATAATTATCTATGTATAAAGCTCCAATCATCTGACACAAAGCTCCTGGAATTAACAAATGATTACAATCAAGTTCATGGGATATAAGGTTAATAAAAGAAAGTCAAAGTTTGTAATATACCGGGAATAGACAATTGTAGTTTGACATTATAAACAAAATATCATTTAAGTCAGCAACAAAAAAGTGAAATACTTAAGTTATAAACCTAACAAAATAAAAATAAGATCTAAGTGAGAAAAGCTACAAAAATCTGAGTAAATAAATTTATTTTAAAAAATCTGAAATGATGATGAGTCATTCCATGTGCATGGAAAGGAAGACACAATACTTGTTAAGATGTTAATTCTTCCCAACATGATCTATAGATTCAATGTGATTCCAGTTGCAGTTCCAGCAAGAAATTCTGTGGATATTGATAGGCAAATGCTAAAGAATTTATGGAAAGGCAAAGAATCAAAATAGCCAACACAATACCAAGAAGAACTAAATGGGAGAACTCAAATTACCAGACTTTAAAACTACTATAGATGTTCTTTTATCAAGAGAGTGTGGTACTGTGGAGAAACAGACATATGGCTTAATGGAGCAGAATAGGCAACCCAGAAATGGTTCCATACAATACAGTCAACAGATTTGTGACAAAAGGAAACATAATTCATTGGAGAAAGATGGTCTTTCCAAAAAATGATGCTAGAACAATTGGACATCATATGCTAAAACATGAATGGAGATATGCTTTATACCTTTCATACAATTAACTCAAATTGGATTGTAGACCTAAATGTGAAATACAATCTAGGAAACTCTGAGAAGAAAACATAAGACGAAATCTAGTTGAACTCAGATTTGGTAAACAGTGTTTATATACAACATCAAGAGATATTTTTACATGAAAGTAAAAAGTGTTAAGTTGAACGTTATTAAAGTTTAAAAGTTTCAGATATGTAAAATACACTGAATATATAAGCCACATGGGAGAAATACAAACCACATGAAAGAAAATACTTACAAAACACATATCTTATAAAGCACTTGTATCCAAAAACATTCAAAATTCTTTAAATTCAACAATAAAAAACTAATAATTCAATTAAAATATGGACAAAAGACTTAACAAGCACCTTACCAAAAAAAAAAAAAGATGTAGAAGAGAGAAATAACCATACCCAAATACTCTCAACAAAGAGATTGTGTAATTTTCATTACACAATTACAAATTAAAACAACAATCAGATACCATCACACACTTATTAGAATGTCCAAGATACAAAAAAAGAAAGAAAGAAAGAAAGAAAGAAAGAAAGAAAGAAAGAAAGAAAGAAAGACAAACCTGACAAGACAATTTAACAGTTCCTTACTAAGTGTAACTTAGTCTTACCATATGAGAGAGAAATTAATCCATTTGAGTTGAAAACTAAAGTTTATGCAAAACATTGCACACAAATATTTATAGCTTATTTTCCAGAAGCAGGCAAAATTTTTATTCATAATTGTCAGAAATATCCTTTGATATATGACCAGAGAAAAAAGTATAGTATGTCAATACAATGCAATATTATCCAGTAATTTGAATATTATCTGCCAAGTCATGAAAAGACATGGAAGAATCTTTAATTTATAATGCTAAGTGAAAGAAGCCAGTGTACAAAAGGTACGCATTGTATGATCCAGTTACATGACGTTCTGGAAAAGACAAGTCCATGTGGGTGGCAAGAAGATCAGAAATTTTCAGGGATTTGCTGTGTCACCACCTGGTGAAGCACGGCGTATTTTAGGACAGCAGAATTACCCTTTACGATACAGTAATGATGGGTATATGACTCTAAGCCTTCACCAAAATTCATAGAACTGCAGAACATTTCACCAGGTTGGAAAAACTTTGATATTAAAGGCACAGACTTCCAGGATGTGAAGTCTACCAAAGAATTTGGTCCCAACTGCAAGAAATTAGGGTCCACATATCACATTTGAGGACCTGGTGTCCACATAAGACCACTCTCATTTCTGACACCAACTATGTTTGGGATTTCTAAAATGAACTTCAGTTTCAAAAATTGCTAGGAAGTTGCATATATCTCACTAAAGCCTATTATATTTATAAATACACTTATTATAGAGAAAGGATACATTAAAATCAGCCAGGGGAAGAGACAGTCACGGTAAAGTCTAGGAAGTTCCAAATATGAAGTTTGCATTGTCTTCAGAATATGGTTTTTCTCAGTTAATGTGTAGCAAAACAGTATGGAGTATTGCCACTCCGGGCATCTCACCCACACTTCAGTATCCGCAGGCTTCATTATCTAAGAATTATTGTTTGATGGATTGTCTACATGGCTGAGCCTAGTTGCTAGGCTGCCCTATAGTACTGTGTTACACAAAGCCCATAATAAATCATATGTTGGGCTTTCTAGCACTTCCCATCCTGAAAACATCGAGTGTAGCCAGGCTGCCCTGAGTCAACTCCTCGGCATAAACCATCATCTGTGCTCAAAAAGGAAGTTCACCATAAATACCAAAGATATCCCTATCATTCAGGATATCCAAGGGTTTAGAGGTTACCTCCCAGAAGACTGGACAAAGGCCAGACCCCTCACTGAGTGAGGCCACACTCTTTATTAACAAACATAGAGTGAACTTTAATGTATGAAAATGTTTTAAAAATCATTTAAGTGGTCAGGAGATACCAAGATGAAATTTGAAATGTCGCAACAATGTCATTGAAGATTGTAGGAAAATTCTTGCAGGTTTAAGTAACTTTGGTTGTCAGTGGAGTTTCCCAAACTAAAAGTTGGAGAGGCAAAAGAATCTGCATGTAAGCAGTGTGGTCTAAGCATTAATGTTTTTCCCAAGGGGCAATGCTTAACAATTCTGATAGTGCTGTGAATGTATATTCGAACTGATTAATTCAAAAAATGGACAATGGTGGGAGACAGATGTCACTCTGGGAGGGAGAATTTACATATTACAAGGGTAGAAGAGACTACAAAAATTCATGTATTCATGGAATAGACTTGGAGACATCAGTAAGATCTCATTTAGCTCTATATAGATAAATATATGTGAGGTGTTGATATATAAATACAATTTCTTTTGCCATGAACAGACAGGACCAAATGAAATGACCTCTAGTAGCCATGAGTGGATTTAGTGTTCAGACCTTGTTTTCTCCAATACAATAAACCAGGGATCCTTGGAGAAATGGCTGATTCTAGGACCAGGAAAAGAAATAGACAAGATGAGACCAGAGCATCTTGTAGTCGAGTAAAGTAAGAAGTGCTAAACACACAGTCACACACACACACGCGCACACACACACACACACATACATTGACAGAGGGATGCCAAAGAGACACAGGAGTCAACTAAAAGCCAACTAAAAGACCCAATGATCAACACTGGAACAATTTGAGCAATGAATTGCAAGTTAGTAATATTTATACTAACAAATTAGTAATATATTATAACCCAACGATAGTGAAAAGTCACCTTGATGGGATGTGATGGAAAAGCGCTTACCTCTGTGGTCTTCTTCCTATACTTCCTATACTTCCCTATACTGTCCTTCTCTTCATGAGCAAAACAGCAAACAAATTCTAGTAGAGAGGCATTTCACTAAATACCTGACCAGTACTCCTCAAACTTAAGGTCATCGGAGATAAGGAATGTCTGTAAAACTGTCCCAGCCAAGAAGAGCTTAAGAGACATGATGACTATGTCCCATTTGGTATTCTAGAGAGGATCATGGGACAGTACAGGGCACTAGGTTAAAACCAAGGAAATCTAAATAACTACGCACTCTACTTAATACTGATTTACCAATATTAACTCATTAATTCTAACAAGAGCATCATGCTAATGTGCTGTTACTAACAGGGGATTCCATGTAGAGTGCACATTGGAACTCCATCCTATATTTTAAGTTTTTCTAACTCTGAAACTGTTCTAAAAACTAAGGTCATCAAAAAACAAAAATATATGCAACCCAGATTACAATACACACACATCAAGAAAATACAGACTTTCTCAACCAGAAAACCTTGGGAAATACAGTAATCATGTGACCTTCTTGAATAAACTGCTCGGCAATTGAAAGTATTCAATTGAGATTTGAGTGATAATAAACTTCTCAGGAATGAAAAACCAGGTTAAGATAGTAAAAAGTGGTGAGCACTGAACCCATATGAACAGAGAATTATTAACCAAAATTTTGGAACTTGTGATGACAGAACAAAATGTGAATTTACATAAAATTGTTCATAACTTATATGAAAAACATATTCAAAACTTCATGATTACATCCCTTAGAATAAACTTTCAAAATAAATACAAATATATATGTATATATATATGTATATATATATATATATATATATATATATATACATATATATATATATGAAAAGCATGAAATAAGGTGATTAAAATGACAAACTAATCCTGATAGATACATTTTGGTCTACTTATTCATCCCATTATATAGTGACTAAGTAGAAACACATGCTTGTAAAGTTCATCAAGTTGATCTACTTATTATAAGTTTATTTACTTATTTTGAGAAAGAGAGCACATGCATGAGCAGGGTAGGGGCAGAGAGACTGAGAGAGAGAGAGAAAGAGAGAGAGGGATGGAGGGAGAGAGAGAATCCCAAGCAGGCTCCACACTCAGCACAGAGCCCAACATGGGGCTGGCTCTCATGACCATGAGACAATGACCCGAGCTGAAATCAAGAATCAGTTACTTAACCGACTGAGCCACCCAGGAACTCGATCAAGTTGATCTTTAAAAATATTAATTCAAAATTTTATAATGCTTTTCTCACTTTTTTTCTTTTAGTACCAAGAAGCAGGAATAACATACTGAAATCACAGCATCTTTAAAGTTTTCTTAGTATCATCTGATTTCATTAACTTTATTTTTGAGATTTTATTTTACTTTATCCACACCGTTACTAATTTTATCAAACACCCGTGATTCTCGATTAGATTATAATTTATTTAGGTAAAGAACCATGCTTTTATGCACCCGATAAGTTTCCAATAAAAAAGGAGCTAATCAATTGTACAAAGAGCGTTATGTGAAAATATTTGAAAGCATCCTCTCATATCCAAAACTCATATGCAATTGTAAGTTATAATGTAAACTATGTTGGCTTTTACAACAATAACCCTGTAAGAATTATGGGTATGATCCCTAAGAGGACTTCAACAATGTTACAAATATTCCTGGGATTCCTATAGCAGAAAAAGGCAGTCTGATACCCCTAAACTGATCTCTTAGGGATTACAGTTTCAAGATAAGAGCATATCTACTTTTCCTGAAACATTGCGGCTAACGTAAAGCTGCCTGCTGCTATTGGTTTCCCCTGATATGTAACTATTTTGATTTAATGCACAGGTTAAAAAACTTCTACATTTTCTCTGTTCATTTTTTCTTTATTATTTGTTCTCCTTTATTCATGCTTGATATTATTGATTTAGAGTCCACTGATGCTTTCCTGAAGGTTTTATACAACTGAGTTTATTTGACAAATACGCAACCCATAACAGCCCTAGCATTTAGCTAGGAATTATCATGCAAAGTTTGTATATCTTAAAGAATCTTGTTTATGATTCACAATAAATTCAATCACAGGGAGTTCTGAGCAGATTTCCATTTCAATTAGGCAGGCCTCATTATCATACTTTTAGTGAAGCAGAAAATACATTACAAGGTCAAAGTCAATAGGAAGAGACAAAGTGCAAAACCAATAAAATAAATCTCTGCAATTTCAGGGAATGAAGGGCTAGAAATGACTAAGTTGTCAAATAAAGAAACTCCTTGTCATTGGTGAATATTACACTCAATCATGTATAAAATCATGATTTTAAAGTTTGGAGAAAGAACAATTCATAAAGTTAATTTTTGTTCATTAATATAGGTCCTGAATAGGTGTCTTCCATAATCATCACATTTAATTTAAAAACTGATAGAAATCTTAAATAAACTACTAGCACACAAATAAAATTATTCAATAAAAATTTAATTAATTTAGATCTTGATTAAGTGTCTTCCATAACCATAACTAAGACTAAAAACAGGATAGTTTCACAGAAATATTTGGTCTTTTCCTGATGCATCAATTATATATATAATTCTGAAATAAGACTTGGGAAAAGTTTGTAGAATATCTACACACCTGACAAAAACTAAACGACTATTTACATCAATATAGGACCATGTCATGTAATTCTTTAATGGTGTTTTGAATTCCATTTTATAACATCTATTACTCGGATAGGCTTATGTTTAAAAAATTTTTTTCAATGTTTATTTACTTTTTATTGAGAGAGAGAGAGAGTGAGAGAGAATGGGGGAGGACCAGAGAGAAAGGGAAACACAGAATCTGAAGCAGGCTCCCCACAGAGCCTGATGCAGAGCTCAAACTCATGATCCAGGAGATCATTGTAAGGGCAAAACGGGACTGATTCCATTTTGCTTAAGGGCAAACTGGGACTGACTCCATTGTGTTTCCTGTCTTCCACCCTGAGTCCCCAGTGCCTGCTCAAAACCTGCAACTTCCCGGTTCCAAAAGAACCATGCCCAGTGACCTATGGACCCTTCCTCAGCCAATTGGCTAGGGTCACGACCATCACCCCTCCCACTGCCCCTAGACCCCTTTAAAACTATTGTGTTTTTGGGCCCTCTCTCTCCGACCCACTGCTGCGTCGGTGCGGTAGGAGATTGAGCTCGAGCTAGCTCGATTAAAGGCTCTTTGTTCTTGCATTGGACTCGGCTCCCTGGTGGTTCTTGGGGTCCCCGAATTCTGGGCATAACATCATGATCTGAGCTGAAGTTGGACGCTTAACCACTGAACCACCTAGGTGACCCACAGATAGTCCCATTTTTAATTCCATTTGAAAATAAGTTGAAATCATTTGAGTCTGCCTAACTTTACACATAAAATTATTTAATCTTATGGTTTTCCTCCCAAAACTACATATGATTCTCCTGTGTCTGAAAAAGGTTCTACAATCCAGTGTAGCCACAACAATTTATTGTGTTCAAAGATTGTTAAACACTAACTGGATTTATTTATTACATTAATATAATCAACTTCCAGTTTGGCTATTTTATGGAAAGTTTCTTTTTGTGAAAGACAGTTTCTAGTTCATAATAATGTGTGCATCACAGATATTTGTATACAAAAATTGCATTATTGATAATGAGTAACCAAGTCAGATAGAGAGGCAGAAAAATACACAAATGCATGATATGCTGTTCATTACAAAACACAAAAAGATAAAAACAGCACATAGAATTAAGAGTTATAGACTAAGTCATTATCATACCCAATTACTCCTGACATTTTTAAACTATGAAAAATGGGGGGGGGGAGTAAATATTAGTTCCCTTTTGGAAAGTTAAAAAAAGTAAAAAAAAAAGAGAAAGAAACACAAGGAAATGTTAATTCAATTTTAAGATATGAAAGAAAAAATTAATTAGATGAAATTTGTTTAGTTAATTAGTAAAACATCACATCTCTGCCTCTTTGTTAATTAATAGCTAATGGAAGGATTCAGTGAGTCATCGCCTTACCATAATCTCTTGGCATTCACTACCTTAATAATACTAACGAGTATTATTTAAAGTATGGGCTTATTGGTACACTGAAGTGGGCTGAGGTAAGAATAAGTGAGCTTGAAGATATGCTAATAGAAACTTCCCAAAGTGAATGGAAAAAGATAAATGCATGATAAAAAAAAAAAAAACCCAGAATATCTAAGAACTGCAGAACCAGTATAAGAACAGTGACTTATGCATAATTGAAACACTAAGAGGAAAAGAGAGAACAGAAAAGAGATATTTAAGTAATAATGGCTGTGAATTTTCTAATCACAGAGACCAAACCACAGATACAGGAAACCCTAAAACACTAGGCAAGATAAATACTAAAAAAATTTACACCTTGGCGTATTAAATTCAAACTGCAGAGAATCAAAGACAAAGAAGATATCTTGAACAAAGGCAGAAGAGAACAAAACATTTACCTATAGAGAAACATTGATAAGAATTATATTGGACTTGTCATCAGACACCATGAAAGCAAAAGGGTAGTGGAGTGAAATACTTAAGGTATTGGGGGGAAAAAAATACCACCACGGAATATGTATACAGTGAAATTATCTCTCAAAAGGGAAGGAAAAATAAGGATTCATAAAAACTAAGGGAATTCTTCTCACTAGATTTACCTTGCAAGAAATGTTAAAAGAAGTTCACCAGACAGAAGGAAAATGGTGTAGGTAAAACTTAAATCTATGTAAAGAAAGAAAGAACATCAGAGAAAATATAAGATCAAATAAAATATTTTATTTTTCATATTCCAAATTGATCTAATAGGTAACTGTAATAACAGTAATAAAAGTAATAACAGCAACAATGTACTGGGTGATTAAAGAGCCTGGATAAATGGAATGAATGACAACAATCTCATAACCAGGGAAGTGAAGAATTCTGAATGCTCTGTTGTAAGGATTATCAGGTACCTGCACTATTGGTGATGTGTGATGGTGACATGTGAAAACGGACTTAGGTTACTTGTCATTGCATATCACAAACTCTAGAACAAACATGATGAATAGTTTTCAGATTATAATTGATACGCTAGTAGAGGAGAAAAATAGAATCTAATAAAATAACTTAAAAACAGAGAAAACAAAAAAAGGAAGGCTAAAAAAAAGAACAAATACAACAAATAGGAAATAGTTACAAATATTATAGAGTTTAATCCAACTATATAAATAATCACTTCGAACATTAATGATCTAAATACAACAATTTGAAGACAAACATTGTAAGAGTGGATTTAAAAAAAAAACTATATGTTGTTTATAATAAATCCCTTTAAAAGTAAGACATGTACAAAGATACACCTGCTAACACTAATCCAAAGAAAGCTGGAGTAATGATATTAATATCAGACAAAGTTGACTTCAGAACAAAGAATATTATCAGTGGTAAAGAAAATAATTGAATAATTACAAAGCGATCAGTTCTCCAAAGGCATAACAACCTTTAATGTATATGCGTCTAACAACAAAGCATCAAAATAGATGAGGTATAAATTGATAGAACCACAAGAAGAATTAGAGCTACTATTATAGTTGAATACCTCAACAACCCTCTTTAAGATTTCAGCACCACTGTGTCAGAAATGAACAGGTACATGGGGTGCCTGAGTAGCACAGTCAGTTAAGTGTCTGACTCTTGATCTCGACTCAGATCATGATCTCACAGTTGGTGAGTTCAAGCCCCATGTTGGGTTCTGCTCTGATGGTGTGGAGCCTGCTTAGGATTCTGTCTCTCCATCTCTGTGTCCCTTCCATGCTTGTGCTTTCTCTCTCTCTCTCAAGATGAATAAAGTAACATAAAAAAAATAAGAAATGGACAGATACAGGAGGCAGAAAATTACAAGGACATAGTTGAACTGAAGAGCACCGAATCGACAGGATCTAATTAACATTTATAAACTACTCCAACACTTTTGGAAGACTCAGAATTGTTAGGATGACAGTTCTACCCAACTTAGTCTGTAGATTCATTGCAATTCCAATCAAAATCACAAGATATTTTATGGGTATAGATATGCTGATTCTAAATTTTACATGAAAAGACAAAAGACCCAGAATAGCCAAAAAACGACACTAAAGAACAAGTTGGACCACTCACACTCTCTGACATCATGATTTAGTATAAGGTGGTATGCAACAGCGGTGCAAGAATGAAGAATAGACACAGAGATCAGTGGAACAGAATGGAGAGCAAAATCAGGAAAGGCAAATTACGTGCACAGTGAGACACCACTACTCATATTATTAGAAAGGCAAAAATTTTTAGAAACCTTGATATACGACGTTCTGGTGAGGATGTAGAGTACCAGGAACTGCATTCTTTGCTGGTGGGAGTGTACAATGGTACCGCCACTTTGAAAGACAGTTTGGAAGTTTCTTACTAATCTAAATATAGTCTTACCATATGATCGAGCAATCCTATTCATATGGCATTACCCAATTGGTTTGAAAACATATGATTACACAAACAACCACATGCAAATAATTATGACAGCTTCATGCATAATCATCACAAACCGGAAGCAACCAAATGCCCTTAAATACATAAGTTGGTAAACAAACCACAGTATATCCAGACAGTGGAATATCATTCAGCAAGAAAAAAATGAGACATCAATCTACAAAAAGACATGGGGAACATTAAATGAAGATTACTAAATGAAAGAAGCCAATCTTAAAAAGCTATATACTTTATGATTCTAGCATATAAAATTCTGGAAAAGGCAAAGATGTAGAGACAATAAAAAGATCGACGCTTGCCAGGGATTGTGGATGTGGCTGGGATTGAACAGGTGAAGCACAAAATGTAGCCCTTAGTGTAAACTATGGATTTTAGTTAATAATATTGGTTCGTTAACTGTAACAAATGTATTCTACTAATACTACAAGTGGTTAATAGGAAGATAAACTGTGTGCAGAAGAGAACATATGGAAACTTTATCTACTATCTATGCAATTTTCTCTAAACCTAAAACTGTTCTAAAAATAAAATCTATCAATTTAAACAATTGTTTTTAGAGGGCAATATCGAGAGAACTCAGAGAAATCTGGCTAAGGGGACCATGCTCTCTTCCATTCTTTTATCCCATATGGGTTGTGCTGATATCGCTTCTTGAGACTACTTATTACCATTTCATGACAATTTTTTCTGTCTTTATAGAACTAGAATATCCTTGGTTTTTCCTACATAAATTGCCATATCTTATCTGTTAGTTTCTATCCCATTACTCATTTTATTTTATTTTACAGGAAATATCACAGTCTATTTTATTACTAGCTTATGTGTTTATTATCACTCTCTTCTCACTGGTGTGTAAACTCCTAGTCACACTGCCATTCTATGTTCCTTGTCCAACATCAGCCTCTAGCAATGCCTAGAAATGAGCTTCTCTCTATATACATGTGTGTGGTTTAGAAGGAGGGAAGGAGGAAAATGACAGTGAGATATCACCAGACCTGATCCCACACCACAAAGGTCTATGAGGAACAAAGGGATACTTCTCTACACTCAGTAGATATGTTCTTGAAAAGTTTGTTTAATCCTGTAAACACCTCCAATACATTAGGGCTTGTGAATTCCTTAAATAATACTTTTCCAACATATAATGGTTCAGTATAAATTTTGTAATTCTGGGATCTTTCCTAAATTTCCTAAATATGTGTGTGTGTGTGTGTGTGTGTGTGTATGTGTGTGTGTGTACATATATATGCATATGATATCAGTTATCACTTGCCAAATTGCTCCACGGAGCAACTTCATAAATTAATTAATAATAGATATCACTTACCTACATTTGTCAGAGGATGCTTTGGCCAGGCAACTTGGAGACATTTTACTTAAACAAAATCTAAAAGGTTTTTTTTTTTTAATCAAAGAGTTCTCAAAACCTCTTTGTGTTCTGATTCTCCTACAGGCAACTACCCAAACTTATTTGCACCCTTTAAAAAATTATATTCCAATCTTATTAGAAACTTCACTTTGGAGATCCAATAGCATTTTCAATTCAACTATTCAAAAAATAAACACCTGCTATTACTGCCAAAATATGTTACACTCAAAGAGCTTCCTTCATCTCCAGCAATAGCAACTCAGTCCTTCCTGATTCTCAGGACTAAAGCTTATGGGTTCATCCATGACTCTTGTGTCTCAGTCAGGTTCACACATAATCCATCAGGGAATGCTATTGGCTGTACTATAAAATTGAAACCCTTTCTTCCCACTAAGTGCTCTGTTATCTTTCTCATCTGGAACCATCCTAATATTCACATGGGTACTCTATGCCTCTTCCTGGTCTTCAGGACTAGACTTTAGTGACTAATGTCAATTTTTCCCACTGCAGGTGGGATGAACTTTTGAAAATGTTTTGATTTGACCATGTCGAATCCTTGGTTCAAACCCAGAGATGGCTCCAATCCTGGTAGAAGATGCCTAGTCCTCACGTTATATTCTTCCTGGTACTTTACGATTAACTCTCTGGCTTCCTCTCATCCTCTTCTCTCTCTGTCTCTCTCTTCATTCCGACCGTTCTGGCTTCCTTGCCATGGCTCGGCCGTATCAGTCATGAGCTCCCTGAAGGGCCTCGGCATGGCTGCTCCAGGATATTGTTGATCCTCTCACTTTCTTCAAGTGTTTGTTTAAATGTCAGCTCCAGGAGTTTCCGTTCAGAATTGCAATGTGCACCTACCCCCATTCACACTTCCTGTCCTCAAGACACTGTGTTGGGAGCCATTTTGGGCTCACAGGTTGAGACCCCTCCCTGCGTGGAAAAGGTGGTTGAAGCAGTTATGAGCTGGCTGAATATTGGTGTGATTTGTGTAAATGTTGGGCTCCTATTATGTAAATTCACTCATTGACGGACAAAGGACAAGCATTGGGAATTCTGTCCTTGCCAGAGGGATTGTACCTCCCCCATTGTAATTGGAAGAATAGGCAGAATGACTCCTGGCCTGTTTATAGATAATTAACATAGGCAGGCCTAGGTAACTTCCTGCTCTCTCCCCCAGCCTTAAATTTATATGCTAATTAACTTGAAAACAACTTGTAAGATTGAGGAAATCGCTGCTTTACTAATAAAACACATTATTGTTCAAACTATGTTTACTGATGGGATGTCACTCATTGCTGTAATGTAACTCACTACTTTTAAATAAAGACACTGAGACCGGCAGAGCAGAGACGCCAGAATTCCCAGGGCTGCCTGCTTGGTCATCAAGCATGGCTCTCTCACTTCCTTTCGCCTGACTGTCCGTCCTTCGTGAACCCCTAGATTCGCCGGAACAAGGACCCCGGCAACAATGATCAATGTTTCCATTTTCTCTGTAACACTTACGTGATTTAACATATCGTATATCATTTTGTTATTACAATTTTGGTTGCTTTTCCCTCTTTCCTGAGTAGAAGTCCAAGAAGGTAGAATTACCTTTGTCGTCGATGTGTCTCAGCACCTAGGACAGTGCCTGGCACATACAAGGTACTATGTAAATGCGTGGAATGAGGGGCAAAGGGATAAAGCAATGATGGGATAAGCAGTTTTGGGCAGAACTTCTATCAGACCTGTGTTCTTCAAGGACCATCTGAACTACATTGAATTAAGTATTTGTATAAGACTCTTAGTGTGACATCATGCAACTGTACTCTGAATGCTGGTTTTATTTCCCTCGACATCACATGACCCTCTAAGAATGATTCATTCAATATCCTAGGACTATTCTAAACTTCAGAATACTAATCATCTTCCATATTGATTCAAACTCTATCTCATTCCAAGAAGAATTTGAGACAATTTATCAGTTTCGATGTGGAAAAGGTAAATACAAATAAAAAATTTAAAAATATTTAATTACCAGTTGTATCATCTCAGTGACACAAAGTGCATATAATCACTTGGCCAGCCAAGTCCCAAGGCTCTTGTCTTTGTGTCTGATGTTGGCAGTTAAAGTCCACTGGACAGGAAGTGAGAGAGAAAGACAGATGGATCACAAGGCAAAAACTGTCACGTGTGAGCTGCCGCAGGAAGGACTGTACTTGATCTTAATGGTGCGGGGCCCTTGCAGAAGCCAAGGCGCTATGTTATGGACTAAGTGTACACACCGGGACAAGTAAACAAAGATGCTAAAGGCAGATTTGAGGGAAGACAGCAACTAGGAGCCCAGCCACTGACTCAGGATGCTGATGTCAGCCAGCAGGGTATGGAATGTAAGTGGGAGCTAAGCAGTCATCCCTGCTTCACCTCTGCCCCTCAAATCTCACATGATATCCTTTGCAGACCACTCTAACCAAAAAATATACAGGCAGGAGAATTCTGGGAAACGTAGTGCAGACTAGTCGCGTGAACATTCAAGAAAGCTACAAATGGAGCCTATTAGAGCTGAGTACCACTGTATGCATCTACCTTAACTTAAACACAAAACACGGCTCCCCAAGAGAATCTTAACTATAGGATTTTCAGGGTCAAAATGTTTAGAAAGTAACCTCTAGTACACATATACTGGTTGACTCCCTAATTAAGCTCAGTTGAATCATCCTGATGAAAGAAAACTGAATTATACCTTAGGTGTTTAGCCTGCAATTTAATTCTTGGAAAACAATTTGCTATAAGAAATCTATGTAGGTATAAAATAAACCCCTGTAAATATAATCAAGAACAGAAACAGCTCATCTGGAGCTGATTAAAACCACCTCACTGTCTATTCATTACCAGAAACCCTCCTAGACCTTCAGACTTTAAGCAGATGCCAAAAGAATTTGTTATTTTAAGAAGAAGTGAAAAGAAAAACACACTGTGAATCTGGACATAAAAGATTTCTGAGTTCTGGATACACGCGAGAAATATGGTACATTAAAATGGAAAGTTATACTGTTTGTACTTGTTCAGTAAATGTCGCCATCATTATTCTTAGTTTGTTGGCATAATAATGCATCTTCAGAAAGGGCTAGGGATGAAGTACCAAACATGAACATATTTTTAATGCTTTCCATTTCTCCCATGTTTCCATAATCTTTACCTCTAATCCTGTTTGCCAGGGATATTGATATTCCATTTAATTATCCAACCTCAAAGTGCTCATTGTTGCTTTGAATTTGGTACATAGTATCTCATGTTCTCCCCCAGAAAAAATAACCAGGTCCATCTATCTCTCTGACTCTGACTGAGTGTTTCTAAGTGGCAATAACACAGGCGTCAAGAGCATATTTAAAGTAACTTTCACCTTATTCCAGCTACGCCCAAAGGCATAGCAAACAGCTAAGCTGTGATTGTCTCATAACTCTTGGGGCACTACTGTGATTTCTCTGGTCTTTAAAGGAATTCTGGCCTCACCAGATACCAGTGCCTCAACAGATTTGCTTCTATGTCTTCTCTTTCTCTGACACTCAAAATCAATATGGGCTAAGTCTAGTGATTCTATTTCATGTACCTGTGCATTCATAATTCATTTAAAATACCTATCGATCTGTTGTTCCATTCCAAACACCATGAAGGCGCTGAGCCTAAAGCCCTGAACAGAGAATAAGAGCCCTTCCCTCATTGAGCTTACAGGACAGAGGGCTCTTGAGTCCACCTTGACCGAGAAAAGAGGCAGAACTGAAATGAAACAAAAGCATTTATAAAGGGTCTTAGAATTGCAATTTGTGGCACAGATTGAGAGATCCCCCTAGGGACAAAAGTCAGAGGTTTTTAAAGACAAAAGGGAACACTTGTATATGTTGGTTACCAAGAAATTTTGATTGGTGTTGGTGACAGAAAACTAATCTTGGTTAAACATAATTGGTGGCTAGGCCTATCACTATGCAAAAGTCCCTTGATGTAGCAAGCTGCAGTTTTCAGGCAGAGTCCTTGGAGCATCTTTGGTTTGGCTGAGTTCAAAAGTTCATGGTTCCACTGGTGAGGATGTGCAAAAGGCCCACCTCCTTAATGGCCTGACGCGGAGCTCACGAACCATGAGAGCATGACCTGAGTCGAAATCAAGAGTTGGAATCTCAACCCACGGAGCCACTTAGCCGTCCCCCAGAATCTTAATTATGTAATTTATTACCTTGTGGCCCCATCACACTTCCTGGTTACTGTAACTGTGAAGTAAGTATTGCAATCTGGAAGTGTGAGTCTTTTAACTGTAGTCGGCTATTTCAAGATTGGATTCGATAACTTCAGTCCTTCGAATTTCTAGATAAATATTAGAATCAGTTGTTCATCAATTTTTGCAAGAAAGCCAACTGGGGTGTTAACAAGGATAACATGTCATCTCTAGATCAATTTGTAAAGTTTAACTCTCTTAATAATATCTTCTTACAGTCAATGAAAATGGAATATTTTTGAAATTATTTAGTCCTTTAATTTCCTACACCAATGTTGTAGTTTTCACTGTACATGTTTTCTAGTATTTTAGGAAATTGTTGCGTAGACATATGCATTTTTATATTATGATAATGTGGGCCTCAGAGAATGAGTTAGGAAGTATTCATTCCTCTTACTTTTTTAAAATTATATATCAAAGACTGATATTAATTCTTCCTTAAATGTTTGATGGAATTCATCAGAAATGCCATGTGACCCTGGGCTTTTTTTTCTAAGGAAGTTTTTGAATTACCAGTTTAATCACTCCAATATTTATAGGCCAGTTCTAACATTTCTTAATGAGTTAGTATGGTGTTTTGTTTTCTTCTAGAAATTTGTCCATTTCACTTATCTATCTGTAAGTATAATGTTTATAGTGTTTCCTTAAATTCCTTTTTATTTCTGTAATCTCGGTTCTTTTTTTTTAATTAATTAATTTTTTTTAAATTTTTTTAATGTTTATTTAGTTTTGAGACAGAGAGAGACAGAGCATGAGTGGGGGAGGAGCAGAGAGACAGGGAGACACAGAATCCGAAGCAGGCTCCAGGCTCTGAGCCATCAGCACAGAGCCCGACGCGGGGCTCGAACTCACAGACGGTGAGATCATGACCTGAGCCGAAGTCGGACGCTCAACCGACTGAGCCACCCAGGCGCCCCTAATCTCGGTTCTGATGTCCACTTTTTTATTTTTGATTTTAATAATTTGAACTTTTTCTTCAATTTTGTCAGTCTAAAGATTTTATAATTTTGTAGATCTTTTCAAAGAATCAACTTTTGTTTCCATTGATTTTCCTTATTCTTTTGTCTATTCTGTATTTTTGTTTCTGTTTTATAATTTTCTTCCTTCATCTTTTTTTTGGACTTACTTTGCCTTCTTTTTTTAGTTTTTTTTTTTTTTTTTAAGATGGAAGTTATTTAAAATCTTTATCTTTTTAATATAGGCATTTGCAGCAATAATTTTATCGTAAATATCACTTTAGGTGGCTACTGTAGGCTCTGGCATATTGTATTTTTATTTAATTCATACCAAGTGTTTCTAATTTCCACTGTAACTTCTGGTCAATGTTTCGACTATACATGAATGTTTAATTTTCAAATATTTATAATTTTTCCAAAATTCCTTTTTGTTCCTTCTAAATTTCATTCCATTGTATTCAAATACATATCCAAATGGAAATGTTCTATGTAAGTAGCAGAGAAGAGAAGAAATATAGTAGTGTTTTTCCTATTTACCATCCTTTTTATTTTGCAATCATTTTTATACATGTGATATCTCTGTATATTACAAACCAGATAACACATTTTATAAAATAACTACTTTGTACAAATTTATAGAGATGCTGAGAGAAGACCATGTGTATACTTAGAGTTTGTAATATAATTTTCTTTTCTTTCTTTTTTTTTTTTTTTTTTTTACTATTCTCGTTCTTCCTTTTGGGGATTTGAGTTACCCTCTGATATCGGTTCCTTACTTTAATTACCCCTTTAATTACCCCTTTTAGGCATCCAAATCTTTTGTGCTATTATAGCCAAACGCATACATTTCTATTTGTTTTAGGCTCAACAATGTAATTATATACATGTTGTGTAATGCAGTTTATTTTTAAATGAGTTATGAAGAGGAATAAATATGCGATCATAATGTTTTTTTTTTTATAATAAGCTATCTTTTTGAGTGTTAATTGATTTTTTATGTTGATTTGAATTACTCTCTGGGATTATTTGCTTTCTAGCTTGAAGATCTAAATTTAGTAGTTATTTTTATTTTTAAAAAAATTAATAGATTTTAGTTTGTAGGGCTTTTTAGGTTTGTAGCAAAACTGAGCAGAAAACAGAGTTTCCACATATTTCCTCCCCCAAAACACAGCCTCCCTGACTTTAACATCCTGCATCATTTGTTACATTAGTGAACCAATATTGACATGTCATAATCAACTAAAATCCATCAACATTAGAATTCACTTTCTATTATACATTCTATGGTGTGTGACAAATGCGTAATGACAGATATATGTAATTATAGGATCATACAGAAGAGTTTCCCCATCCTAAAAATCCTCATTAACCAACCTATTATCCCTCCTTTTCTCCCACTGAATTTTCTAGAGTTTGATTGGGATAGCATTGAATCTATAGGTCAGGTTAGGAGGAATTAATATTTTAACAATATTAAGTCTTCCTATCCATAAACATGATAGATTTCTATCATTTTGTTCCTTAATTTCACTTATTCAAGTTTTGTAGCTTTCCTCATATAGCTCTTGTACAAATTTTGCTAGATTTATATATAATTTTTTGGGAGTGCTAATGTAAGTTGGATTTTATTTTCCATTTCAATTGTTCATTGATGGAATATAGGAAAGCAATTGACTTCTGCATATTAATCTTGTCCTATGCAACCTTGCTATAATCATGAATTAGGCCCAGGAATTTTTTAATTGATGTCTTGGGACATTCTACATAGGCAATCATATCACCTGTGAACAAAGACAGTCATATTTCTTCATTCCATATCTGTATACTTTTTATTCCCTTTCTTATATTATTGTGTTATTTAGGACTTCTAGTATGATACTGAATAGGAGTGGTGAGAACAAACATTTGCCTTGTTCTTCATCTTATTGGAAATTCATTAAGTATAATGTTAACTGAAAACAGATGAACATAGGGGAAAGGAAGAGAGAGAGAGAGAAAAGCAAACCATAAGAGACTCTTAACTATATAGAACAAGCTGAGGGTTGTTGGAGGGGAGGTGGGTGGGGGATAGGCTAAAAGAGTGATGGGTATTAAGGAGGGCACTTGTTGGGTTGAGCACTGGGTGTTATATGGAAGTGATGAATCACTAAATTCTTAATCTCGAAATCAATATTATACTATATGTTAAATAACTGGAATTTAAATAAAAGTTGGGAAAAGTATAATGTCTGTAGAGTTTTGTAAATGCTTTTCAGCAAGGTGAGGGGTTGACCTCTATTCCCAGTTTGCTGAGAGTTTTTATCATGAATGAGTGTTGAATTTTGTCAAATGCTTTTTCTGAATCTATTAATATAACCATGTGATTTTTCTTCCACATCCTGTTGAGGTTGATATTGATGTAATTGGTTCTTAAATAACAAGCCCCATTTACCCAGGTAAATTCCCACTTCTTCATTGATTTATAATTGGTTTTTATCGCATTGTCATTTTCAATTTCCTATATTTTAAGAATTTATGCATTTCTATCCAAGACAGATATTGGTCTGTTGTTTTCTTTTTTTGTAATGTCTTCATATGTTTTTAGTATTGGAGCAACACTTGTCTCATGGAATACGTATGGAAGTATCCCCTCTGTTTCTATCTTCTAGAAAAGATTTATAGAATTGGCATAATTTTCTTCTTAAATATTCGATAGAATTAAACTGTGAGCTCATCTGGGCCTAGTGCCTTCCGTTGAAGTTATCAATAATTGTTGACATTTCCTTAATAAATCTAGGCCTATTCAGATTGCCTTCAAGTTGGTTCATTTTCATCTCCGTTATCAAATTTTTGAACAGAAGTTGATCATAGTATTAATTTCATCACCCTTTTAGTAAGATCACTAGTGATGGCCTTTCTCTCATTTCTGATATTAGCAATGTATATTATCGCTCTTTCTTTTCGTAATTAGCCTGGGTGGGAGGTTTATTAATTTTATTAATGTTTTCAGAAAACCAGCTTTTTGTTTTGCTAATTTTCTCTATTAGTTTTCCGTTTTAAATTTCATTGATTTCTGCTATATTTTTTGTCATTTTTTTTTCTTCTACTTACGTTGGATTTAATTTGTTCTTCTTTTATAGTTTTCTAAGGTTAGTATTTTACGAATTTTATATCTTTCTTCTTTTCTAATATATGCATTTAACATGATAAATTTCTGTACACATTGCTTTTACTACCTCCTATAAATTTTGAGAAATTGTATTTTTATTTAGTTAAAATGTTTTTAATAACCTTTAAGATTTCATCTTTGACCAATGTAGTTATTTAGAAAAGTATTTTTGGAGTGCCTGAGTGGTTGAGTTGGTTGGGCATCTGACTCTTGATTTTGGCTCAGATTATGACCTCAAGGTCATGAGATTGAGTCCCATGTTGGGCTTCACACTGGGCATAGAGCCTACTGAAGAGTCTCTCTCTCCAGGCCTGTGTGGCTCAGTCACTTGAGCAGCTGGGTGTTAATTCAGCTCAGGTCATGGTCTCGCAGGTGATGAGTTCAAGCCCTGCATCAAGCCCTTCATCAATCCCCATGTTGGGCTCTTAGCAGACAGTGCAGAACCTGCTTGGGATTCTCTTTCCCTCTCTCCCTGCCCTTCCTCTGCATGTGCTCTCTCTCTCTTAAAATAAATAAACTTAAAAAAAAAAAATTTACTGTCTTCCTCTGCCCCTCCCCTGCTCAAAAGTGTACCTGCATGTTCCTCTCTAAAAAAAAAAAAAAATTAACCTTCAAGTATTTGGGGATTTTCTACCTATATTTATGCGATTGATTTTCAATTTAATTCTGTTGTGGTTTTGAGTGTACACATTGTATGATTTCTGGTTTTTTTTTTTTTTTTAATTCATTAATGTGTGCTTTTTGGCTGAAGTTGTGGTTTTTCTTGGTGAGTGTTCCATGTGAGTTTACTAAGGAATTTGTGTTATGCTATTTTGGGTAAAGTATTCCATAAATGTCAAGTATGTGAAGTTGATTGATAGCGGTGTTGAATTCAACTATGTCCTTACTGATTTCCTGCCTGCTTGATCAGTCTATTATCGATAGAGGGATGTTGAGGTCTATAAGAGTTGATCCATCTCATTTTCCTTGCAGTTCTATGACTCTTTTCTCTCTTGTAATTTGATAACCTCTTGTTAGGGACATATATAGTAAGGATTCATTAGTCTTAGAGAACTGAAACCTTCCTGATTATATAATACTCTTTTGTATTCCTGACAATTTCCTTGCTCTGCAGTTTGCTTAATATAACTACTACTTATAACTATAACTAATTCAGCTTTCTTTTGAGTAATGTTAGAATTGTATATTTTTTCATCCCTTTATATGTAATCTATATGCGCCCTTATATTTAAAGTGAGTTTCTTATACAGTTGAACCTTCTTTTTTGATCCAATCCAATTGGTGCATTTGGAATGTTGATGTTTAAAGTGTTTATTGATATATTTGGATTAATATGTGTAATATTTGTTATTGTTTTTATTTACTGCCTTTGGTCCATATTTTTGTTTTCGTATATATATATATATATTACATATGTATATATACATTTATATATATATATGCATATATATATATACATATACATATATATGAAATATAATGTCATCTTCAAATATAAAAATTTTATTTCTTCCTTTCTGATTATGGTATTTTTAAATTTCCTTTTTCTAATCTAATTCCTATAGCTAGGACTTCCACCACTACTATGTTGAATAAAAGTAATGAATGGACATCTTTGTCTTATTTCTGATCTTAGATAAAAATCTTTCTGGTTTACCATTGAGTATCATGTTATTGAGGATGCTTGTTCCTTGTTTTTATCTTCTACCTTTGTTTTGCTTTCTTGGTTTTAATTGAATATTTTATATGGTCCCATATTTCTTTTAGCATATCATTTAATTTTTTTTATTAGTTGTCCTAGGTTGACAATATGCATTTACATGTAATTCAATCAACTTTCATATAACTCTATCCTGGTTTATGAGTAGTAGAAGTACCTTCTAAGAAAATATTTCTAATTCTTCACTTTCATCCCTCTTTCCTTGTTGTCTTCCTTTTACTTATCCATAAGCTCTATCCATCAAATACATTATTGCTATAATTATTTTGAACAAACTGTTACCTTTCACTTCAATTAAGAATTAAAAATTAAGGGTGTCTGGGTGGCTCAGTGGGTTAAGTGCTCGATTCTTGATTTCAGCTTGGACCATGATCTCATGGTTCATGAGAGTGAGCCCTGCATTAGACACTGACAACATGGAGCCTGCTTGGCATATCCTCTCTCTCTCTCTCTCTCTTTAACTCTCTCTTAAAATAATAAGTAAGTAAGTAAATAAATAAATAATAAATAATAAATAAATAAATAAATTGACTTTAAAGAAAAAAAGAATTTAAAAATAAAAGATTTATTTTATTTTCACTTATTCTTTTTCTAATGCTCTCCTTCCTTTATTACCCAAGTTTCTACCCTATACCATTTACTTGTTTCTAAGAAACAAATAAAAAACAAGCAATAAATGTCTTCAATTTTTGTTTCTGTGAGGAAGTCTTATTTCTTTTTAACCTTAGAAAGATACTTTCACAGGATACAGAATATTAGGTATGTGGGTTTCACTTTTATCCAACACATGTATTTCACCGTCTTCTTTCTTGAACAGTTTCTAAAGACAAATCTGATCATTCTTATCCTTGCTCCTTTGTATGTAGTTTATTTTTCTTCTCACATTTGTCTTTCTTTATATATATCCAAGTTACTGTAATAATGATTTCAGGAATAGATTTTAGTGATTCATCACTTACATATAACACGCAATGCCCTTCCCAACAAGCGCCCTCCTTAATGCTCATCACCCATTTAGGTGATTCCCTGACTCAACACTCCTCCAGCCACACTCTGTTCTCTGTATTTGAAACTCTTATGTTTTTTTTTTCTCTTTCTCTGTATTCATCTCTTATGTTTCTTAAATTCCACATATGAGTTAAATCATATGGTGTTTGTCTTTTCAAATGGACTTATTTCGCTTAGCATAATACATTCTAGTTTCAACCACGATGTTGCAAATGGCAAGATTTCATTCTTTCTCATTGCCGAGTAGTATTCCATTTTATGTATATACCACATCCTCTTTATTCATTCATCAGTCAATGGACATTTTGGCTCTTCTCATAATTTGGCTATTGTTGATAGTGCTGCTATAAACATTGGGGTGCATGTACCCCTTCAAATCAGCATTTTTTTTATCCATTGGATAACTAACTATCAATAAAATTGCTGGGTCATAGGATAGTTCTAAACGTCATGCTGTTTTCCACAGTTTGCATTCCCACCAGGAGTGCAAAAGAGTTCCCCTTTCTCCACATCCTCACCAACATCTATTGTTTCCTGAGTTGTTAATTTTAGAGATTCTTACAGGTGTCAAGTGATATCTCATTGTGGTTTTGATTTATATTTCCCTGATTGAGTGATTTTGAACATCTTTTCATGTGTCTGTTGGCCATCTGGATGTCTTCTTTGGAAAAGTATCTTTTCACGTCTTTTGTTCATTTCTTCCCTGGATTATTTGTCTTTTGGGTGTTGAGTTTGGTAAGATCTTTATAGGTTTTGGACACTAACCCTTTATCTGATATGTCATTTGCAAATATCTTCTCCTACTCTGTCAGTGCCTTTTAGTTTTATTGATTGCTTCCTTCATTGTGCAGAAGATTTTTATCTTGATGAGGTCCCAATAGTTCATTTTTGCTTATGTTTCCCTTGCCTTCAAAGACATGTCAAATAAGAAGTTGCTGCAGCTGAGATTAAAGAGAATGTTGTGGGGCGCCCAAGTGGCTCAGTCAGTTAAGCGTCTGACTTCAGCTCAGGTTGTGATCTCACAGTTTGTGAGTTCGAGCCCCGCGTCAGGCTCTGTGCTGACAGCTCAGAGCCTGGAGCTTCCTTCAGATTCTGCGTCTCCCTCTCTCTCTGCTTCCCCCCATGCTCATTCTCTGTCACTCTCTGTCTCTCAATAATAAATAAAAATGTTTAAAATTTTTTTTAAAAAAAGAGGATGTTGCTTATTTCCTCCTCTGGGATTTTTATGGTTTCCTGTCTTACATTTAGGTCTTTAATCTATTCTGAATTTATTTTTGTTTATGGTGTAATGATTCAGGTTCATTCTTCTGCACATCGCTGTCCTGTTTCCCCACACTATTTGCTGAAAAGACTGCCTTTTTTTTCCATCGGATATTCTTTCCTGCTTTGTCAAAGATTATTAGCCCATATATTTTTGGGCCCCATTACTGGATTTTCTATTCTGTCCCATTGATCTATGTATCTGTTTTTGTGTGAGTACCATACTGTCTTGATGATTACAGCTTTGTAATACAGCTTGAAGTCCGAGATTGTGATGCCTCTAGTTTGCTTTTCTTTTTAAACATTACTTTGGTTATTTGGGATCTTTTCTGATTCCATACAAATTTTAGGATAGTTTGTTCTAGCTTTGTGAAGAAGACTGGTTTTGATCCCTATTATTTTGATAGGGATTGCATTTAATGTGTAGTTTGCTTTGAGTAGTATCAACATTTTAACAATATTTACTCTTACAATCTAAGAGCATGGAATGTTTTTCTATTTTTTTTGTGTGTCTTCTTCAATTTCTTTCATAAGCTTTCTATAGTTTTCAGTACATAGATCTTTTACTTCTTTGGTTAGACTTATTCCTATGTATTTTATGGGTTTTGATGCAATTGTAAATAGGATTGATTCCTTGATTTTTCTGTCTGCTGCTTCATTATTGGTGTTTTATTGATTGATTTTATATCTTGCTGAATTCATGTATCAGTTCTAGCAGTTTTTATGTGGAGTCTTTTTGTTTTTCCACATAGAGTATCATGTCATCTTTGAAGAGTCAAAGTTTGACATCCTCCTTGCTGATTTGGATGCCTTTATTTCTTTGTATTGTCTGATTGCTAAGGCTAGGACTTCTAAAACAATTATGAATAACAGTGGTGAAAGTGGACATCCCTGTCATGTTCCTGACCTTAGGGGAAAGCTCTCAGTTTTTCCCCATTGAGGATGGTATTAGCAGTGGGTCTTTCATATGCAGCTTTTATGATCTAGAGGTATTATCCTGCCACCCCTCAATTCTTGAAGGTTTTTATCAAGAAAGGATGCTGTATTTTGTCAAATACTTTCTCTGCATCTGTTGAGAAGATCATGTGAGTCTATTCCTTTATTAGTGTGATGTATCACATTGATTGATTTGGGGATATTGAATCAGCCCTGCATCCTAAGAATAAATCCCACTTGGTCGTGGTGAGTAATTTTTTTAATGTATTGTTGGATCTGGTTGACTAGTATCTTATTGAGAAATTTTGCACCCATGTTCATCAGGGAAAGTGGTCTATAGTCCTCTTTTTTAGTAAGGTCTTTATCTGGTTTTGGAAACAAGGTAGTGCTGGTCTCATAGAATGAGTTTCTATTCCATTCTTATTTTTGGAACAGCTTTAAAAGAACAAAAGAGGTGTTAAGTCTTCTTTAAACGCTTGGTAGAATTCCCCTGGAAAGCCATCTCCAGGCCCTGGACTCTTGTTTGTTGGGAGAATTTTGATTACTGATTCAATTTCTTTGCTGGTTATGGGTCTGTTCAAATTTTCCATTTCTTCATGTTTCAGTTTTAGTAGTTTATATGTTTCTAAGATTTTGTCCATTTCTTCCAGATTGCCCAATTTGTTGGCGTATAATTGCTCATAATGTTCTCTTACTATTGTTTGTAAAACTGAAGTGTGGGTTGTGACGTCTCTTCTTTCATTCATGATTTTATTTATTTATTTGGGTCCTTTCCTTTTTCTTTTTGATCAAATTGGCTAGGAGGTTATCAATTTTTTTTTAATTCTTTCAAAGTACCAGCTCCTGGTTTGGTTGATCTGTTCTACTGTATTTTGTTGTTGGTTTTGTTTTTGTTTTTATTTTTTTTATTTCCATTGATTTCTGCTCTAATCCTTATTAACTCCCTTCTTCTGCTGGTTGGGGCTTTATGTGCTCTTCTTTTTCCAGCTCTTTTAGGTGTAAGGTTCACTTGTGAACTTGAGACCTTTCCTCTTTCTTCAGGAAGGTGGGATTGCTATATATTTCTCTCTTATGACCACCTTTGCTGCATCCCAGATGTTTTGGACTGTTGTGTTTTCATTTTTATTGACTTTGATGTGCTTTTTAATTTCCTCTTTAATTTCTTCGGTTAACCCATTCATTCTCAGTATAATGGTCTTTAATCTCCAAGTATTCTTGGTCTTTCCAAATATTTTCCTGTGATTGATTTCAAGTTTCATAGCACTGTGGTCTGAAAGTATGCATGATATGATCTCAATCATTTTGTACTTGTTGAGGACTGATTTGTGACCCTGTATTCATGCTGGTCTTCTTGGGGGTATGCTTGGTGGGTGCATGGGTGTGGCTTGTTGTAATGGCTCCCTTCTCCACTAGGTTGTGCTGCTGAGCTCACTGGGGTGTATACATGTGTGCAAGTGCACATGCGCAAGCATGGTAGAGGTGAAAATGGCTTCACCCAGGTCCCTAGTCTCTGGCAAAGGAACTTTGCAGGAACTTAGTGCTCTCACTCTCCTACGATTAAGCACCGCTCTTTTGTCTCAGGCCTCCATCTGCTCCCCACCTCCACTCTGTGTCCAAGCCATCAGCCTGCCAGGTGGTGCCTCCCTCCAGAGTTTTATCTCAGACAGAACTGTGTTCTAGAACCCCACACTTCAGAGATCTCTGTGGCTTGGACCTGCACCAGCTCTCTGGAGGAAGGTCTTGCTGAGCAATGACCAGGTGCTCACTTGCCCCAGAAAATGTTTGTGTGATGGTGTAACAGCAGAGGTTCAGAGATTGTGGCAAATCACAACACAGAGCCAGTGCCAGGTTCACCTCACTATGGCATCTTTGTCCCAATACCAGCAAATGTGGCTGCTCTCCAGGGTCTGCTGGGATCTTTGCCTGTGGGGAGGCCGGGTGGCCTCTACCAAATGCACTCCAAACGGGGAACTGCTTCTCCCGTTGTGGCACGTGGACCTCGCAGACCCCGCTTCCTGCTCCTGGGGATTTGCCCTGCTTTTTCACCAGAGCACCTTCAGGCACCAAGCTCTGGAACTTCAGACTCTGTGCTCCACTGTTTATAAAATCCTAGTGGTTTGCAATCCTTTACTTCCTCCCTGTCAGTGGTTTGGGGGAACAGATTTCTTGTTCAGTCCCCTTGCAGGTATTTTCACTGCATCTCTCTCTCCATCTATTTTCAGGGGAGTGCTTTTCTTGAATCATTCCTATACACCACACTCATTCCTTTTCTCTCTCGGTACTCTCTCTATGAAAACTCCCTACCTTCTGCAGCTTTTCTCTCTCCCAGTTCACCTCTTCACACCAAGTACCTGCTAAGTTATACAGATTGTTGTATTAATCCTCAGATCGATTTCTTAGGTGTTCAAAATGATTTGGTGTTGAAATGGCTGCATTTCAGGGATGAGACAAGCTCAGGGTCTCCATACTGTCCTACCATCTTAACTCTTCTCTCTTCTCACTTTTGTCAAAGTTTAAAAAATACATTTGAACTTTCAGTTTGAATACAGTGTTCTTATATATGTGTGTGTATGTATACACAAATATATACATACAAATATATATATTTATCAGATCCTAGATCTGTAGTTTGGTATCTGACATTAATCTTGGAAAATTCTCTGTCATCATTGCTTCAAATCTTGGAAAATTCTCTGTCATCATTGCTTCAAATATTTCTTCTGTTCCTTTCTCTCTTTCTTTCGCTTCTGATATTCACATTATGCATGTTTTACAATCCTTCCCTGAATCCTAGGAGAGCATTTCTTAGCTGTATTTTTATTCTAATTCTCCCTCTTGAAATTTTAGCTGGTATATCTTTTCACGTCTTCTTAATTACTGACCAAAAAATTTCCAATTGTTTTCCAAAATGCTGTTAGAAAATAGTTCCAAAGGTGGTCTCTGTAGGAAAAGCTGTGAAAGTCTCTGTTCTGATGGCCTCTCTCTCACACTTGGCATGAACTCCGTACTCTTGCACCAGATATACATAGCTTGCTTCTAGAAGAACATCTCTACTCTAGAAGTAGGGTGCTAGATGAGGATGGCAGCCTCGGGGGGTTTTGTTGTTGTATTATTGTTGTGACTTGCCTCTCCTGGCATGGAAAAAGCACCCTATGAGTGGACTCATTTGGGAATGATCAGGCCCAGTATTCTCTGCCAGTCATGTCTTGCATAGAACTTCTGTCCTACTTAGTATGGGTTTAGTAAGAGAAGGATTCTCAGTATCTGACATGTCTGCCTCTAACAGCTCCTGCCACACAAAATGTTGATGAGAGATGCTGGTTGGCTCACACTTGCTGGGATTAAACCATACTCATGATGGGCAATCTAGGGAGAAAGGGAGTCCTATCTTCTTTGCTATAGATGCACAGAGTAGGTCTCCTATCATATGGAGCTGAGGGTGGTGGTGGGAGCAGGCGTGCCTCTAATGCTACAATTATTGTTATTATCATTAAGGTTGAGTAGTTTTTCTTGAATAATCAAGTGGTTATTCATTTGGTATATGCCATCGGGAGAATGTCCAGAAAGTACACACATAGACCACTATTTTCAGTTAAGTAGTTTTAGTTTATAAACCTCTTGAAGATATGTCTTATTCATGTTTTCATAGTTTATAGAACATATTAATTAATAAATAAATACATAATTGAGTGTCATGGTTAATAAGGGCTCGAAACAGTAAATATTTTAATAGTAAACATTAAAAAAAACTTAAATATTTTATGGTAGGTCGGGTAGTTCATTGGTTAATTCAATACAATGATTAGTCCTTCACTTTTTTTATTTTTCCTGATTATCAAACTCTTAAAGAAAAGAATATATGAATATCTACTATGTTTCAGACATTATGCAGGACCTGTGAGAATTATAACAATATGAGAGGCTTGGCCTCTCTTGTGGATGCTCATAGTTTAGTAAGGTACATAGGGGTGTATTCCAGGAGATTATTACTAATATATGGAGCCTGTTTAAATATGGAAATAGTTCTGTCACTATAAAACTCTATAGGAGAATCAAGGAAGAGGAGATCCTGATGATGAAAATAACCAATAGGAAAAGTGGAGGACACAGAAGCAGAATGCAGATAACATGCTTTGCCTTTGGTTAACAGATCAGTATCTGAGAAAGACATTACTGCGAGGGAGCATTAGATCATAATATCTGTTAGTGCCAGACTGTGACAGATCTTACTGGCAAGGTGGGATTTACTTTATCTTCGAAACAATGAAAAGACATAGATGGTTTTGCAGTGTCAAGTACCATGATGTTATGAGTTAAATGGTGTCCCCCAAACATTCATATGTTGAAGTCTCAATCCTTAGTACTTTCATAATGTGACCTTTTTTGGAAACAAGGACATTACAGATGTCATCAAGTAGGATGAGTCCCTACTCCAATGACTTGTGTCTTAATAAGAAGGGGAAATTTGTAGACAGACATGCACCCAGAGATAATGCCATGCATAGATTGCAGTTATATTTCTACAAGCCAAAGAATACCAAAAGTTGCTAACAAACCACCTGAAGCTAGGAGAGGGATGGAACAGATATTTCTTCACAACCTCAGAAAAGAGCAACCAACTCTACTAACCTTGATTTTGGATTTCTAGTCTTCACGACTGTGAATACATAAATCTCTGTTCTTTAAACCATCAGTATGTGGTACTGTGTTATGGCACCCCTAGTTAATACATGTGATGGCAGTGAAGGTTACAAAGTGTTATGATATCCTTTAGAATTGAGTTCCACACAAAGGAAATTTGACATATTTTTAAAATGAATTAGAGAGAAAGAAGCTTTCAGAGGGAAGGAAACCAGTTAAATGGTAAGAATAATAATCATGGCTAAACGTGATAGACACCATGCCCCATTCTAAAAATATAAGTTGACATTGTAATTACAAATGACCCTGATGAGAAAGAAAACTAAGTGTTTCTAAAGACTAATTATGGATGCAAAGATAGCTCTCTGCTCTGTGATGAGCTCAGATCTAAAAGGGTCAATTAAAAAGGACAGAAGTTACACTGAATAAGCTATAGCAAATAAAGTCACAGAGATGAATGATATCAGAAAGGTTACAATTCAGAATTGATATGAATTTAATGAGAATTACTAGATAACAAAAATGTTTGGAGCAAAAACAGTGAGAATGAAAGAGACCATCTATTCCCCAGCAACAGAAGTCTTGCAGAATAGGAGCACCCACTTTGAGCTTCCCCATTCATTTCTTTGTGGTTTTGACATTACTGAAAGGAAACCTCAGACTCTAGTAGGAGAAGAAGGTGTAAGAAATTATCTAGGCATTCTCATGATAATTACAACCCAAGCTATCTAGGGCACGTTGAGGATGAGATTTCATCCCTACTTTTAGTATCTTTGAGTTACCAGGAAGGAGACTGAAATGAAAGTAGGTCCTGCCTAACAAACTGCATCATCCAACACAAACTTCTCTCAAAGGTTATATTATTTGCTAGGCAATATTTCATATTAGTCAAGAATACAGTCTTTGAAGTTCATTGCCATGGTTCTGATCCTGGCATCACCATTTAATGATTTTACAAACTGGAAGGCAGGTTATTTAACTATAGTGTGTCATATTTCTATTTGTAAAATGAGAATAAAATTTGTAAAACAATTAATGCATATATGGGGGTGCCTGAGTGGCTCAGTTGGTTAAGCGTCCGACTTCAGCTCAGGTCATGATCTCACGGTTTGTGAGTTCAAGCCCCGCGTCGGGCTCTGTGCTGACAGCTCAGAGCCTGGAGCCTGCTTCTGATTCTGTGTCTCCCCATCTCTCTGCCCTTCCCATGCTCACGCTCTGTCTCAGTCTTTCAATAATAAAATAAAAAAACATTAAAATTTAATGCATATATGGCACATGGTAAGTAGTAAATAAATATGAAGTCCTCCTAGTATCATGACCAGTGTTACCAGTATTTTCACTGCCAGCCTTTCACTCTGATTCTTTATTTGTTTTAACCTAAATTTAGTGATTGCTGTATTTTATGTACCTTATTTTTGTACTGGCCTCTGGAAATATCTAGATACAGATAAATAGAAAAGAAATTTTCATTTCTAAGAGCATAAAATCATTGTAAAGAGCAGGCAGACCAGGAAAATTCTGTAGAATTTACTGTTGTCAAGACTAGGGTAAAAGTTATAAGGAACTTCACAGGGGAATTGACAGTCTGAGTGAGTCCAGAAGGATGGGGAGAAATTTATGAAGGTGTCAAGCAGAGAAAAAGCTTTTGGGAAAAAGGAAGTCAACATTTGAAAATCAGAGAGATATAAGGGCATATTTGTCCTTGGGGGAATTGTGTTTAAGAGCATGACTGGAGAGAAGCTGAAAGTCGAATCTTAATAGAGGCATTGTGGGAAAGATTTGTCAGTATTATTTGACGAGCCAAGAGGCCTGTATAACTATCAAATAAGGAGCTTTGATTTGAGGGCTGTCCTCTTCAACACAGAGTATGTTATAGATTGGATTGTGCTATCTCCAAAATGCATATGTTGCATTTCGAGCACTCAGTACCACATAATGTGACCTTATTTGGAAGTAGAGTCCTTATCAAGGTAATCAGGTTAAAACAAGGTAGTTAGGATGGACTTTAATTCACTCTGACTAGTGTCCTCATAAAAAGGAGAAATTTGGATACAGAGAAAGGCATGCATAGAGGCAAGATGTTACATGAAGAGACATAGGGAGAAGGTCATCTCCAAGTCAAGGAGAGGCCTTGAACAGACTTTTCCCTCACAGCTCCCAGAGGGAACCAACACTGTCAATACCTTGATCTCGGACTTCTAGTCTCCAGAACTGTAGACAATAAATGTCCCTTTCCTATGTCACCCAATTGGTGGTACTTTGTTACTGCAGCCCTAGCAAACTAATGCAGAGGATGAAGAACAAAGATGTTATATTTCTGCATCGGTTTTGAAGGGTCAGATAATCTTATTTGTCCAGCCTAAGAATGTCATTTAATGCATCTAATATTAGGTGTATACTAATTCTTTGTTTGTTCGAGAGAGAGATAGAGAGAGCAAGAGTGGGGGAGAGAGGCAGAGGGAGAGAGGATCTTAAGTAGGTTCCACATTCAGTGTAGAACCCAACATGGGGCTGGATCCCATGACCCTGGGATCATGACCTGAACTGAAATCAAGAGTTGGATGCCAAACCTACTGAGCCATCCAGGCACCCCAGGCATATATTGTTTCTGTGCATGAACAATTTTAGTACATTTTAATAAAAATATTTAATGATTTTCACTTTATTTCTTAAATTTCTCAATTCTTAAGGAGTTCAGCAAACTGTTATATTGATCCTGGCTATTAAGATTGCAACTGTGTAGCATTCTCCCAATGTAAAGACAAGCGACATGGACCATTACTGTACTACTTAATAGTTCACATAGGTTTTAGAGTTTCTAAATTAGTTTGCATGCACTCAATTGTAGTTCATAAAAACCACAAGAGGAAGGTGTCCTCATCCCTCTGGTCTTACCCTTTTGAAAGATGAGAAACTTGAGGGCAGATGAATAAATGAAAAGCCCCAGGTTACAGTGAGCAGAGGATTCTACATCCAGTGTTCCCCTTCTAGACCTTGTTGCCAGCAAGCTGAAAAGAGCAGCAGAGACCAGTGTCTCTCATCTGGCATTCGGCCTCCAAGCAGGCAGTTGTGAGACACTGAAAACCCCCGATCACTGCTCTCAGGAGCGAGAGAGTGGCCCCAGGCAGGATTCTGAAGTCACACTCATTTTGGTGTGCTGACTTGTTACGCCAGTTGGGAGAAGGAAAACAATCGGATTAACTTAGGATAAGAAACACGTTTATTGATCCATATGCATGCACTGAGAATATTCTGAGGCACTTTGAGAGTTATAATTGCTCTGATCTAGCCAAGAAGACTTAATAAAAACTTTGTTGGAAAAACAAAAGATGGAAAATTGGAAAAATTCTATTTGCTCCAATTTCTCTAAACCATAACACTTTAAGAGGCAGAATATAATGTTTCAAAGGAAAATAAACTCTAGGTGTCTAGAATGTCTTGTGCCTTTCCCCTTCTCTCGGGTGAGTTGAGCATATAGATTTATACACCAGGAAATAGTAGCCTACCACCCATTCTGCCATCGCCAAGCATATTTGAGACTACAGGTTTTTCATATGTGTCTCAACATTGTACTGGCCATTATATGATTCTGCATTGGCAAAGGTTGATGAATATTCATGTTTGTGGATGCTGTATATATAGCAGATAAAGACCATAGAAAGTCCGCTGTGCTAACATAGCTCCCAGCTCTAGGGGCTGGCTTTCATGATGAAGCGTAAAATGTCTGAAATTGGCATGCTTTATCTAAAGTTGAAATATGTCCTGGAGAGAGGCACATTTTAGAAGCAAATGGACTTGGTTCTGAAGTCCATGACTTTTCTATTTTAAGAGAAAAACATGAAACAATATTGAGACTATCAAGAGGAAATAGGGCAGGATTTTCACCAGCCTGCCTTAACACTCTGAGTAGGTTGCAGACAATGAAAGGCAGAATGTAGAAATAAGAGGCTACATCAGAACATGAATCTCCCCACTTGCCAAAAGCTTCCTTTGACCCCAGAAACCAGCTCACTGCCACCAAGGCCAGTTTTTCACTCTTCTGAGATCCCTTCGAGTTTATCTCTAAAAGAGAAAGGAAATGTCAGCCTCTATCCCTCTATCCCATGTAGATTCCTGTACTGAATATTTGTGATTTTGAAAAATGAGGAGGAAACCTGCCAGAGTTCAAGTTTGTAATCTAACCTTCTAGATCTTGTGATCTGGGTGTACGCCCTTGGCATCACACAGAGTAACAAAAAGATGTGGAGTCTTTCCACGACATCAGGCCGCAACAAATACCTTAAAATGCATTTGCTCTTAGAGAGTAGTCTCAAGGAGTGTTGTGCTTCAACTGGTTAATTCAGCATCCCTGAAAATGTTAAAAAGTGCTTAGCCAATGATGCAACAAAAATAGCAGAGTTGGTGAGACATCAGATGGACATTTGCGTTCTGAAATCCACGCAAATCCTGAGAGATTTTATTTCTAATATTAGTGCAGTAGAGGTGAAAAGGAAGATATTGATGTGAAAGGATTGAAACAGTCAAACTGACCTTGCAAACAAAGTAAACAGGGAAAAAATATTCATAAACAGAGCACTCAATAACATCCGCTAACTCTATGTACTAATATGAAACCCTAAAAGAACAGTAATAGCTAAAATTGCTTGTGGAATCTGAAATATCAAAGAATATTGTTACAATTTGTTTTTTATCAGACTGTCACAAAACTAAACTTCGTAACTGTCACATAGATTTGTTTTGTTTTGTTTTGTGTTTTGAGAGAAAGAGAGAGAGAGAGACAGTGGGGGAGAGAGGCAGAGGAAGAGAGAGTATCTTAAGCATGTTCCATGCCCAGAACGGAGCCCAATGTGGAGCTCGATCCCACGACCCTGGGATCATGACCTGAGCCAAAATCAAGAGTTGGATGCTTAAGGATTGCACAACCCAGGCATCCTTCACAGGGTTGTTTTTGTTTTTGTTTTTAATATGCATGAAGTTAACAGTTCAACACTGACTTAACTAGTACACATATAATTAGCTGTCAACTTATTCCTAAATGTTTTTTATTTTTTATGTTTACTTATGTTTTGAGAGAGAGAGGAAGAGAGAAAGAGAGTGCAAGCAGGGTATGGACAGAGATAGAGGAAGACACAGAATCTGAAACAGGCTCCAGGCTCTGAGCTGTCAGTACAGAACCCAACGCCAGGGCTAGAACCCACAAACTGTGAGATCAAGACCTGAGCTGAAGTCAGATGCTCAACAGACTGAGCCACTAAGGCGTCCCCATTCCTAAGAGTTTTATAGATATACTTCTGTTGTTGTTGAACAGATGGCCAACTCTTAGATATATATCTGTTAATCACTTAACTTTCATAAGTAGAATTTAATTCTATATATGTCAACATTTAATTAATGAGTCCAACGTCTCAGTAGAAACAGCAAGCAAGCTCACTGATCTTGACAGTGACAGTAAGTCTTGCAAGAATCAAACCAAATTCCATTACTTCCATGCAGTTCTGCTCATTTATTTACTTATTTATTTATTTGGAGTATGGGGGAGGGAGGTGTTGGAGAGAGAGAATCCCAAGCAGGCTCCACGGTGTCAGTGCGGAACCCAACCCAGGGCTCAATCTCACGAATGATGAGATCAGGACCTGAGCTGAAATCACGAATCTGACACTTAACCAATTGGGCCAACGGGTGCCCCTATTCAGTACTGCTCTATAAACACACATCATTATCTATAAGCAATTAAAGGTTGTATACACATCGATATAGGTATACAAAAGGTTTCTCGGAAAGAACGTCTACACACTGCCATCCTCACCAAGTGGAATGGGAGAATATACTGGAAGTTCACATCAATACACTAAATGGTATAAGCAGCTACAACTTACATAGGGTGTGTCTTTGAGCATCAGCCTTCCTCACAGACTTAGAAATTGCCTTATGATAAACCAAACACACATATCAGTAGAGTGGATATGAAAGAAAACTTCATGTGAAAAAATGACTTCTGGATTTGAAAAATGTATTTATCCCATTGGTGCGTCAAGATGCAGTTTACCTTTAGATATCTCAGAGTGCACTTGAAGTTCAAAGTCCTGAACTGAAGTTCCTTTGAAAATCCGAGAAAAACTGCTCTGCATTCTTTGTACAAGCTCCGCTGCTTTAGCTTCTAACTAATTCTTAATCAAACACAATTTCCTTCTGTCATTGTAAATTTTGTAAAAAGGTATTCAGATGCACCAAGTAAAGAGAAACAAGGACTCACATTTAACTATGCGTGTCCTTTTAGGAAAGCATAATTTCAGCTAAAAAATTCAAGTGTCAGCCCCCATAAAGAACATGACACTTGGGCCCCTCTGAATGTGAATGTTCTCTGAGGATGTATTAAGCAACCGATGAACATTCGTATCATCTGTCCTTCACTAAGGAAGTCATTTATTCGTTCCTTTAGTTCATTTTAAAATAGGGTTTTTACTAACCAGAAAAAAAAGAAGGAATGTGCTTTTGCAAAAGAGATAGAAGAAGATCTATCAAAACGATCAAGAATTAATACTAGTAATTAATAAAAAGAAATGATCATAAGTAGAATGACTTTGGGATGTAACAGAAAGAACATGTTAGAAAAACACCCAACACTGTCACATGCCATATGTTTTCTCTTGCACAAACATCTCACTTCTTCAAGGCAATTTCTTTTGTTTAAGGATTTTTAAATAATTTTTTTAATGTTTATTTATTTTTGAGAGAGAGAGAGAAAGACAGAGCACGAGTCGAGGAGGGGGAGAGAGAGACAGAGAGGGAGACACAGAATCTGAAGCAGGCTCCAGATTGCAGGGCTGGAACTCAGGAACTGTGAGATCATAACCTGAAGGGAAGTCAGAGGCTTAACTGACTGAGCTGGTCAAGTGCTCCAAGGCTATTGCTTTAATAAAATTTTGAGATAATAATAGATGCCTTGTTTAATTAACTAGTAGTGATCAGGAGAATCGTCTACTACCCCTTACCTCACACCCAAGTATACCCATCTCTTTCCACTTACAATTTCAACAACTCTAAGACACACGGGTTAGGGATCAGTCTGGGCCACAGATTATCTAGTGTGATGCAGAAAGGAGGCAGGAGCCTTAGCCTATGTCCTCTTCACTCAGTAGTGAGGTTTATATTTGCGCAGAGGACCTCAGGACCACAGGACTGTCCATGAACAATCCTTGTTCAGATGGATCGAGGCTGGTATGCTAGCTCTGCCCAATGGGATCTCTTTTGCTTCTAAAGTTCCAGCTGTATGTACACCTTGTGGCCATCTGTTCTGATAACAGAGCTCATCGCATAACTGAGAAGTCAATCACCCTCCCCATGGCAGAAGACTTTCCCTCTGCTCATCCGTAAGGTGCTACACTAGCTCTTGTTTCTCAAACACTTTGTGGCAACTATCACTGCAATCCTCTAAGGACCGTGGCATTCGTCTCATTACTCTTCTGTCCCCAAGATCTAAACTCTTCCCACTTAGCCCAGAAGCAGTACTCAGGGGCTTGAAGGGACTCCTCAGACATTGAGCACCTGCCCACTTGGACATTAGAGCATTAGCCACCTAAATTCCCTGCCCCCTTATACAGCTCCTACATGTGTTCACAACAAAGGTCCCACACCATCGTCTTAAGTCACTGCCGTGGGCCAGAGGCTAGCATTCAGCATTAGATTATGATACAGCAAGAATAGTGTTTCCCTTTATTCATTCGAGACCTTTCTGTCACCTCATGTAATCCCATGCAGTCTGAATTTGTCTCTCCCAAATTGTAACTCTGATGCCAAGCTATTCCCTCTCATGCTTTCTGCCCTCCTTCCTGAATTTAAGGCCTTAAATATAATACAATGATTCACACAAATCAAAAGCTGGAAAGTAGAAAATGTAAACATACACACATGCACACACACACACATACACACACACATCAAAACACTTTGTAAAATAAAAAACAAGAAACAAATGCATTTATCTTTTTATTGTTGTTGTATTTTATTTATTTAATTTTTTTAAGTTCTTATTTAAATTCTAGTTAACATATAGAGTATTACTGGTTTCATTTTTGAGAGAGAGAGAGAGAGAGTGCAAGCAGGGGAGGGACAGAGAGAGAGGGAGACACAGAATCTGAAGTAGGCTCCAGGCTGTCATCACAGAGCCCAATGAAGGGCTCGAACTCATGAACCAGGAGACCACGACCTGAACCAAAGTCAGACGCTTAACCGACTGAGCCACCCAGGTGCCCCAATCTATCTTCTAAATCGTAACTGTATAATAACTTTTTACTCTACCATTAGTTCTTAGTCCTTATCCACACTATGTGGCACAGTCTTTTTGTTTATTTTAATTCTCCATTAAAAGAGAAAATTATCCTCTGACCTCATGAACTTCTAGATAGCTTTCTGGAGTGGATACTTCATTCTACCCAGACGAATTCATCAAAGACAGCTTCCTCTCTTTCCTTCATTGCTAGAAAAAGTAAAATAGAAAAACACCTATGATTGCCTTGAGATCAAAAAATAAGAATTCATGCATTGGATGGAGACCTGTGTCAATGCTGACAGCCTTGACTCGGCTTGAGATTTTCTCTCTCCGGTTCTCTCTGCCCCTCCCCCACTCATGCGCCTGCACGTGCGTGGTTCCTCTCTCAAAATAAACAAATAAACTTTAAAAAATATGAATTCAGAATATAAATCTCTCATGAGTAAGAAGGAGTTTTATTTTAAAAATTGGTAATCCAAGTTATGTAAGCCTAAATTTTTTGTTTGTTTAAATACTGTATGATAAATCATTTCCCTTGTAGATAATGGACTTAAATTTAAAATCTTCTATTTCTAACCCATCAGTTGAGACAATTTTGAGGATTAACCGTGATTCTGTTCCATCATAAGCAAGATAAGAGTATCTTAACTGCTTGTTTCCAGCTTTCACTGCTCACCGCAGATGAGAATTCTCTTGGAATGAAATATCAAATGTATAATTTGGAGGCAGATTTGTTAAACAAAGTCACAAAACAAAAGCGGAATGAAAGCTTAATGATGGTTCATAAAATTTAAATTACTTCAGAGATAACTAAAGGGAACTCACCAGAATTTTAAGTCTTTTAACCAAGTAAATCTCATTTATTCCACAACCATGATCAAAAGGAGAAGTGCAGCTCTCAGTATTTGAAAAAGCAGTTTAGGCTGTCATCACCTTCTGCTGAAATTAAAATTACAAGCCCAGCATGGCAAAATTTAAGTGCTTTGAATCACTGTTAAAATATATAACACACAAAACATTGTCCATACTCCAAAAGAACAGATTTATCATTGCTTTTGACTATTGTTCACATGCCTTCCAGAACGGAAACACCTGGGCATATCTGCTGGAAAAGTCTAGCAGACGTGTTTATGATGCCCTCTGCAAATCTCCAGAGAGTCCTTCTGTTATCCCTGGTCAGAACTCTTAGTATTAACTGTTTCTACAACTATTTCTCCAGCTGTCCACCCAGTAGTAGAAACCAAAATATTATAATTACTTATAAATTATAATATATGATTTCAAGTTGTAATAGAAGTCAAGGTTGTTCTTGTGTCAGAGGGAGAATAGGGACTTTGAAATGTGATGCTGTTCTAACTATTCAAAATATCAAATTGAATGACAGAAATCGAAATCTGGTTCAGATACTGATGGATTCACATACTTCTCAATCTTTAACCCTCTCCCAAGCCCTGAAATAAAATGAAAAAATGGGGCAAGTAGCATAAAGCAAAGAAAGAAAGAAACCAATAAAACCATGGGAAATATCTAGAATAATATTGAGAAAGTATCCTCCCAGACTTAAAATACTTCCCAGGGAAATTAATTGCACTGGGCAGCAACCCCTGTGTGGTGTCAGAAGCTCTGCAAGACTGGGCAGACCGGTGAAATAGAAATGGTTCTGTTAGCTCCGCGAGCATGAGAAATTGAATTGCCAACGATTCCTCACCTTGCAGCATAGTGCCCTCACTCAGGATGAAAAGATTAACGACAGCCAAAGATGGGCTTTGCCTTAGTTTATGACCAAGCCCAGATGACAGAGAATGTCATCTTCATCTGAAGCACACACAGAGCCGCGGCAAAATTTTCTATGTCTTATCGCAAAAAAAAAAGATCTTAATAATTTTGAAAAAAACACAAATAGCACTTAACAACATAGTTTTCATGTCAGTGCAATAAATTAAGCCAAACTAGCACAGACACAAACAAAAAGGTTTTCTTCCACAATGTTAGATTAAATGAAAATGCAAAATGAAATGACAGATTATTTTAAAATAATGGTATTGGTTATGCAGTATTTCAGACTGCAAGGGAGACAGCTAAAGGACTTAGGAAAGAGACATTTATGACAGAAGGTATTGATGCATTTGAAAATGAAAATAATTAACCCTAATCAAGCAAAAGCAAATAAAATATTTAAAAAGAAGAGCAGAAGGTTGCCTGAGTAGCCCAGTCTGATAAGTGTCTGACTTTGACTCAGGTCATGATCTTGCCATTCCCGAGTTCGAGATCCGTGTCTGGCTCTGTGCTGACAGCTCAGAGCCTGGAGCCTGTTTCAGACTCTGTCTCCCTCTCTTTATGCCCCACCCCTGCTTGTGCTCTGTCTCTGTCTCACTCGATGATAAATAAACAAGAATAAATAAATATTTTTTTAATTTAAAAAGAGCAGAAGGATGGAATTAGTAAATTTATGTCAGAAAGAAAACAATTTAAAAAAAACAAAAACAATTAGAACTAATATATAAATCCAAAAATGAATGAATGAATTAAATAAATAAAATAAGGAAATCTCTAACCAATCTAATAGACGAGAGAATACTCAATAAATAAAATTGGACATTAAAAAGGAGTTTTATCTATTAAGAGAGGAAGTTTCAAAATCCTTAGATTCTTAATAAATACATTTTAAACATAAATGGAGTGAAAAATTTTTTAAAGAGAATATAACCTATTGTGAGAAAGCTGATAATATATAGACACTAAACAGAGTAAGTATTGTAGAAGAAATAAAGAAGTAGTTGAAAAGTTTCCCTACAATAAGAAATTCAGGTGGTTTAAAAATAGACTCACAACTCTAAAAATCAGATATTAATGCTATTAAAACTGTTCTTGAGCATAAAAAAGGAGAGAATTTTTCATTTCCATTCCATTCTGTTAAATAGGATAATAGAGATCTACAAGTCTAACATATTGCTAGTTGCTAGATTAAGGCAACTATTGTTTTTAAGTTTTCATTTATTTTGAGGTTGGGAGCAGAGAGAGAGAGGGAGAGAGAGACTCCCAAGCAGGCTCTGTGCTGTCAGCACAGAGCCTGAAGCAGGGTTCAGTCTCATGAACTGTGAGATCATGACTGGAGCTGAAATCCAGAGTCAGATGCTTAACCACCTGAGCCACCCAGGTGCCTTGGCAAACATTCTTATAATGTTTAAGCACACTAAGTAACTCCACAAATTCATCATCTGGAGCTTATAGATTTGAGATTGATTTAAAGTTATGAAATGTTTTAATATAATATGCCATTTTTATATGTTTAAGGAAAAATTGGTTTCACATTCACAACTAGAGAGATTTACCAATATCCAATTATTAAGATAAGAATTGTATGATACATGTAAAGATATAGACATTGATACCACATAGTGATATATCATGTTCCTTAAACAGGAAACACTAAAACTGTTCCTGGTAAAGTCAAAAAGACCATAAAGATATCCATATTACCACAACTCTTCAACACTGTTAAGTAGCAAGAGCAATTGCAGGTGGGCAAAAGACAACAATTAGAGGCATAAAAATTATAAAGGAAAATGCACAGAATATATCTGGAATAATGAAAACAATCAGTGGAAAAACTGACAATTGAAAACAAAGAGTCATAGGAAAATGGGAAATTTTATACTAGTAAGAAACTCAAGACAGGAGATGAGAACATCAACATACAAAAGTCAATAGGTGGATATAAACAAACCAAAAACATTGTGAAGAAATAATGGCAAGTACTAACTCAAGGCCAAAAAACAAACAAACAAAACTAATAACAAATACCTACACACACACACACACACACACACACACACACACAGAAAAAAATAGCACTAAAAAAATATATAAAATACTACCAATCTACATGAAGAAACACTTCTGAAAAGCATAAAGTCAGACTTAGATAAAAAAATATATGTTCTTGGATAGGAAGACAAGAAGACAATGTTATTCCAAGTCTTTCGAAGTAAAGATACTGAACTTCCTTTTGTCAATTCAATTCATAAATTTAATAAAACATACCATTAAAAGTCATGAAGTTATTTTTCTTTTTCTAGAAGAGTAAATGCTAAGCTTATTTGGAAGATATAACAGGCAAGAATAGACAGGAAAATTTTGAAAAAAAGAGCAACTAGAACATTACAACCAATTGCAAAGATTGTAAATTAAAGCAGTATAGTTTGGAAACATGAATAAGCAAAAAGACAAATGAATTCAAATACAAAAATCAAAAATATTCACTATTGCAAATTAAAATTTGGTTGCTCTAAGCAAGGCATTAGTATCTCAAATCAGTGGAAAATGTGGTTTTTCTAATAAATAACTTGAGGAAGGATTGCATAGGTAGATGTAGCAAGTTCGAATTGGATTTATTACATTAAATCATACTTCAGGATAAACCACAATACATTAGATATTTATATGTAATCTAAACAACACAAATATTATTTCATTATTTAGTCTTTGTCTTCAGAATAAAAAAAAACTTTCTTTATTGTGACTTGAAATACAGAGGCATAAAAAAGTTTGATTATTTGACCTCATAAGAATAATAAAATCAAATGAAACACTGTTCCATCAAAAATCATTATAACAAAATGACAAATTCAGACCCTATTTTTGCATATATTTTCAACTTATATCACAGTTGCAACATCACTAATATGTTAAAAGGATTCTAAATATTTTATTAAAAAAGAACAACAGCTCTATTTAAATGCATTGATAGTTTAAGCAGAAGAAACGGAAATAGCCTGTTATCATGCAACTGAATATATCCATGTACTGCTATGAATTACGCGAGGATTTTATGGGGTAAAAATGAGGAAACTATGTTTGGTACACTATCATTTATCTGTGTTATATTATCTATATTAACAGAAAATATTATATATTTTCTATTTTAATGTTAGAAAGCTACACTAGAAACTAAGATAAAAATCTATGTTGGAGAGAATAGAGATAAGATTCTATGATTATATGCTTATTATAACATTCTATGATTATATATTGGTTGGTACATTTGAATTTGAAACCATGTAAATATTAAATATGAAAAAATACATTAATTTTTTAATTAAAATGACAATTAAAAAGACAATTCCAAAAGCTGAAAGTAAGTAAAATAAATGAAACCTAATTATTTATGCACAGTAGTAAAATCCCACAGAGAGAAATTATTTCAAGTGGCTTTAAAATACATTACAGCAACATATATTATTAGAGGTTTTGTAGGAAGGAAAACTGGAAGTGCAAAACCATAGCAAAATTTTCAGGATTCTTGATTTTTAGGAAGGTTGGTATTATGATTCTCACACTATGTGTATTGTGAGATAAAATAAATTGGGATCTTGATACTGTTAGGAACCAGGAGATTTCAATGTGGGAGGAAGAAATAAATGCAAATCCAGAGTAAAGTCATGACTTCAAAACTTTAATCAGAAGTAGAAGTACCATCCCATGATATATCTGGTTTGGTGGAAAAAAAAAAGTTTATCTTTCTACTAAAAGATGGAGAAATCATGACTGCATAAGTGACAGTGAGAACCCAGAGTCCCCAGACTTTTGTCTCTAAATATTTTCTTAAAGGTTTCACTAATTTCAGGGCAGGTAATATATAAACCTGAGAAATCTTGTTATAATAGATTACAAACATTATCAAATGTTACTTATGATGTATTATATGAACTCAAAACAATTTAAGAGGAAAGACTAAAAAATAAAATCCCTTTTTCCCTTTTTGAAGAATGTTTTGGGGAAACATCCGTTATTTTGAAAACTGGTAAATAGAGAAAACCAATTGAGCATTTGTCCTGTATTTTCCATATGGATTGTTCCTCAGGGTAAATAAATAGTTAATAAGAGGAAATTTTCTATTTCAAATATATTCCAGGTAATAAATTAAGACTGCTTGCAAAATCTAGTGAAAATATGGATCTAGTCAATGGTCACCAGCAATGGCTGACTTCATAAAAAGAGAGGAAATTAGACACGCAGCTTCAGACTGATGTACCTAACCTCACCAATTAAGTATTCTTGACAAAAATAATGAAACTTGAGTCTTATCAAGCCCCTAGCTCTAATTAGAGATTTGCAGGACATCTATGGGGAACAAAGGAACATAAATATATTAAATTACTCCATGGTAATGTAGTTGGAAAAAAAGAACCCAGTCTGTGAGAAACACTACCAGACGGAAGTCCTGGCTCTTTTGAAAAATAAATTGCAAGAAAAAGAGAGAGAGACAGAGAGAGAGAGAGAGAGAGAATAAAGGAAGAAGAGGGAGAAAAGGGAGTTAGAATATGATCTTTATTTATGATCTTTACTTGATTCCTAATTTGAATAAACCATTAAAAATACCACAAAACAATAGGAGGAATTCAAACACTGAATACGTGTTTATATCAAAGCACTGCTTTAATAATGATGTCATATTGAAGCTGTATGTATATTTTTTAGATATACATACTGAAGTACTTAAAAAGGAAGTTTTATGATATCCACCATTTTCTTCAAAATAATCAGAGAAAGTAGAGGAAGTGGGTAGAGAGTAAAAGGAAACACAATTGACCACACAACTACAGTTGTTGAGGCCATGCAGTATCTACATAAAGGATTGTTATTTTGTTTTACATCTGTGTATATTTGATATTTAAGTCTTTCTCATTAAAAATGACTGTAGGGGCGCCTGGGTGGCTCAGTCGGTTGGGCGTCCGACTTCGGCTCAGGTCATGATCTCGCAGTCCGTGAGTTCGAGCCCCGCGTCGGGCTCTGTGCTGACAACTCAGAGCCTGGAGCCTGCTTTGGATTCTGTGTCTCCCTCTCTCTCTTCCCCTCCCCTGCTCATGCTCTGTCTCTATCCATCTCTCAAAAATAAATAAATAAATAAATAAATAAAAACTAAAAAAAAAAAAATGACTGTAAACCTAAAAACAGATTTCACTTATAAAATACAGATAAAAGAACAGTATACCATAATCTCACACCTTGAGAGGAAAAAGGTTAAGACCTTAGTCACTAAGCCACTAATTGAATGAACATCATGGAATGTCTCTCTCCACTCAGTCAAGGTCTATTTTGTACTCCAGAAATTATAACCTGTGATACCGTTTTCAAAATCACTTTGTGATATGAAATTATCTCATTTTGGATTTTTTGGGAGTATTTGGGAATATGTAATATTAGTAATATTATTTACATTATGTTTTTAGAAATAGAATATTTTTAACTTTTTATTTTAAGGTTTTTGTGGATTCACAGGAAGTCAAGACAAAACAGAGAGTTTTGTTTACCTTTCACCCAGTTTTCCCCAGTCATTACAACTAAGTAGCTGTAGTAAAATATCAATGCAGAAAACTGACGTGGGTATGAAGTATAAGATGAGTGCCATGTGATTTTATCACATGTTTGGATTCAGTTAACCAACACCAAAATAAAGATACAGAACTATTCCAATACCACAGAGACCTCTCCTATGCTGCCCATTTATAGTCACACCCAGGGGCATCCAGGTGGCTCAGTCGGTTAAACGTCTGACTTCGGCTCAGGTCATGATGTCACAGTTCATTAGTTCGAGCCCTGCATCGGACTCTGTGCTGACAGCTCAGAGACTGGAGCCTGCTTCAGATCTGTGTCTCCTGCTTTTTCTTCCCCTCACACATTCATGTTCTGTCTGCCTCTCAAAAATAAATAAACATTAAAAAAAATTATAGTCACACCCACCCCAACCCATAGGAACTACTAATCTGTGCTCAGTCTCATTAATGTGATCATTTCGAGAATGTTCCCTAAATGAGATGGTACATGATGGGACCTTTGGATACTGTCTTTCTTCACTAAGCCTAATGCCACTGAGATCTATTCAAGTTACATGTATCAATAGTTTATCAATAGTTTATCTTTTTATTACTGAGTCGTGTTCCATGACACGGATATACAAAAGTTAGATAAACCATCCGCCTACTGAGGGACACTTTTTGTTTCCAGTCTTCAGCTGTTACAAATAAGTTGCTATGAATAATTGGGTATGGGTTTTGTGTGCATATAAGTTTTCATGGCTTTAGGATAAATGTCCAGGAGCACAGTTACAGCGTCATATGGGAAATTTCCACTTAGTTTTTTTTTTTTAAGTTTCTCCTTAAGTTTTAGATAACATACAGCGTGATATTAGTTTTATGTGTTCAACATCCGTACAACACCCAGGGATTATCACCACTAGTGCAGTTCTTAATCCCCAACACTAATTTAACGCATCTCCCACCCACCCCTCTGGTAACCATCAGTTTGTTCTCTATA